>VZTF01008887.1:11699-230835 GCA_013397755.1 Cnemophilus loriae | reverse complement strand
CTCTCTCTCCCTCTTCCTCCCTTCCCTCCCCTCTCTCTCCTTCCTCTCCTCTCTCCCCCGGTGCCCGCGGGGGCCCTGCCGCAGCCGCGCCTCCCATCCCGCTGGGCGCTCTCGGGGGCGATCGCCCGGCTCGGGCGCTGCGGCTGGAGCGGGCGCTAATTAAATGAGGCTAACGAGGCTCCCCGAGCGGGGCCGGTTGGGTCCCCTCCGCGGCACCCTCGGGGTGCGGTGTCCCCGGTGCGATGGGCGAGTCCCCCACCCAGCTTGGCATCGCTCCCCGCCGAGCCCGGGAGCCTCAGCAGCGACCTGCGCTCGTGTCCGATGGCTTCGGTTCGAACATCCCCCGTTAACGCCGTTCACGTTTCCAGTGTGTC
This sequence comes from Cnemophilus loriae, assembly GCA_013397755.1. Lineage (NCBI taxonomy): Eukaryota > Metazoa > Chordata > Aves > Passeriformes > Corvidae > Cnemophilus > Cnemophilus loriae. Next base: position 230,461 of record VZTF01008887.1, on the reverse strand, counting down.
CGCGGGGCGGCCGGGACGACATGGCCGTACGAGCGGGTGCTGTGTCCGGGATGTTTGGGAAGAACAAGAGGCCATTGAGCGATCTGTTGAATCCCGCTCGTAGGAAAGGGGGGACGAAGGGGCCGCCAGCCCGGCGAACAAAGAGCTTTATTCACAGCCTGTGTACATGTCCATCGCCTTCCCCGCTCTTCCCGGGCGGCCTTTTTGGTGGGATGCTGGTGGGGGGAGAGCGCCGAGGTCATTTTCAGCTTGTGCTCCCTGCGAACGGGCCCGGGGCCGGTGCCCTCCCGCCGGCTCCGGCAAGGGCTGCGCTTCCCAACTGCGCTCGGTTCCGCTGGGCAGCCCCGAAGGGCGGCTCTGCCCCGATCCCGGCGCTCCGCAGCCCGGAGCCCATTCCGTGGAGCCGGAGCGATGGAAAGGAGCCACCGCTCCGGCTCTTTGCGCTGCGAGCCGGGGAAACGCTCTGTTCCGGCTGCGCCGCGCCCGGGTGTTCGCGCGGTCCGTGTGTTGTAGCTTCTCAGATGTCTTGTCACAAGGTGCTGTTTGTGTGTTTGGTGTTTGTCGCTGCCTGCTGAGTCTCTGCCGGTGTGACCTGGGGACCCTGGTACTGAGAGACGCCCAGATTGGAAATAGGAGCCCTGATCTAGGACGGCCGCGTTCATCCTTTGTTTTTCTGTCTCGCTCACCTCAAATTCTCTAAGAGCAGTTTTTAACTGGAGGCCAGAGTGATCCCCCGGCAGGCTCAGCTTGTTCACCGCTGCCCAGCCAACGGGTGGAACTGTGATTTGGGATCGCAGAGCTGCTGAAGGGAAACAAAAGCAGGGCTGGATGCTGGCTTGCAGTGGCTGTGCCTGACCCGTGCACCGGGGTGAGAAGCATCGCACGGCGAGAGCCGAGGTTGTTATGCTTTAGTGGAAGATAGATATTTTGTGGTTGCAGTGCTGTGTTGTGAATCGTGGGATAAAATCCCAGACTGTCTGCATTTAGGCAAAATTTCCTTACCGTTGAAGACCTTTTTATCCTTTTTCCCCCCCATTTCCCCCCTTTTCCAAGGTATCAGTGTTAGCTTCAGTGTTCTGCGAAGAGAGAACGAGTGTGTGGCAGCAGCGTCAGCGCTGAGCGCAGAGTGCTGTCGTTGTGTCTCCCACACGGTTGCCACCCGAGGCACAGCGGTGCCAGCGCTGTGTCACCGCCGTGTTGGCACCCCGTGATGCGGAGCGAGGCTGAGGGTTCTGCTGCCTCCTTTCACAGAGGCAACTGGAACAGCAATAGGCAGCGGTGAGACTTGGTTTGAGCTGAGCCGCCGAGCTGGGATGAGCCTGTGCGTTTGGATGGATCCGTGCGTTTCTGTGGTGCCTCTCCAGCTGCTCTCGATGCTTTGCCGTTAATGGAGCTCCCGATGCCCCTGTGCAGCAGGGCAAGGGCTGAGGAGTGGTCTCGGCTCCCTCCGAGGCGGCTGGGCAGCACTGGACTGGAACTCGGAGTCTGTCTGCGCTGGCACACGGCACTTCGGGGAGAACAACTTTCCAGCAGAAGCCACGGGAGGTGTTTGGAGACCGCGTCGCCGTGGAGCTGCGACCTGGCCATGGCACGGAGCTGCGAGGGGCTGGCCAGGGGTGGCTGTGGCTGCAGCCTCCGTGTCTGCCGACGCCAAAGCGGCCCCGGAGAAGCCCCCCATGAAGGCAGCGAGCGCTCCCAGCGCGGCTGCGCTGAGCCAGGCTCCTTTGTAAACACACAGTGAGTTTCCAAGGAGCCTTTGTATGCAAGCGAGGCGAGTCTGCTCATCCCTGGCCTTCAGCAACACGCGCTGCGTTCTGCATGCGACGCAAACACCGGCGGGGAAGGGGCTGGGGAATAAAGTGATCCATCTGGGTTGCAGCTTGGGCTCATTTGTCTTGCATGTAGGCAGTTGAGCCCAGGTTTATAAGCATGACAATCTGGTTTGAAACCACTGCCAAGGAGGCTCCTGAGGATGGGAAGGCGAGGAGATCAGTCTGCTCCGTGGGTGCTCTGCTCTGAGGAGGGGGCGGCCGTCAGCATCTTCGGCAGGATGGACATCCCCAGGATGGACATCCCCAGGATGGACGCTGTTGGGATGCGCGCCGCCGGGATGGGCGCTGCCGGGATCCCGTTGGCACGGGTGTGCGCAGAGGTGGCTGCGGTGACAGGAGGCCGGAGAAGAGCTGCGCTCCCCCGGGGACCCCCGGCCGTATCGGCGGCCGTTCTGCTGATGCTGCGCTGCCGCCGCCTTTGTTTGCCTTGTGCTGTCTTTCCTGGTGTGTAAATAAAGAAGGCTTTGTAATCAAACAGCTCTGGCTCCGTCAGCCGGGCGCTTGGCGAGCCTTCCCCCGGCCCTGCCAGGACCGGTGGGGCCGTGTCCGTGCCATCGGTGAGCTCTCTGCCCTATTGCTGGGTGGAAAATGGGTCAGCTCGTTAACCCTGTGTCTGCCTGAGGCCACCCGGAGTAAAACCTGTGTTCCAGCCTGGATACACCCTCTGTTTAAATGGACCATCCAAGCACTCCTCAGAACACGTTTGCTCATGAAAAGCAAACCCACCTTCCTGCACGTAGGCAGAGTTTTCTGGATGTTTCTCTTTAATGGCTGTTTTTCTAGGGATTATTGTCAGACTTTGTATAGGGGTTTTGACAACCTGTTCCTCTTCTGGGTTTTGGTAGCACCTGGTGGTACTTCTGTCAGGAAAGCAGGGGCTCCCTCCTGTATCCAAACATTTCGACTCCTGCCTGCGGCTCCAGAGCTGAGCAGGCTCCAGGAGCGGAGTGTGAGGCTGCAGCCTTCCCTGGAGCTCAGCCAGGAAGCAAATACTTAACACACTGGTTTGAGAGCACAAGCAAAGCTGGACACGCAGCCGGTGTCTACTGAGAAATTGGATGCTACGTGTTAAAAAAATAAGTTGTGCTTGTTCCTCCGAGGAACGTTGAGCGGTGCAAAGCCACCGGCACTAAATAAAGGGACACTGTGGAAATCTGCCATGAAGGAGAGACCCTAGGTGGAATGTTGTAATTAGGAGTGGTATGTACTTGTTTAAGTTCCACAAATCAGTCTCTTTCCCGGGATGTAATTGCACGCTGCAGAGAGCAGCTGCTGCTGGGGTTCCCGGGGAGCTCCACCACAAATCCTTTGAAGGTCGCCCAGTGTGGGCTCAGGCGCTTCAGGGCAGCGTGCTGGGGAAAAGGGTGGGTTTGGATGCGTGGCAGGCAAGTTGGAAGGGAAATACCACGAGGCTTCACTCTCAGCTCCGGTAATTGGAGCGCGGTGAGCTGTTGGCTGGGACACGCACGCTGCCTGGCCCTGCCCTGCCGAGACGAGCCGGCGTTTGTGGTTCAGCCACGAGCTGGATTTAGTTATTCCAGTTTTTAATTTGCAAGGGCAGGATGAGCCCCAGCTGCGATACTGTGGCTGCAGGCTACTCCTCTGATGGCCCTGTCCGTGTGTGACCACCACCCGCTTGCTTTCTGTCAGCCTTTTTTGCCGTGAGAACAGTTTTTCTTCTTTCTGGTGGCCTCATCACCTGTTGAACCTCTAGGTTTTCCTGCTGTATTGCACATCAGGCTCTCACATCTTTGCAGGGTGTTGAGTTGGGTGTTGGGGAGCCCCACAAACCACTGTACGCTGCTGGATGAGGCTCTGAAAACCTGAGTTTCATGTCAGTCTTTTTCACCCATTCCAAATTCCAGCAAGAAATACAAATCCCCAAGCAGATTTGGTTCTCGGGGGTTCTCGGAGCTGTTGCTGAGCCCACACCACACGCTCACCCACGGTATGTGGCTGGGGCTGCTTGCATTTGAAACACTTGGCTGGGTTGTACCAGGGACATTTGCTGCCCTCCACTCCTGGTTATTTTAGACCAACAATGTCCCTCTGTAGGGTTGGACTGGCTATTTTTACCCTGTGGTGTGGTTTTAATTTACTGTGTTCTTCTGCGGTTTAAAAACTTGAGCATTACAAAGACTCTGACCTTACCAAATTCTCAAGGTGAATCAGTAGAATATTTGATACCCCATTAAGTTCCAGTCTGAAGGATCAAAGAGATACTTAGGCACATCTCTTTGCTCAGAGATATAAAACTTTTGTGGGCTGTAGTTTAACTGGAAAATGTCTTTAGTTTTGCTTTTTTAGGTATTTTTTGTCCCTGGAAGTGCTGGCAGCTCCTTGGTGTTGTCGGTTTGCCGACAGCCTCACATGCAGATGCTGCCTTCTGGCAGGTCTGTGGTGGGTTTGCTTTGGTCCTGCCCATGTTTGTGGGTCCTGCCCGTGTTTGTGGGTCCAGCCCAAATGACACAGCCCAGGTCCCCCCTCTCCTGTTAGTGGAAGTTCCAGTCAGGTGCCAACATTGGAGGGGGAGTAGTCTCTTTACAGTAAACGACTGCCAATATTTTTTAAAGCCCAGGTGTGCATTTGGCAGGGGGAAATAGTTGTGTTGGAAACTCTCCTCCCCTGCCAATCCCAGCTGTGAAGTTTGCCCTGAGCAGTTACACTCCTGGCTTGAGCCTTCCCTAGGAAATGTCCCGTTTTCTGGAGCTCTTGGCTGAGCAGTGGCAGCCGCGGCGGATGGAGATATCTACCTGCAGATCAGAGAGATGCCAACGAGCCATCAGAGCCAAGACTGCCCACGGAGTCACGTTGCCTCCTGAAGTTGTGCTCAGACTTGATAAGTTGGGTTCGGGTTACGTCTGGAATCAACTGCTCTGATCTCGTGCTGTCCTCTTTTAGCAGTTAGTGAGCGCCTGAATCTGATTTATGATCTCCTCCAAGGTCTGCTTCCAGAATGGAAATGTCATTGCGTTCCCCAAGTTGTCAGAAGGGCTCTCGAGTCGGTGGCTCTGACTGGACCTCGGCAGGGGGGGCCTTCCCTTCACAGAGATGTACTTGGGTGCTAATCCCAAACGTGATGACTCTCGGACCTGAGAGACCTCAACATTTAATGCAAACCTTTTTGTTAGAGCAGTAATGCTGTTTATAGAGGTGAATTTTTCACAGACAGCATGAGACCATACTGGGGCTTAGCAAGCTCCAGCAAGGCAGGTGTGGGAGTGCTGGTACTGTGGGTAGGGGCCCACTGGGGTCCTAGGGACCACTGGCCTGTGTGACACCTCATCTGCGAGATGGGTGCATCCCAGATTCCCACTCCCTTCCAGCTCTTGCAGTGTATATCCCTTCTCCAGAGTGTGACAGGAAGAAAGAAATATGAAGCAGCAAAGTGACATTCCCTCCCTCCCCTTCTCCCCCCGTGCAGCAATAGAAATAAGAGTCTGAGTCTGCAGCGTCAAAAGAGAGATCAGAGTAATCGGATCAAGCATGAGGAACTGCTTGTTGCCACTTCCCTGTTTTTAAATGAGGCTGCCTGGCAGCTTCCCTGGCAGAGCACTTTCAACATTACTCGTGTTCAGCTTTGGAGCTGGGGTTGCAGCGAAGTCGGGCTCTGTGAGAATTGGGCTGGAAAGGGAACTTTCTGCGTAGCCTCTGGGCTAACACACAGAAATAAAGGCTCCCTGTGCCCCCACGGCCCTGGTTTTGTAGCCGAGCAGAGGCACATCTGTCCCTAATTCCACAGAGAGAGCGCTCTCACTTCATGCGTTTATCACAGTGATGCTGCTCTGGGATGTGCTCCGTGATGCCGATGCATCCTTGACCTTGGAAAAGCACGGTGACTTTCTCCAAAGCCACTCCCGCCTCACTGCCCTGGTGTGGCACAGGATAACTCTGGGCAGCAACTGCCCTTCGTCTGTGGAGAGGCGTTGGAGTGGTCCAGCTGGGCCAAACCAGGGGGGAGAGCTGAGAGCTCAGCTGCAAAGGCTTCTCTTCATGCAGGGCCTCTGTGCTGGCTGGGGGCAAGTGGACATCCGTCCATCCATCCATCCATCCATCCATCCATCCATCCATCCATCCATCCATCCATCCATCCATCCATCCCAGTCCTTAATGCTGGCAGTGCTCCAGAGACTCTGGAGGATCACCTGCCCTGCTGCGGTGCGTGTGGTCACAGAAACCCCATATCGCTCCATGGGTTTGGTTGTGAGGTTGTTCAGCTAATCCTGACTGGTTTCATAGTAACGAGGACCTGAAACACCCACATTTAGAGAGCTGTTGCTGTTGCTGCGTTTGTTTTGGATTCTCATTCTAAGCTATTTTGCTTGAAAACATGGTTTGAACTATTTGTCTGTGCTCCCATTGCCTCTTTGATGTCTTCATTCACATTGGCTGATGCAGACATGATGTTAGAAGCTCTGTAGGAGCAGGGAAGCTCCTAAGGGTTGCCCCTCCTGCTTTTCCCACTCTGTATGGAATTAGCTGCTGTTTTCAGCTGTTTGAGGACAGGCTTTGCCATGCACTCACAGGCTCTTTTAAGCAGAAAGCACGCTGTGCTGGTTTGGGTGTCAGCAGCTCTTTAAAAGCCTTCATGCCAAGATCTCTGCCTGCCTTCCTCGAGGAAGGCTGGGGATGACGGGTAACGTGCTCGGTGCCGAGATCCCCAGCGATGCCGTCTCCCGTTATCGTTTCGTGGTGACAGCCTGACTGGGCTCCCTGGCGCTGGGGGAAGCTGGTTGACAACCATCAAAGCCCTGAATGCTTGTCATCATCGGCCGTCAGCTTTGTCACGCGGAGCTGCCAGGGGACGGTTGGTTTGTTAGGACTCCTCAGAGCCAGCCAGCTTTTCCAGGGTGGGCACAGCAGGAAGGAACAAAGTGAAACCCCTGCTTGCCATGGGAAGAGTTGTCTTGGCGTCGGCTTGACAGCAGCTCTGGGTCTCCAGGCAGACTCGTTCCTTTGCCACCCTCGTTTGCTGCCGCGCTGTGGAGTCTGGAGAAGCAGCGTGCGGTTCCCAGGGTTTGCCAGGAGGATTCCTGTCCCGGAGGGCGAGAGGCAGCGCAGGTCCCTGTCCGGAACAGAGCGGGCTGTCGGGTGGTGCGACACCCCTGTCCCGTGTAGGTGCTTGCAGTGGCTCGTGCTGGGCTGAGACAGGACCTGTCCTGCTCCTGCTTCTTGTCCATAGTCACTGTTGGAGGGCGGATGCGAGGAAGATTTCTCTTGGTGCATAAAATGTGAGTGTGAATTCTCCTTTGGCACTTTTCTCTTCTGTCCTTCGTTTACTCTGCTTTTACCGACTGCTTGAAATGAAGACTTGAATCATTCGGAGTCTGTGTCTGCAGGGTCACGACACACAATGGCTTTTCTCGCCCTGTCACAGTTACAGACCAGTTTTCCTCAGCTCCTGGTCTGTGGGTGGCTCCAAAGGAGACGTTACTCATCCCCGAGTAGGCAGAACCACCGAAAGCGACTCCCACGCCGAGGTTGCTGAGCTCTGTCCAGGCAAACAGCTTTTCTTTCGATTTAAAGGTCTTATACTCTTAATCGTTCCATGGAATCTTTAACAGAAGGTACAGGTTTAATCAACTCCCTGAATCCATAACTGCCAGGTATTGCTTCCTCAGCACGAGGAGCGGAGTCGCGTCTCTCCCTGGGAAGAGTGAAGATTAAAGCGGGATAGACGGGAGATTAACAGTGTTCCCTTCGGACCTCACGAGGGAAAAGGGGAGACACTCTGAGAGCAGGAATAAAGGAAATACTTGGAGGCAAATCACTTACTGCTCTGTAGGAATCCATGGAGCCTTGTAAACAGAGAGTTTACAGCAAACCCAGTGCTGTGGCTCTTAAATCACTCTGGGAGAATTTTGGATGCACAGTTAAAGGATGACTCGCTCCTCCGGGCTCTCATTAGCAAATTGGATCCAAAATTTTCATGTTAACACAACGTGATGTGTGTGGAACGCAGCTCGGGAAGGTCGGATCCAGCTGTCTGGTTTGGGGTACTCTGTTTTGTGTTGAGGTTGGGTTGGGTCTATTGATCTTATTCTTATTTTGGAAGGGGGATGTTTAGCAAGAGTCCCATTAAATGGGATTTCAGTGTTTCCTACAGAATGACTCTTTTTCAGTTCCTACAAGAATAAATATCTTGTGGACAACCTGTTGTATTCACAAGTCACTGTTTCTTCCTCTCCTTCCCTTCATGCATTGCACCTCTTTAAATCTGACTTCTTTGGACAAGGCAGGATAAGGAAATGAAAATAGTTCTCTGTGGGTGATGGGGGTCTGTGGGAGTGTAAAAATCCTGTCCGAAGGTAGGGAGTGGCTGAAACTATCCTGCAGGAAATAAATGAGGATTAATAAGCTATTTTCAGCCTGGTCATTTGCTTCTTCCCAGGGAGAGCCCAGTGGAGTGGCCAATCCAGTGGGTGTCCTGAGGGATGAGGGGATTTTGTGCTGGAATTAATGCGGATATTGGTGGGCGTGCATGGACAAGGAGGATATTGGAGGAAAGTGGTGGGTTCGTTCCCTCCTCCTCCTCCTGGATTTCACTGCCCAAGGAGCGAGCCTTGCTGAAACTGTCCCTCAATCCTCTGGAAAACCTTTGGAAATGCAGCTCCTCGTTGCTTTATGTGAAATGTCTTTGTAGCAGTTGAGGACGCCAGCATCCATTAAAGACACAATCCAAAGCCATGTGAGAGTTTTAATAACTTGGTATTTTTGTTGTGCCAAAAAATCCAATTACATACGGAATCACTTTTCCTTTATAAAGGTCTGGGAAAGTGTTTGCCTGAACTGCTGTAGAAGCGGCATTTCAGTGAACCAGCTGAAGAGTCATTTTTGTCAGTTTAATGGGTGTAGTAAAGTGGTCCATCTTGGGGGGGGTGAGGGAGCGGGGACAGAAGAGCCTCTCTGAAATTGGGATCTTTTAATTTTAAATTGGTTTCTAGTATTTATAAGGATTTCAAAAGCAGATGGAGAGGGAAGAGCTCTGGGTAGGTGTTGAAGCAGCTTGTCCCTGTTTCTCTGAGAAATATACAGATCCCATAGATGAAATATTTACGAAATGGACATGAAATGCATACGTATATACAGAGAATGTACAAAGCCAAGCACAAGAAAGTGTTGTGGCTGAGGGCTTGTGGCTGTCCCAGGCAGGGTGGCCCTGGGGGCTCTGCCATTGGGTCCTCGGTGCTGTCAGTGATCTTGGAGTGCCATCGGTGCTCGTTTCCCACCCGATGTGGTTTTGTTTGTCTGGTCTCCTCTTGGAGTGGCTTTTTTCAGCCTTCATTTGTCCAGATTATCAGCATGCAGAGGAGAGCTGCCTGGTATTTACATGATTTAGTTGTAAATATGGTTAAGTGTTGATAGATATTGTTGTCATAAGTGCTTACAGCTCCTGGACTGATTACTGAATTTCTTATGTGGAAATCTGTACAAGCTCGGCGTGCGAGCAGCTTCCCGAGGGAAGTGCGAGGAAGGAGCTTGTGGTTTGCGTGTGGAAATCAAAGCCCAGATGTGGTGGAGTGGGTGAATTTATGGGGGAAGTATTGTCGGGTTTGGTTGGCAACAACTGGGGTTCTGAGGCTGTGATGAAGGGAAAATAAAAGGCTCTTGTTCCCTGTTTTTGTGGGAACAGATGCTGTTCTGTGGAACAACTATTCGGGGCTGATATGCATAGGGAACATCTGTAGGGTTATACAGCAGGGGCTCAGGCTGAGGGATGTTCATTGCTGCCACTGGGCTGAAGGAACAAATGTGTTATTTGCTGGTAGTTTTATTTTTAATTGACTAATAGGCTCTGCTTGAACCGCCCTTGTTTAACAGTCTTATTTCCAGAATGTTTTATATCCCTCCTCAGAAACCTGAATTTGCAAACGAATATTTCTGGGAAATGTCTCTCTGAACGCAAAAAGCCTGGATTTGGCAGAATCCTCTCCGGGGGGTGTGGATTATGGAGGGCTCTGCGATCTTGATCATGGTCCTGAAAACCCATGGATCTTGTGTGTTTGCCCACAGAAACGGAGATTTGTGGGGGCGATTTGGAGTTCTGAGGTGGGAATGGTTATTAGGGCAAAACACGGGAGGAGAGGCCAGTTGTGTTGTGTGCGAAGGGGATTTGTGGATGTGTTGTTCAGCTCAGCGCCGAATTTAGGGCGGAGATAAAAAGCTCTCCCCACCCCGATGTGCTTCCCTGTGTGATGCCAACACTTAAATCCTCGCAGCGCTCGCTCGGCTCAGGCGGTGGGAAGAGAACCTGGGAGCTGCACCTCCGATCCTCCGGCACCGGTGCCTCTCGCAGCGCTGTACGTGTGAAGCGAGAGGCAGCACGTCCGTGCCCACCCTCCACGGATGTGTTTCTTGGTTTAGAGCTGCTTCCTCGGGAGTACAGGCGAGTTGGAAGGAGTCTCTGTTCCCTCCCAGGCAAAACCTGTCCCTTCGGAGGGAGCTGGAGCGGCGTGTCTGGATCCGCAGCGAGGTTTCGCAGTTTGTTTGCCTGTCAGCCCCTTGGTTCAGGACTGTTTTGCCTTAAGGGGGGAAAATCCCCAGAAACCCTTCACTCGTGGGGTCAGGAGGGAAGGGAGAAGAGGAGCCCCGAGTACTTAGTATGGGCAGTGTGAGCTTTGCGGAGTCACACATCCAGATGGATTACATGAGGAACTTGACATCTTGTTTAAAAACAAATCATTCATTATGTAGCAGTGAATAATCAAGCATTACAGTTTCATCTCTGGAGGTTCCTTTTTTGGTTAGAATTTTGATAGTTCAGTAATTAAAAGCTGTAAGCTATTACACTGTCTACATGTTGATCAATTGGTAATTAAAAAGTTGATGATAGATACGGTATTTCATGGGACTGGTTGGTTGCGGTCAGATTTCCTTCGTGTGTTTTGAAAATTGTCGTTTAACTTAACACTTAAACGTTTTTCAATATTCATGGGCTGTTTTACTTGATTTTTATAAATGCCTTTTAATGATCACAATTTGCATATGGTAATTTGGAATCAGAGAATCGTTTAGGTTGGAAAAGCCCTGTAAGATCATCGAGTCCAACCATTAACTCAGCACGGCCAAGGCCACCACTAAATCATGTCCCCAAGTGCCACATCCACACAGCTTTTAAATCTCTCCAGGGGTGGTGACCCCTCCTCTAGGCAGCTTGTGCCAGGCCTGGACAACTCTTTAAGGGAAGGAATTTTGCCAATATCCAACCTAAACCTCCCCTGATGCAGGGTAAGCCTGTAGATCCGCGAAGCCCCTCGCAGCTGAGGGGGTTGGAGGTGAGTTTGATAACACAATCAGGGATAAAGCAGTCTAAAATGAAGGAAAACTGGGTTGGTAATGGCCTCCGTGATGGAAGATTCATTGCTTCAGGAGTCTAATCTGAGACCAAAATGAAGCCCAAACCTGACACTCCTCAGAGCATAATGCAAGATTTACTGCTCTGCCACGCTCAACAGATTAAAAAAAAAAAACAACCAGCCACCCTCCAAACCACCCTTCCTGCACCTGCAAAACTTAGGGAAAACCAAAGGGTTTTGCTTCTTTTGAGTAAAAGAAACCCAAAATAACCCCAAACAAAATGGTTTTGCCCTGTGTTTGCCAAGGCATGCAGAGTCCTCTTCCTGACACGTGTGGCCCCACGTGGAGCTGCTGAGGGGGACGATTTGGGGCTGGCTCTGGCAGTGAGGAGTGCGATGGTGTGGTGGGGAGTGATCCGCATCCCGCTGGGGCCGTGCACTGCCCTGGCGGTGGATGATCTCTCCTGGAAGCTGCTGCCGGGGTGTTGCTGGGTTGGGAATCCTTCCGGAGTGGCCCCTGGCCAGGCTGGCGCTGGTGTGGGGCTGGCACCGGTGTGGGGCCGGCACCGGTGTGGGGCCGGCACGGGGCTGGCGCTGGTGTGGGGCCCTGGCCGGTGTGGGGCCGGCGCCGGTGTGGGGCTGGCACCGGTGTGGGGCTGGCACCGTGCCCCACCTGAGCTGCAGCCCTGGCACCGCTCACCCAGCCTGGCGTGCGTGGGGAGAGCTGTGCGGGGTCCCTGCCAGCCTGGTCTAGTGGGAAGCACCTTCCCGTTGAGCCTGTCAGTCCTGAAGAAGCCTGGAATGGCGGGGGAGCTCATCCCTGACTGCGCAGCTGAGGAGGGGCCTGGTTGGGGTCGGGCCTCCTTCGTGGTGGTGCATCCTTGGCGCTGGACTGGTCCAAGGAGCCGGAAAGCGAAGGCCCCAGACACTGGATCCTTCCAAAGGGTGAATCCCTTCCCAGCCCTCACCCGTGACCCCCAGGATGTCCTTCTGAACTCCAGGACAGAGTGATCTGCATCCTCCTGGTGGTATCAGTGCCTGTAGTGGCTTCACCTGCTCACTGGGGACTGGGCATTGGAAGTGACCAGTTCTGCTGGAAATGAAGACAGAATACCAGTGCATCACATGTGTCCTGGAAAGCCCTTGGTTTGAAAACCACTTTGTCCTGAGACACTTGTTGCTTTGTGACAGCTGGTTCCAGTAATTTGTTTTTATAGGGCAGTTTGTAGTAAATGAATGACACGTTGAATATTTTAGCGAGATTTTAGATTATCTAAAGAATGTGTTCCGGTTTACTAATTGGTAGATAATGCTGAATACATTGATGCTGACATGAGCAAATGGATGTAAAATGATTTTGAAGCGAGCCTCATTAGAAGATGCTCTAATTCAGTCAACAGGAGATGTCAACTTGTGGCCGTGCGCGCACGGACCCAACTGCACAGCGCTGGCTTTTCCAGGTCTGCTTTAATTGCAGGCAGACGAGGGGCTCTTGGTGAGGCTCATTACAGCCCCGATGACAGGTTCTGTGAGTTGCCCTGTTAGAAGGCACTAAGTGAGTAATTAGTGATCTTGAAGAGCTCCTTTTGGCCTCTGAGCTGTCCTCAGCCAGGCGACAGTTGACTTTTTGAATCAGACCTTTTCTGGAGAATACCAAGAAGAAGCAAAGCAAGGGTGGCTGGGGGTGACTGAAGGTGTGCTCAGGTGGGCAGGGTGCCCAGATGAGTTTCTGGAGGCAGACACTGGGTTCAGAAGGTTTTCCAGAGGCCTGATTCTCATGGTGTTGCACAAGCAGAGTACGCTGTGATGTGCGGGGTGTTCCTTGGTGATCAGATCCTCAGAGTGGCTCCTGATGAGCAGTGACAGGCCAAAAGCACCTTGCTTTAACCCCAAAGAGGAGGTGGCTTTTGTTGTCTCCTCAGGTAATAAATCCCTGCAGTGTCTGGTGCTCCAGGTCCCATTTGTTGTACAGAGCAGGAGATTTTTCACTCTCCCAGATTAGGATCTACTTTTTTTTGGGTCTTCCATCAATAAAATTAACTTTTCCTTTTCTCTGTGCATCTCTGAAGGATGTTGCTTTGCTGTCTTGCAGGCAGTGTCTGAAGATTTGAATTCATAAAGCTGGATTTGCTCAATTCTCTTGTGTTCGTTCCCTGGAGACAAAGGGGGCAGTTGGTGCCCGTGCAGCTGCAGCCCAGCGTTAACCCTTTGTCCTTCAGGCTTTGTTTTGCGTAAGATATCATGGGGAAGGTGTTACCAAATGTGATAATTGTGTGGGAAGAAAACCCCTATCTCAGCTCTTGTGTATTTGGAAGTGCTCAGAAGTTAAGGGATTTCTGTAAGGTGATTGATTCTCAAAATGCAGCCAAGTACAGTGGGCATCAGGATTGGGGGAGCCCTAAGAATGTTTGGCAAAATACCCAAACCATCCAACCCAACCAACCAAAAGATACTTCTTACTTGTCTGAGTAGAAATGGAGCAGTTTGGGGTTAACTTTTCTGGGAGTGAGTCCTCAATTTCCTGAGGCTGATCTCTGCAGACACATGGTGGATAAAAGCTGCTGCGGGAAGAAAATGAGGGAGCAGAGTCCTTCACCAAAGCCGCTTTCCAGGCAAAGGATGATCAGGGAAAGCTCTTCCAGAGGGGGAGAAAAGCTCAAAAACCCCCAGGCAATCAAGTTTCAGCTTTCCCCTGTCATCACGGGCTTGCCAGGGGTGTTCAGATGGTGGCTGGAGCCTCGCTGAATTTTCACAAATGTCTAAAATTAATCAAAATGAATGTTATTCATTTAGTGCATAATCCCTTCTGTAGGCTGTGTGTAGGCATAATCGAGGGATGCCAAATGTATTACATTACCTGGGATATTTGGGGATATTTTTATTCTACTCGAAGTAATCTGCAAGATCTGATATGAAGAGACACAAAAGGTTAGTTGAAAGCAGACAAGAACTGAATCATTGACTTGAGGAGGAACTGCATTGTGCGAGCTGTAATGCTCCTTCTTATTCATTACTGCAATTATAATTATGGAACCCAAAGTATTTAATTGGCCTCCCAGACTCTTCACGCTGAATAGATTGCATTGTTGCCATTTGAAAAAAATACCCTCTTATGCATTGCAAATACATGTGCGTGTTGCTCTCTGGCTCTCAAGAGGTTTCTTTGTTTATGTGATGAGCGATTAACTGAATTAGGGATCTTTGCTGTGTTGTGTCAAACGAAAATCCAGCGGAAGAAGAATTCTTCCCGGAGGTCAGGTGATATTAGAAGCTCTAAAAACAAAACTTCGTGCATTAAAACCACCAAAACCCAGTGTAATCAGGGCTGTTAAATGAGTTTTCAGAAGTGTGAAATTCTGGAGGGTGGAGTCAGCACTTGGAGCTGAATTCCCCCCCGCTCTGGTCTCATGGCAGTGGGGTGTGGGGTTGTGCCCACTGGTCCAGAATGATCCTGCTCGGGTTCGTCTGGGAAGAGCTGGCTCAGATTGGCTTGTTCTATGTGACTTTGTCTCTTGTGTTTGGAACAAACAGACAAGTTTAATTACCAAGCAGTAATTCCATCCGCAGCGCTCTCGTGAGCCTCCGAATGCAGGCAAAGCCTGTTTGTTCTCCATTAACAGCAGAAAGGTGCGGAAAGGTTTGTTTTTCCGCCCTCATTCCAGCATCCCTCGTGCCTCTCAGGCAGCATTTATTGTCCATTCCCGATCTTTTAATGCTTGCACGAATGGAGGGACAGTGAGTTTGGATATACCCAGCTCGTAGCTTCCCGTCCAAACGGCTCTTTAATGGAGCGTTCCGCTGGAATTGCCGGCTCTCCTCGTTGGCTGATCCTCGCTGAGGGGCGGTGGGGGACGGGGCTGAAATCATCACACACAAAGATGCTGTGTGTAACACTTGGCAGAAGGACCTGAAATTGGATTACAAGCTCCTATTCCAGCAAGTAAACGTCCGCGGTGTTTTTTATAGCTTATCTCTATTCATCTCTGTTTGCAGGCTCTGCTTGCCAAGCGTTAATGTAAACACTCTATTTTGAGACGTCGGTCCATTTGCCTTCTGGAAATCCTTCTTTTATAAGGTGGTAGTAAAGTCTGTGCATAAAACCAAAATAGCTCTGTGGTCATAACTGCACTGATGCCGCCGGTGGCGCGTGGCTGGCGGCGCTGCCCACCTTACCTGGGGTCCTCGGGGTTCGAGACGGGAACAGCAGCAACCAGGGCGGGGAGATACAGCTCTGTGTGTGCGTATAGATATATGTTTGTGTATATATATATGTGGTTTTCTCTCTCCCCAGTGAGGCTGGAGATCTCTGATAGCTGAATTTGAAAGAATTAAATTGACTTTCAACTTATTGGACTTGCTTCCAATACTCTCCTAGAACAAATTTCTCAGAGTTGGTGCTCGGTGCAAAATGGATGATGGTTCAAACTCCTTAGGGGATTTAGGGAATGGTTTTATTGTATTGTTGGTTTGGCCGAAAAAAATCATATATGGAAACATCACCTGAAAGAGATTAAAAAGAGAAAATGAATTAATCTTGTGTGTCCAGCCAAGCAGCTGCGTATTCTGGTGGTGTAATATGTTGCACAATATTTTGGAAGAAACTGTGTAAATTCTGGGAAACATGGCCTGGAAAATGTGCGAAGAATCCCAGCATTCTGTGAATGTGCAATCTGTGCAGTTCTCTGAGGGAACTGGGTGTCAAGTACTTAAGAATATTTACTGGTTCAGAGCCTTCTCGTGTTTATTTTGGGCTGCTTTGTGATTGGAAAAAAGCGTGAGGATTGGGATACTTCCTTGCCTCCTTTGAGAGGACCGACAGAAGTGAATGAGGAGATGAAGGCGGAACTTCCCAGCGGAGAGCCGTTTGTATGGGAATGAAATGAAAATGTGCCTTCATAGCGTCAGGGAATCTGTAAATAAAACCTGTTTTTATTCCTCTCTGTTTGCTCCAGTTTCCTGAAAACTTGTTTACATATTAAAGGATGTTAAACTGTCTTCCTTTGTGGCAGGTCTTACTTAGAGCTGGGCTGAAGCAGTGGGAATGAAAGGCTCCCATCGCTGCTGTGGATAACGGGGCCGGCCTTGTGACAGTCTCTGGGAATTGATTTGTCAGGAAAAAGAAAATATTCTTTTTCTTTTCTGGCATTGCCATGAGGTCAGGGAGGGAAAGGAGAAGCTTCCTACACCCATGTGGGGTTGGGGGACAACCACTAAGCAGGGCACCTTTCTGCTGCCCTCTGCTTGCCAGTGCTTCCTGAGATGAGCATTTGAGGTTGTTACTGATGTTGGTGTAACAGTGGTGTCTGGAGGAGCTTGTTCTGGTTTATAAAGGTAATTTTGCCCCATTGATCACATGAAAGAGGGATGAGAGGAAGGACATCCCTGGAAGTGTTCAAGACCCGGATTAGACAGGGCTTGGCCAACCTGGTCTAGTGGAAGGTGTCCCTGCCTATGGCAGGGAGTTTGGAACAGGATGATCTTTAAGGTCCCTTCCAACCCAAGCCATTCCCGATTCTGTGACACACTAAAACCATGAAATTACATTAAATTTGAGACCCAATTGTGATACCTTCTGAGAAGACTCATGGTCAGGCAGGAGCCTGAGACTGAAACATGTTCAAGTGATGTTAGGAGTGGAAAGCAAAACACAGCTCAATCACAGTGTTCAATAAACACGTTTTTACTGGTCTGTAATACTTCGATGTTATGTTATAGTTGCAATTCAGGCGTTGGTTCTGCAGCACCCCTTTGCTCTCAGTCCTCAGGGACCTTGGGATCAGGTGTGCTCTGCGTGATCGTGTGAGCGATGTGTGTGATCAGTCTCCCCGGTGACAAATGGCAACTGTCGCTTAATTTTTATCCCCAATTATGTAGCTCCAGGACCCATTTTTCAGGTGGAATGTTGGAGCCATTAAGAAGAAATAAGTAAACTCTGCTGTATTCCATCATTTTTGGCAGGTACCCAGTGGTCTGTAGCCTTAATATATGTGCATTTCTATGCAGGTATTTTTCATAAGGCTCGTGCCTGGGACTGTTTGACGCTTCGCTTGCTGGCTTCACTCAGGGCAGGAGGGAGCGTGGAGCGCATCCGGGCCCAGCGCGTGGAGCTGCCGATGGCTCCGTGCGAGCTCGCAGCTCCGCTGGCAGCGGAGGTGTTGGATGCCTTCAGCTGCAGTATTTGTAGCCTCGAGTAAGGCAAACTCTTTGCAGAGCCGTGTTGCTGCTCATGTTTAACCTGCCGGGTTAGGCTCAGCCGGGCTGGTTTGCGCCGCTCCCGGCCGGCAGTGCCGGGGTTGCTGCCGGGGAGTGTTGATGCTCCACCCCGAGGCTCAGGCATTATCCAGCCTTGCCAGCTGCTCGTGGTGTTTTCCTTGGAAAGCAGTGACCATCACAGCGTTGGGCTGCTGTAGTATCAAACCGAGTGAGGAGCCCAGAGTGTCCTTACCCCTCTGTTAATGGGACAGAGCTCCTGCATCGTGGGGACACGCAGGATTTCCGAGCTGTTGGCTTCATTTCCAGTGAGAAGCGGCGCGGTGATTCGTGGATGATTTGACATTTGCAGAGGTCGTGTGAGGGAAGCCGGGTTACCTTGGGAGAGCTGACAGAGTCTGTGCATGGCCTTGGCTGCGCTTCGGGTGGCGATGGAAGGTTTTGGTGGGAGGCCCTGTGGCTTCGCTGGGAGTCTGTCCTTGTGCTTTAAATGTGTTTCTTTATGACCTTCGTAAGTTGAGGGAACAGCCTCCAAGTTTCCCTGATGCTTTAGCGGATTGGTGGTTGAATATTCACATGAAAACACCTGAAGCTGAGAGGTGCTGCTGAGCTGGTGGGATGTGTGTCTTTCCTTGCTGCTCTTGATGTGACGAAGATGCTCCACGTCCTCTAGAGAAAGCGTGGGAGATTAGGATGTGTTTTGTTTCCAGAGGAGATTTTGTGACAGATTTGTCAAATTTGACCTCTCAGAAAATGGCAGAAGTTTATCAAAACACTTGCAAGGCTAACGTCAGCTATAAACTTGCATTTAGCACTGGGCAGCAGAGGATCCAAACAGCCTCCCTGGGTCTTGTTTTGGGAGCAGAATACACCTCTGTGTTTTAAAAAATGCATCTAAACCCATCAAATTCTTCCTCGTATGAGCACCCAAGACCATGGAAAGTTGGCTGAAAGAAATTACCTTTATTTCTGAGATAGGATGAGAACTATTAGATAATTTCTAATTTAGTTTGAAAGTCCTCCATCTGCAGGGGATCCGGTGACATTCCTGGCAGCTTTTGCACATGCTTATCTGTCCTGGCACTTTTTGTGTTTCTAAGTTTTACAACTATTATGTTTAAACCTTCCTTGCTGGAGAGGTGTGTGCTGTAAAATTGCTCAATGGGATTTCGGCAGGTGCGTGCAGATTTCTGGGGCCAGGCCAGAGCTCACCAGCTCTGGAGCGGCTTCCCAGCTCCAGCCCGAGCCAGGAGAGGAAAAGAATTCAGCAAACTCCGTTCAGGATAATGTGATTTGCTGCAAAAGTCTGTATTTTTAGGATGTTTACTACAGAGGTCTGAAATTACGTGCGCAATTTGTTGCCCTTGACAAGAGAAAATGTATCTCCGGTGAAATTTCATACTGAAAGCAATCTTTTAATGGACCTTTTCCTTCCGAGCTCGGGGCTGTAATGGCACTGCCTGCGCCGTAAATCACGGTGCTGCTTGTGCCGGGACCGCAGAGCCGGGCTCGGGGCGGATGTTTCTGTTCTCTGGGGCGGCGGTTCCGGCACTGAAACCCAGCTCGGTTCATTATCTTCTGTGGGTACAGCCCGTGGTCTGTGGAAAAGAACCCTCCTGGCGCCAGGCTGGGGCTCCAGCAGCGTCCCAAGCCTTGCACTCCTGCTCCGGGTTGGCACCGCCAGACCCACGGAGGCTCTGTGGCTCCTCTGCTGCCCAAACCAGACGCACGGAGGCTGTGAGGATCCTCTGCTGCCCAAACCAGACACAGGGAGGCTGTGAGGATCCTCTGCTGCCCCAGTAACAAGGTGTGCAGTGCCAGGGCCTCCTGGAGCTCCACTGGGGAATGTGAGCTCTGCAGTGCAGCATCCCCAGCACACCTGGACTGTGCTTCCCCTGCCCCATGCAGCCCCTTCTGTCCTGCTGGAGGCTCCCAGTGGATCCACAGCCATTTTGTCACGGGCCAGGTGTCAGAGCACAGAAATGTGCTTTCAGATCCCAGGGACTTGCTGGGACGGCTCCTGTGCTGAGACACATTTGCTTGGCAATCCAAGGAATTAATGCTGGGTTTTGTTGACCCACCTGTTTGGGGGGAGGTTTTTAATTACCTTTTTGGTGGCTGGCCAGCAGGATAATGCCTGTACATGTTCCTTCTCCTCTGTTTGGTTCCCCCAGCTTGAACACAAAGCAAGCATTAAATTGCCTTTTCAGAAGTGTGGCAGCTTTTGGAAGGGGCGCCTGCTTTCCCCTATCCGAGTTGTATCTCTCACCCTGGGGTGCCAGGAAGTTGAATTTCAAGGGGAGAAGCTCAGCAAGGGCTTCAGGAGCAGCTGGCAGCTGGGATGCTGCAGCACTGCTCAGACAGCTCTCNGCGAGGGAGCGAGGGAGGGAGGGAGGGAGGGACACCGGTGCCTGCTGTCATGTTTGGACACAGTCTCCTGAGTGAAAGTGGGGAAGCGTGGAGTCCTGAGGTGTGTTTATTCCAGTGTGGATCAGCAGCAGTGCCCTGTGGGGCGGGTGAGCCGTGTTCGCACCAGGGCTGCTCGGAGGCTTTACAGATTCCCGGTGACAGCAGCAGAGGATTCTGCACCCAGACGGGCTCCCGGAGCTGAACTCTGCTGATAGATTTTTCCATGCTTTTACCCCAGGCGCCCTTTCGTTTCCTCCTCAGTTGACTTTTTGTTGTCCACTGGCTTTCGTAACTTGTCCTTTGCCCCTGGGGTTGGCAGCAGCAGCAGTTCCATGTGTGGCTTCCTGTGCTCGCCCTTCTGGCTCCACTTTAGGGACAGTGATGTGATGTCCAGGGGCTGTGGGGACCCATCCCGCGGTGGGAGCTGTGCAGGAATGAGCGGGGCTGGGCATCGGCGTGGGGCTCTCAGCTGTTTTAATTGCCAGCTCTGCAGCCCCTCCCGAGCATGCGCCCTCAGACCAGACCTGTCCTGTCTGCAAAAACTGAAGGTGAATGCCTGTGACAAAAGCGACAAACTCCACTGGAGCCCTCCTTTTTCTCCCTAGCTGCTTTGTCAAGTGCAATTGCTCTGGATGCTCGTGGCCAGAGCTGGTGGCAAACCCTCCAGCAAGGCTGTGATGGGCGCTGCTGGCTGGCTCTGAAGGGAAGCCAGCGTGAGTTTGCTGGAAGTCCACAGGCATGTCTCTTCCACATGCATGGATTCCTCTCCTCTGACTCCTTCCTGCCGGAGCCAGGCACCGAGAAGCGCTCGGGTGTTCTGGCAGGGATTTCAGTCTTGCTCACGGGATGGTTTCCTGAGTTATGGGGGTGTCCCTGACTTGGGGGTTCTGAGGGGAGCTGGGCAGGTGTGGCAGCACACCTGGGCAGGTGAGCTGGGGCAGGCAGAGCCGCCGCCAGCACAGTCAGAGATTTCCTTGATGCAGAGAGAGGATAACTCTGACCTTCCTCTGAGGGCTGTTAAGGATTAATGTTTGCACAGGGCTTTGAGTATGTCAAGCTTTATGTAAATAGCAGTTATGACTCTTTTATTAATTCCCTCCCCCCAAGTAAATAACCTGTGCTGTGCATGGCAGGCGCTCACTGCAGCCCGTGCAGGCTTCGGGGGAGGCAGCGAGGCTGCTGCTGGGCTGGTGCAGCACCATGTCCCCTCCCAGGGCCACTCTGACCCCAGCCGCATCTGCAGCCCCTTCCCAGGGCTGTGCTGGGAGCCCAGTTAGGCAGAGGTGCTGTTTTGCAGCCCTGCTGCTGCCCTCCCCAGGTGTGTGACTCAGTCCTGTCCCTGGGAATGCAGCAGGGGACATTTCGATCAGCCCCTCAGGGCATGCCACCTCCTTACAGCCGAGAATTCTTTTGGGACTTCACAGAAATGATTATGTCCCTCCAAAATGCCAGTTCCAGGTCTAAATGTCCTGCCATTTTGTGCTGCACAGTGTTCTTGTGCAGCAGAAGATCTACATTCATCCGTGTCATTTTGGACTTCATGTTCCGTGAATTTATGGCTTCGTTTGCTCTTAATGAGAAATGTTTAAAGAGGAGGATTAGTCTCTGGGGTTTAGCTCCTCTGCCCTTGTGTTTGTGTGTTTGTAATCAGGCAAAAACATCGTTAGAAGAGATCTCTGTGGAAGGTTTGGGATGTGAGACTGACGGAGGTGTTTTACTGCTGAGTTCAGGAACTCATTTCCAAAACTTAGTGTTGTGCCTAAAACCATGGAGGATGGGAATTGGCTCTTTGCCAGTTAGTTACTTAAGTTTAAGAGATCTTTGCATTCAAATTGCTTATCTGGAGTGCTGGCAGGCTAATAAATTCCAGGGACTGTTCTAAATATTGTCAATCTCCAATGTAATCCTATTAAAATAATTGAGTATTTTCAGGGTAAAGAATTCCCTCATCCTCTGTCCGCAACACACAGGAGAAAACATGAAAGGCAGCGTGGAGTGTCCTCTGCACATCATTGAGCCGACACAGCTGAGATTCCTGGCTGTGGAGCTGTGAGATTCCCAGAAGCCAGGGCTTGGAGAGGCACAACACTTGTACCAAAGCGGTCTGCATTCCAGTTTTGTGTCTTTTTTGTGAGCGGGAGTGGGTTTTGTCCTCGCTCCCTGTTTGATTTGTCCTGGTGCACCTTGATTTCGGTGGGAGGCTGGTGTTATCCTCTGGGATTTGTTCTTGGAATGCAAGGAATGCCAGACCTCACCGGGCCTGCTCTGCCCGCGTGTCCTGGGCCGTTCCCAGTGCATTCAGTGCACACGGGAAGCTGCTGAGCCCGTGTGTGTCTGATCCTCCCAGCAGTCTGAGTCAGGAATAGGTGGTAGCAGTCTGCGGTCTGTCCCCAGTTAAGAGCTGGATCAGATCTCTGGATCCTGTTGTTTCAGCTGAGCTGGGACAAGGGACCCTCCCGGTGGCGGTGCTGCCGGAGCAGCCCCCAGGACATCAAACGCAGCCCCTGTTGCTTTTTCAGAGGAGACAGTTTCTCCAGTTTGCCTTTTGATAATCTTCAAATGCAGGCCTGACCTGAATTTACAACACGGAGGAAGAAAACGAGAGGAAAAATATCTCCCGACAGCTTTTAAGGTGTCTTTGACAGCAGTAAACTAAAGAAAATAAGCACAAGTTCTTCCCTTCCCCTTTGCTTTTGTAGGTCACTTCAGGGGAAATCTGAGCAAATCAGAGAACTTCAAAAACAACCTCCAGCCCAATCGCTTCCACCAGGCACCCAAACCCCCCCGCCACACAGCCCACAGACCTCACATTCTCCTTGGCAGCCGCGTGTGAAAACCATCTTGGAATAACTCGCCACAAAGAGGACATGAAGTTCCTTTGGTTTGGCAAAGTAAACAGGTTTATTTTTGTTTGCAGAAGGTTTTGCAGTGCAGCGCCCTGGCAAAGCTGGCCTGCATCTTTTCCTTGCCTGGATTTACCCTTGGGCCCAGCAAGTTTGAAAGATGAGGTCGCTTGGGAAGAGAGGGTGTGAGGGTCTGCGTTGGTGGCTCCTGTCACCGAACCCTCACGACCGTGAGGTGCCACGTGGTTTGTTTTCTGTAGAGCAGCAGCCCCAGCGCTCTGTCCCTGGCACATGCTCCATTTCACCCCCGGGCGTGGGTTACCTCGGGTTCCATTGGTTTCTGCCGCGCTGCTCTCGGTGAGGCGGGAGCAGAAACGATCCCATAACTCAGCTGGGCTTGCCCTTGGAGTGATTTAGGTGGCTGGTGATGGCTGCAGAGCCGGATCGATGCGAGCTCCCGCTCAAGCCGGGCTGGGAGGTGCTGCTCACCTGAACAGAGCCCTGGGAGCAGCGCCTGGCACTGCTCCCGAGTGTGTCAGTGCTGTGGGGAGGGATGAGCCATTATTGCTGAAATATCATCTCCCTGGGCTCTCGGGGCTGAGGAAAAGGCTCTTTGCTGCAGTAAGGGCGTCGGGATAGCGTCCCGGCGCTCTCGCAGCGGGATGTGGCTCCATAGATTTTCTCCTCGCTGTTCTTAAAAACAACCCAGCAGATACAGCTGATAAATGATGCTTTGAAGCTGCTTTCAGCTGTCCAGTGATTTTGGCTGGAATCGTTTATGTGCTTGAATCACTGGTTTAGTTCAGCGTGCTCAGGCCTGGCCGGTGACAGCAGGGCTGCTGTGGCGCTGCCCCGTGTGTGAGGCGTGGAGCGGCGTTGGTCAGAGGAGCGAAGGAGCCTCTGTTGCAGTGACCCTGCGGGAGCAGGTTTTGCTTTGCCGTGGCTTTCAGGGAGCGCTGCGCTGTGCCAGAGGCAGCTCCAAGGGACTGTGGCACCGCCGTGTGTGGGACCCCGTGTGTGCGGTGCCTTTGCAGGAGGTTCGTCCTTATCCTTTGGAACAGCGCAAACCCAGGGCTTTCTCTCAAAGCCACTCTAAGTAGAGCTGAGGAGCCACTGGAGGTGTGGGTGCCGTATCTCAGCGTTTTCCTCTCCTTTGCTCAGCTTCCCACATCTTTTGCCCTTACAAAGCAAGATGGAGTTTATTGTGTAATCACCGAAGCTGCCGAGTCAGGACTTGTGTCCAGGGTGATCGTTGTCAGTGCCAGGAAACAGAATTGAGCAAAATTAAACCTAGACCTGATTAGTGACCTACTTAGAGGATGGAGAAGGTGCTGGGATTCTGGCTGAAGAGAATTCAAATTCCCTATTTCACTGTATTTCCTTGATTAATAATAAGTGAGTGAAATATCAGTCAAGATTTTTTTAAAGCAAGGAAGCAGCTTTAAAACACTGCATTTATTTTACCTTGGGAGAACTTAATTAGCTGTCAACAGCACAACACATGAGTGGTGACTTTTGAATGAAATTATGAAATCTCTGCTCCTGAGGCATTTTTCTCCCTCCTTCCGAGGCAGAGGGAAACACAACAGATATGTTTAGGTAAAAGCGAAGTAATTTTTAGAAGAATGCTTTTGCCTGCACCGTTTTCTTGTATTAATTACAGAAGTGTATAACCCTTCAGTTCTGATTTGAATGTGAGCAACCAGCACAACCAGGTTATTAAATCAGGTTGCAAATCCAAGATCGGGGTCATGTGGTTCTCTATTTGATGGGGTAATTTCTTAAGTGATTGAACTTCTATCATTCCACTGGATACCACGGTAATTTACTTATTTCACAAATGTGATAAATAAACCACAGCCAGCAAATCACTCAAATGGTCCTAATTTAGAGCTCCTGGCTTTTGCTGACACATGATGGGAGCATGGCAGGGCTATCAGGGAAATGGATGTGGTGAGGATCCGAGGATGTGCTGGAGGAGCCAAGGAGAACACGGCGGTTTGGAGTTAAAATATCAGAAGCCATCAAAACCCAACCGGCTGTCCCAGCAGGGGCAGCTGCCTCTCCTGGGGAGGTTTGGTCTGTGCCTGCCTGGATCAGCAAACCTCCAACTGCAGCTTCATTTGTGGCAAAGCTTTTCCCAAGAGCTGTGAATAGGGAAGGAGGATGGATGGATGTAGATTACAGGCAGTGGAGTTTCCCAATAACTCTCTTTCTTAAAGCTTCGGTTTCAGAAGTCATTTGAATGTACCTAAAGCTGTGATTTGAGGAGGGGCTGAGAACAGGAAGAGGAGGAATACCAGTATTACGATCCTAGGGAAAAACCTTGGAAAAGGTTTGAGCAAATCCAGAACAGCAGGTTGTTTGTGTGAGAGTGACGCTGAAAGTGACCCCGAGAGTGGTCATCGGTCTGAATTGCCTCGTTTGCAACAATGTTGCAAAGTGAAGTATCCACATACTTAAAAAAGATAAATAAAATTGACTTGTGGAGCATTCCTGGGGCGAATTTGCATTTCAGAGAGCTTCACTGGGACAAAGATCTGCTGTTTGCTGGCAGTGGCCGGCTGCCGTGGGCACAGGCATCACGGGGGGTTTAGGTTGTTTTCCTGTTAAAATTTGGGTTAACCTGTAAGTGGTAGGGACTGGTAAACCTCGATAAAGTCCCACCCTTCACGCTGTGGCTGAAGCCCCTCTGCTGCACCCATGGGGGCGGACGTTCTCTGAGCCTGCTTGGAATCAGGGCGATAAAAAAAGTGGTTCTGGCAAAGCATTTAATATATAATATCACGTTGTTTTTTCAGTCCAGATCTCACCTTCAGCGTCCCTGTCACAAGTCCCCATAGACCTTCTGATTGAGATTCCCTCCGACAGGGAGAGGAAGGACAAAGAGCTGCCCACGTTTTTGTGGCAACTTGTGACAAACAATTTCAAATCTGGCAGCTGCAACAAAATTGTTGGCTGTACCCTGCCACCACTCTGGGGCTCAGGAATGTGTTTTTGTAGCAGATGGAGCTATTAGTTAGCTGTGCTATCTTGAAGAATTGCTTTCCCAGGTAATCAGCTCTGCTCATTTAGGATGTCGTTTCCCCACCTCGATATGTCAGCCGAGGAAGCAGGAATGATTAATCACTGCGGCTTGGACACTGCACAGGAATAACTGCGTGGAGGGAATCGTTCTGCGGAGCACCAATGCCACAGGGAGTTTAAAGTGCTCTGATGCAAAGCAAACAAGATGGAAAAGATGACCGTGATGCTTCCTGATGGCTGTGTGGCACCCTGAGAGTTTCTGTGGCAACCTGAAGATTTGCAATTCATGGGGAGCCTGGAGCGAGACAAAACTTTCAAGGCTGGGCTGTGGCTGCTGCGGAAGGGCCAGCGCCGGCCCCGCTGGCCTCGCTGCCTGGCAGGATCCACCACAGCCGCCGGAGGCACGGACGGATGGATGGACGCCTTCCACGCTTCCCACGAACTCCTGCTGAAGGGAGCTAAAGGTCTCTGAAAGGTTCATTAAGAATCAGCTCTTGATCCCCGCCACAGACTCTGCCTAAAAGGCTGGGTTTGCTGGACCGAGTGACAAAAATACTGTAAAAGCAGCACATTTTTATTCTTCCTGGTGTAAAGGCTGAAAATGAGATTTTGTTTTTTCAATTACTGATATTCTTAAATTACCAGCAAAGAAGGTTAATCCTTTTTTTTTTTATTTTTCTCTGGCAGATCTCAGGCTTAAGCCTGCTGGTGGCTGCCTCTATTTTCATTTCACCCCTTCAAAAGCAATTTGGGATATTTTGCAAGACTTAGTGTTGCCACGTGCCGTATAAACATAAGATGCAAAATAGGGCAGTCTAGGATTTGGGATAGAAAGGGTATAAGCTTTAGTTCTGAAGTGTGACCAAGGAATTTCAACTTGTTGTTAGGCAGCCTCTTCTTGCGTGGAACATGCAGGATTTTCAGCCTCATCCCTCCTTGCAGCAGCCTTTTACCACTCACCTTCCCTGCTGGGCTGAGCGCTCCATGGCGTTGTGCTCCTCAGGCCTTTCCTCATGGGGAGGGATTCTCCAGGGCTTGGATGTCCGTGGAAGGAGAAAGCCAAAGGGACTCGTGGTGTCCCAGAGCTTAGTGCATCACAGAATAGCTGCGGAGGGGTTCGTTGGCTGCTGGGGTGGATTAGAACAAGCTCAAGTGGGTGGAAGGCAGCAAAGCGAAGCTGTGGTACAGGGAATTCCTGGCAGCTCGGCCTTGCAGAGCCAGCACCTCGGAATACAGACGTTAGAACCCCACCAGCAGCGCTGCTTCGTAACCATTAGGTTTAATCCTATTTCAGACTGGGCTGTATAGCCACTGGTGAACCTGGATAATAAAAATTACAGCAGCATTAAACCTTGCGCCGTGAGCTTTATGGTGGACGAGTGGTCCTGCAGGAATTTATTGTGGGAGCTGATTGGTGGCTTTTATGTGGCCAGAACAGCTGGTGCCAGCACGGTGAGCGTGCAGCGTGTCCATTATTCCTCCTGCCACTGTGGCCTTTGGGAAAAACTCCCTGCAGGAGCTTCCCGACTTCATGTGAAACTCCTTGGAATGATCTCCTGGATGTGTGCTTTGGGCTGTCTGTCAGCGTGGCCTGTCCTGGGGCAGCTCGGCTGTCCCAGCTGGGTGCTGCTGCCCAGCTGGCAGCGTGTCCCTCTCTCCACACTGATGGTGACACACGGGTTTCCTTGGCCTGCACCTCATCCTGAGGGCTTCCATGAACCACGTACGAAGCCAGGCATCTTTCCCTACGTCTGACATAACCACGTTGTTCTGGACATGTGCAAAACCAGCTGGGTGAGGCGTTGCCCAAGAACGCAGAGCCCCAGGCGCCTGTTCTGGGGCACATGTCCAGGTGCCGTTGGTTGTGCAGTGAGGATATTCACCTCAGAGCCTGTTTGGGAACTCGTCTTCTTCCCACCTAGCTCAGTCATGGCTGTTTGTGAAAGATCTTCCAGTTTATTTTCAAAGCAGCCCATGCCTGTAGCAGAATTTTGAAGTTAATTGCCTGGATGCAGACGGCACGGAAGGCGGAGTGTTACAAGGAGATAGCTGGAGATAGAGAGGCTGAGAAAATAACCTCAGGGCATCTGCCTGTGAGCAGGCATGTAAAAATACTAATTTTTGAACTTTTGACTTCAAATGGTTTGTGTAAAAATGTTTAAGTATTTTTTTCCTCTCAGATTTGATCTTTTTGAGTCACAAGACCTTTTTGTGGTTGGCAGGGCTCCTGTAACATATTTCTTTTTAAATGATCTCTGAAGTTGTTGAGTACACGGGTATGAAAGTGCCTGATGGAAAGCTGTACAATTTGTTCAGGCAGGAGCATAGAATGAGTTTCTTTTCAGTGGAAACTCAGTTGGCTTTTTGAAGCTCCTCTCACTGTTTGAGAAGAGATTTTCTATATGAAGGCTCAACTGCTGCTTTGTGGCTCTTCCCAGTGAGCCTGTGAACAGCCCTGTGTGGAAGTACCCTCGGGGGTGTGCACTGACAGGTACAATTTGGGGCAGCCTGGTTTCCTGAAACTGGAAAGTTTCCTAGAATAAAAAAAATGAAAAATACAGGGGTGTGGGCCTGGTTGGAGATATTTCCATGTCAACTCCGGTGTTCTGTCTGTGCCCCATCTGCCGTCATCGTGACGGGCGAGCTCCTTGGCTCCTGGTTCCCCGCTTGTTGTGACTGAGTAGGAGCATCCTGACACGCGGCACCGTCCCAGACTGCAGCTGAGTCACAAATGCTTGAACTGCTTCCATTGGCACTTCCTACACACACACTCGGAAATGGTCCCCAGAATCCCAGTAACGGGAACTTCCACTGGCAGGGAGAGAGCTCTGAAGACTTTTAGGCAGGTGTGTAAATAAATTAAAAAACCAAATCACTGACCATGATGGCAGAGAGCTGCAGCATCCCCCAGCCTCTCTGGCCCGTGCCATTTGGGGTGACCTTGTGAACTCCTGTGGGTTGCAGAGCTTGTGTTTCCTGAGTGCTGAAGGTGACCTTGGTGACTTTGTTCCTCTGAGTCTGGCTCTGGTGTTGTCTTGAGGCAGGGGCTGGAACGTCAGTGTGCCTGCCTGTGTCCTTCACCAGCATTGGCCACTTCAGTGTAAGGAACTTGGGGCTAAGAAACACAGCAGAATGCTCCTGACATGTTTCATAAATCTGTGAAAGTTGCGTTTCAGTCTTGGGCTCATTCTCTGGGAAATAGTAACATGCACCAAAGGATTTTTTGCTGGTCTTGACTGTGGTTTTGACCTAATACAGCAAAAGGACAAGGACAAGAGAGCAGAAAAATGAAATGGGAAATGGAAAAGAAGGTGTCTTGTTTGCACGTGGTACTTGACAGGCTCCCCTCAGTGACAGGGGTCTCATCCCCCTGTCCCTGCAGCTTTCCCAGCTCTCCCAGTTACAGCTGAGCACATGGCAGAACATTTTGCTGAGTCTAGGACTTAATGAGGAGCCATGTTGGGAATAGAGTTGTGCTCCCAGACTGGAGTTCATGGTGGAGTGTACCTTTAATATGAAGTGACACTTGTCAAAACAAATGAGCGAGATTTTTATTGCATGTTCACTCGCTTGTAAAATTCGCTAGTCTGCAGTGGCTCTTAATCACCGCCGCGAATTAGCCAGGTCCTCCTGCAGTTCAATTACTGGTGTGTCATGTTTAAATTCTCCCTTGATGAACTGATGGTGAGATTATACGCACGGTTTCATAATAGGTAACGGGCAAAATGCAAACACAGGAGGGGAGCACAGATGGTGCAAAGTGCTTAATCCGCAGCAGGGCAAGGTGTGGTGGCTGCTGGAGCGGGACATGGGGGGAGCTCTGGGTCACCACAGCCGGTTGTGCCTCGGATGAGGGCAGGGATCTGTCCTAGACCAGGACGTGGGAACTGCATGTTGGCGTGACAAAAGGGGCAGGCAATGCTGGCCTTGCCATAGCCAGCGTTCCTTCAGGGTGCCTCCGTGTTCCAGTAGCGTCATTGCTGGCGCTGAGCTCTTCCTGCTGCTGGCACCATGCTGTGCCGTGCTGGTTTTTGATAATGCCCATGGCCAGTTTCATATAAAGTCACAGAACCACAGAATTGTGTGTGTTGGCAGGGACCTTAAAGATCATCCAGTTCCACCCACTGCCATGGGCCGGGACGCCTTCTGCTATCCCAGATTGCTCCAAGCCCCATCCTCAACCTGGCCTTGGACACTTCCAAGGTTGGGGCAGCCACAGCTTCTTTGTGGCAGGGCTTCACCACCCTCACGGTAAAGACTTCCTGCTGTATATCTAATCCAAATTTCTCTTTTTTCAGTTTGAACCCATCACTCCTTGCCCTGTCACTCCAGTTCCTGGTTTAATCCCTTTGAAAGGCAAAAGCAGGAATGCTTTGTCCTGTTTCCTATGCTTCTGTTCCCAGGGGATTTATGAGGACAGGGGCAGAGGCTTGGCCAAAGACGCGGACTTTGGGAGGCTGGTTTCTCTGTGTGCCGTTGCTTACAGCTTTCCCGTACCCGAGCGCGCTCCCGCGCCGCGCCGTTCCGCGGAGCTGCTCGTGCTAATTGTTCCAGGCGGTGCTCAGGCGCTGCCTGAGCCACAGTGTTTAAACAGAGTGGCAGGTGGAGCAATAGATAACGTTAAACTGCAGCTCGCTGCGAGATGCACTCCCACAGACTGTCTGGGACGCGGCGCTGCCTTCCCTGCGCCGCCGCGGAGCTCGCAGGGCTGCGGTGGCCGGGGAGCGCCGCCGGGCCGGCCGTGGCAGCTGCGGGCTCACCCGCCTGGAGACAGCCACGGTGCCTCCCTTGTCCTGACCTCTTGCTCAAAATGAAATTCTTAATTACCAGGGAGCCGATGACTGAGTCATGCCGCGCGTTGTCAAGGAGACAAATAAAGCCCGTTGAACTCGCAGAGATTGTACTGGAGAGACTGGCACGATTCCTCCTTGTTCTAGAAGCACTCTGAGGCAGTGCAGGCTTCCAGATGTTATGTACAGCTGCTGCCCTTACAATATAGATTTCAAAATTATGTACAAAAAAGCAAACTCATTCCCTCGCCTCTTATCTGTGCTCTGGAAATTCTCTGCTTACCTTGATAATGTGGTTTTCTAAGGAGCCACCTTGATAATGACCAGAGGAGATGAGACGAGATGTGAGAAGTTGTAATTGGAGAGGAAATAACATTTAAGAAGTGGGAAATTGAAGATGCTTTCCTGGTGCTGAACGGGTCTAAGTGATCTCCGTAAAGTTTCCATAGAAAATTGAAATTAGGGTGTTAAGTCCAGGGCTTTTAACTTCACACCGAGCTGTTAGAGCAAGGCGAATCTGGGGATGGAGTGAGTGTTGCCATGTCTCTGAGCAAAGGATGGTCAATACCCTGAAAGCTTGGCCCCTCTGCTGCAGTTTGATTACCCAGGAGATGCCTCCTGTGCCTCTACCCAACTCAGGGCTCGGAAGGATCCAGATGCATGCGCCTGTCAGCCTGCCTGCTGAAATTAGAGGTAACAAATTATTGATAATTAGGGCTGTTTTTTGTTTTACCATTGCAAAAAGTGAATTTATAAAAGCTAATTTATTTTTATCTCTGGCCTCAGGAGCTCCAAAGCAGTTACACTTATTCTTAATTGCTTGTTTTATGGGTGAAAATGAAGCTGGGATGTAAACAGCGGCACGGGGGGGCTGGGATAGAGCTGCTGCCACGCTCAAACCACGAGGAGGAAAACTGGCACTGAGGATTGCCTAATACTCCACAAATTCCAATTTTTATTAAGTTTAACAATGCAACCGTTTCCAACCATCCTAGAACTAAATATAGTAATGAAATTTTATTTGAAGTCAGGAACATTATCGAGATATGACTTGATGTGTGTAAGATACTGCACATCACCGGAGTGGTACAGATTGTGTTAAATGGGCCTGAAATAATCTTCAGGAAAGAAAATCGTTTTCTATTCTCCTTGACACAAAGTGTTTGTCACAGATACGCGTTCTTATCCACGTCTTGTTAGGGAAATCATTATACTTTTCATTACAACTTTTATGCAAATATGCTGGTTTTCCTTGATTAGGTTTACATGAATAAGCTGTAATTGTAGGCTGAGGTGATATTAATGCGCAACAATTAAATACGTAATTACTGTGTGTAATTGTGGTGTGAGGGATGGGCGGCGGCAGCCTGGGCGCTGTGCTGGCGCAGGATCTGGGGTCTGGGCTGGGGTCCTGCCCGTGGGGCTGCTGTAACGTGTCCAGGATCCAAAACAGATGAAGGAGGAGAGCGTGAGACCAGGTGAACGCGCCTGCAGCATCCTGCTGCTGCCCAGCATAAAGAGTTGGATAACTTTCCGTTGTCCCACTTGCATTCCTCCTTTTGCCCACCTAAACACATGGGGCCTTTGAAGTATTATATTTAAGGAAACTTCTTCCCCAGACAGCTGCCTGTATCCGCTGTAATTCCTGTTAATGTCTGTGTGCTCGGGGCTCGTTGGAGCAGCGGGTGGTTTCCCTCTCTGTGACACTTCGCTGCGTTTGCAGGTGGTGCTGCAGAGGAAATAAAAAAAAACAAAACCCAGAAAACAAAAGCTCAAAAGGAGAAATCCTGACCTATGGGTACCTGCCAAAATTGTCCTTTTGGCAAGCAGTTGAATGTGCCTCTAATGGAGGTGGCATTGAGCCGTTTCCGTGCTGGGGATACCCAAGCGCCGCCCTGGGAGCGTCTGCAAGGGTCCGTTGCTGTTTGTGGAGTCCCCGTGCTGGGAGGAGGTTTCAGTGTCAGCAGCCACAGGGCTGTGCTTCTGGAGGTGACCGTGAGCAGTGAAAAGATGTGTTGGCAAAGGCAGGTGTTCAAATGTCTTTGCTTTTTTTTCTTGTTTTGCAGTCAAGAGTCCTCACAACTCTAATTCCTTTCTTTTTGGTTCTGAGTGGATTTTTCTGTTGTTTTTTTCTGATAAGGCAGCGAGGCTCCTCTGGTGGCCCCTTTTTGGGGGGTGCAGCCCCCCCTTCCCTGCACTGTGCTGGGACCCAGCACACCAGAGCACAACTCGCTATCTGCAGCCTGAAGAATGAGTTATTGTGCCGCCAAGAATTGTTTGAAGAATTAAAATTGACCCATTTCCTTCAGGCGCGGGCAAGTTAATACTCCGGAGTGTTAACATCGTAGGAGTGATTTGAGAAGTACTATTCGTCAAATCCCTGTGCTCATATGTATGTAGGTATAAATAAAAAGGCCTCAAAGGTTCTTTCAGCATTTATTAACCTCTCCTCCTCTTCAGGGGCTTTACTTGGCCAAGCCTTTATCTGGTTGGGTGTTTTTTTCTGAATTTGTGGAACTGGAGGAGCAGCTGTCAACACCTCCCTGGATTGAAACTTGTCTTTGTCCAGAGTTTTATGTCCAAGTTGCTACATTTGTGCTAATTTTGTTTTCCTGGCTTTTTTTAGGTAAGTTCAGAGGTGGGATTTGAACGCTGGTGTTTGGCACGGGACAGGTTCGGGCTCGGACAGCGGATCAGGCAGTTGTCAGCCAGGAGATGCTTCATTAGTAAGTCTAGAAATGATGGGTTATAAAATAATGCTTCAACAGCTTTTGGAGATTTTCTGGGATTCTCCTGTTCGGGTGAGGAAAGGAGGACTCAGAACTTTTCCTCTCACAACAGCGTACGGAAAACCCGAACAGCCCTTCTCCTCTTGTGATTTCTGTTTCTGATTTTCTGTAGTGTATTTAGGAGTGTAATTCTTCAAGGAGTAGTTTTTAAATACAGCTGGATTCCTGGGCTTGGGAATGTTCTCCAGCCTCGTGTTGAAAGGGAGTGTGAGGAGGTAGGAGGCAGCAGGGGTGGTTTGTTGTTTTTTTAAATAATGCTGAATCTAGAATTAAATTCAGAGGAGTGCCTGGAGAAAATGAGATCTCTCTGATCAGATTCTCAGAATACTTTTTGTCTTCTCTAATAAGCAAGAAAAGCTAGTAGAGGGAATTACATGCTGGAAGAGGAATTTTAATAGCAACAGATATGCAAAAAGGGAGGTAATCTTAGGTGAATAGGAAATGCAGGCTGGTGAGCGGGAGATCATTTCCTGGCTCCAAGAGCACAAGTTTTCGTGGCACAGACACAAACCTGGGCCTCCCCAGCAAGGCCAGAGGAGAGGAAGCAGCTCCCTTTGGTTCTCAGTCCCTGCCTGTTGTGGGGAGAGACTCCCACCAGGAATGGGCAGGAGGAAGCAGCGTCCCCAAGCCTCCCTGTGGCAGCCTGGCTCTGCAGGGTGTGTGGCACTGAGTTGGTCTGGAACTCCACTTCCAAGTACCCCACTCCTTTGGCTGAGGGAAGGCATTTAACCGTGCAGAGTGTCCTGTGGGACACCTTGCCCTGGCTTTAGCTCCTTGCTTGAGTGTGCTGCATTTTACCAGACGTGCCACCACCCCCAGCCAGCTGCGTGCAGAGGGGAAGATCCTCCTTCTCCTGAGGCATGGGCACGTGCAGGAAAACAGAAGCATCTCACAGTGGGCACAGATGCTCCCAGTGTCTTTCTGCCTGTGAATCTGGTTAAATAACACAGGATTTTGCTGCAGGTACCATTTGAGGTCGGTTATTCGGCAGCGCTGTAACTAATTCCAATTAAAGTAGAAAGCTTTTCCCATTTTTTAAAAAAGAAAGGCTTAAAAGCTTTCATTTGCTGCAGTGAGCTGCAGCTCACAGCCTGGACAGAGTGGTCTGGACGTGCAGGAGATGTTCCTTGCTCCAGTAATGCCCTCCTGAGCTTGGGAACCCAGTGCTGACAGCCAGGCTGCATCTCCCAGCCTCAGCATTCCAGAGGAACGGGGACGGTGGCTTCGGCAGGTGCTGGGCGTCTTCTTGTCTCGGGAGAATCCGCACCTGTGGAGACGTCTGTGGAGGGGGAGAACGGAAAAACAGGAACAAGAGCAAGAGAAATTGCATTCCAAGTAGGACCCACTCACCCAAAAGCCGTGTGTGATGTGAGAATCCCGTTCTGGAGCAGCAACACCCGCCTGGTTGTGTTCAAACACTGAGATAAACGCATCCGTCTAAATTCATGATTTTGGGTTTTTTCATGGAGTTGCTAATTATTGAACATAACTGCTTATTCATAATTTCTCTTCTCCTGCCTGATAGCCCTAATCCCATATTTGTGCGGCTGTCATTCCCATGGCAACAGACTGGTGTCTGAGGCAGAAGATTATTAAATACTGAGCAGCACATTAAAATAATGGGCAGGTTCTGACTTAGAGACTTTCGCATGGGGGCAAACTTCAAAAAAAGAGAACACTTTCACAAAAAGCAATTTACTTTGCCAGTAATGTTCTCTATTCCCACAGCTCTCAGTGGAGAGAGCTGTTTGAGGAGCAGCCCGCTGCCTCGCAGCCCATCTCCTGCTCCTCCCGCTTTGCAGAGAAATCCTCAGCTTATGTTTATGTCATCAGTCTGTTGCCATGGAAACTTTGTCACAAATGTATCGTGACCTCACAACGGGATGGCAAAGGAGGAGAATGTGGGCTGGAAGATGACATTAGGAATGATCAGCAGCAGGGGAAAAACAGCCCTGGGCCTTGGGAGATGGAACAAAATAAAACAGAGAGAAGGAGCTGGGGCTCATTTACTTGATCACCAGTGCAGGCACCCATCCCAGCCCGATCCTGGTGTGCAGGAACTCTGCTCCAGAGTCGTTTAAAGCTCTGACTTCACTGTCTCCCCATCGGTTCCCAGCACTGTCAGGTATCCATGGTGCAGCAGCATGGCGAAGGAGGAGCAGACCCTTCCCTCCAGCCTGTGGTTCAAATAGCAGGGCTGGGAGCTGGGCAGCCGCTCGAGCTCTTTGTAGTGTCAGGTATTTGTCTTTTTGGGATTTCAGCCCCGTGTCAGATGGGGACAAGGGAGCAGCAGAGCCCTGGGTTTGCTGCAGCGCTGCTGCTCTGTGGAAGGTGTGTTTGCGGGGGTCTGGAGTGACAGGTGTCAAGGTGATTCTTCATGATGCCTTTCAGAAATGAGACTTTCCCTAATGAAAGCTGCAGCTAAAATTTGAAAGAGGATTAAGCAGGGATTATAAAGGAAAGGTAGACAAGAGATTTGATTATCTGTCACAGAGATACTGGCTGGGTAGCGTGTCATGGCAGTGAGCTGGAACAGAAAATTCTGCACACCTGGGGTATCGATTAGTGGGTGTTGCAACTTGTGGTGTTTTTTGCTCATTTG
This sequence comes from Cnemophilus loriae, assembly GCA_013397755.1. NCBI lineage: Eukaryota > Metazoa > Chordata > Aves > Passeriformes > Corvidae > Cnemophilus > Cnemophilus loriae. Next base: position 194,663 of record VZTF01008887.1, on the reverse strand, counting down.
TGCTGATCCCAGACTGATGCAATACACTTCCCAAAGCAGAGGATTTCCCCTGGAAGGGCTGGTGCTCCTTCCTGTGCCTCACAGCAGGTGAGGGGCTGTTTGCTGGAAGGTGGGAGCTGCCCCAGGACTCCTTGTTGCCAGGTCCAGCAGCAGTGGAGCTCGGGGCAGGTGCTGGTGTGACACCGCCTCGAGCTCGGCCACCTCCTGAACATCAAACCGAGATGATAAAAACAGAGAGGCTGGTACAGAGAGCCAGAGCTGCTCCAATGTTATCTCCCTGTGCAGGTGCTCCAGGCGGCGGAGCCGCATCCAGAAGTGCCATTCTCTGCATATTTAATGTATTTTTAATACAATCCTTTAGAGCACTAATAAGATCTTTGTGCAGCTCAAGCTTCACTGAGGGTTAGTGGCCGTGGCAGTGCACTGAGGGATGTGTGTGGGGTGTGTGTGTCCTGCACAGCTCTGGCACACGCTGGGGAAAGGCTGCCTTGGCTCGTGGCCTCCCCCTTCACCAGGGCTCACAGGGCAGGTGGGAAACTGGGGACAAGAGCCTGATTTGGAGGCAGCCAGCTCAACAAGGGCAGGGCGGACTTGCCTGCCTTGGAAAACCCTCTGGAGGGGATATCTCCTGGTGGGATAGAGTCAAAGGAACAGCATCTCCTTGGTGTTTATCCCTTAGGTTTCCTGCAGGGAATAAAACGAAGGCTGGACTGATTTGTAGAGCGTGTGCTTCAGCACTCCCTTTCTCTCTTAAGCAATTTCCCCGTCCTCTGGCTTCTTAAGAGCTTAAGGATCATTTTGCTCTTGCAGTTGGTAATACGAGAGGAGATGAGTAAGTACAGATCTCTGCAACCCATAAACCGTAAAGTCCTGCCTGCAACTTAAACCTCCGCGGCTTTATTTGCTTTGCCGTGGCTTCTCACGTGTTGGGGTTTAACAAACACGAGTTTTCACTCTGGAGACAGACTTAAAAAGAGGCTGTAAGGAGCTGTATTGTTCTCAGAGCGTCTTGTCTCTGCTCTGCCTTGAGAAGTGTGTGACTTCAAAAAGGAGCAGCAGCAGCTCTGCTCGGGCTCTTTGCTCCTCCTGGGTTCATTCGCAGCCTGCGCTGCCTGAGTTTGTTTATGGCTGCAGCCTGCAGCGCCTCAGGGACAGCTCTGTACAAGGATAGTGCCCTCACACCTCCTGCAGACTGTTGGGATGTCGGCTCCTGCTGCTGGGAAAGTTTTTTGGTTGCAGGGGCGTGTGGTGCTCGGTGAGGCCGCGGCTGGTGCGGCACAGGCAGGGCAAAGAGCGAGCTGGCAGCGCAGGATCCTGTGAAAGTAGGGCATCCCGGTGCTGTTGTGTAACAGCAGCTTCCCTCCCCTCCCCAGCCAGCCCTCTGCCTCCTGGGGAATTTATGACCGAGTTCACTGCAATTCTATATTTAGCTGAAATATTGAAAAATGCATTTGCTGTCAATGGGTTCCTTTAATATAAAAGGAAGGAGATTTATGGGAAGAGGAATGCTGCCATCACAAGTGCCCTTTGTCTTTACTTCTTTACTCAGTTCCATCTTACCCGGGACCTGTTTGAGCCAGGTGTGTTGTTGGGGAAGGTGAGGATGTGAAGCCGTACAGGTGACTTGGATTTCCACCTCCTGGGAGATCCTGAGGACACAGGGCAGCAGTTATAGAAGACTTTGGGGGTTGTTCCTTTTAATGCTCTGCCTGTTTTTAGTCTTGAGCTTTTTCAGTTGAAGATGGAGGGGTAAAACCAGGTAAGTGTGACCTGGGAAGCAACGATTCTTGGCTTTAACTTGACTCTTTCCTGCTTGTGTCCAAATATGTGATGGTGCTTTAAAAAGACGCAGTCACTACCCCCGAAGGATGCAATCCAAAGTTAGTCAAGTTAACAGCTACCACCTCTGAATAGAAAATGTTGTTGGCAGTCGGGTCAGATCTGCAGTGTGTGGGCGTGTGCGAGGGGTTGTGACAAACAGTTGCTGAACCCGAGGCACCGGAGGTATGGGATGATGTGGAACGGAACAGGCTGGGCACAGCCAAAAACACACCAAAACTGTGTCACAGCCATGGGCTGAGCACCTCTTGCCACACAATCCCCACATTATCCTCCTGCTTCCCCTTGCAGCTCAGTGGCTTTGCCAGCGTGCTGATCTCTGGGCTCCAGGAAAAGCCAGGGAGCTCTGGAGCTGAGAGGAAGGGCAAAGTTAATTTGACTTCTAGAACCAATGAGCTGTAGGTAAAGATCTTTCTAGAAAAAAAGGTGTAGGGAAGCAGTGAGGTTTGCATCAGAGTGTTCAGTCTAAAATCATTGTTGTGGGTTCCATAGGAGCTTGTGGCAGGAGCCAGAGGGTGACACAGCTCCATGAAGGGCATCGAGGAGCCTCGGTGTTCAGCTGGAATCTTGATGTTCAGCTGGAATTTTGGTGTTCAGCTGGAATCTCAGTGTTCAGCTGGAATCTCGGTGCTCAGCTGGAGCCACCGCTCCAGACACACCACTGATCTTTGTCATCCCACGCCGATGGAGAACGTGGGTGCAGCAGAGGATCAGCGGAACACAGGGCTGCAGTGCGGGCAGCGTGCTCCTGGAAAGGAACTAAGGAGTTCAGTGGGAAATGTCTTTGTTTTTGTTCTTTTTGATGAATCCTCTGAATTGTGTGTCTAATTGCGCTCAATTACTCCCGCCCGGCGCAGGTGGGTTCACGGTTTCCAGGCAGGGATGTACATTGATTTCTTTTGCAGGCCTGGAGACGAAAGTCATTCATAAAGGACAAGGAACTTTGCTCTGCTGTCAGTGTGGGGGGGTTGCATTTCTGCCTCTGTACTGTTGGCAGCTTTTACATTGATTCAGTTTGAAAACTGAATGAGAAATTAGCGTGTTCTCGTGTGGACACATTTCAGCTAAATTATTAAATGAAGTGGTCGACTCTTCTCCGTGCATTAAACCAGGAGAAAAACTATAATTAACTATTTCATTGACTGAGGAGGAGCAGCAAAATTGATGTGAGACATTGACCTCATAGATTTTTCTTGCCTGTGCAGTGAAAGTGAGAGTGAGCTTTTAGGAATAAGAGTGGTGGGTCAACTTTGTTCCCAGGAATACAAATGGTTTCAGTTCATTATTGCACCTCTTCTGCTTTATCTCTCTGTCCCCTGGGAAAGACCTGCTTCTGCCTGACTCTGCCAGGATTTAGGAATCCCATCACTGTGGGACTTTCTGTAATCCCTGTTCTCCTGGTGGTCCTTGCTGGCTGGTGTGGAAGGGAAGAGGCCTCTGATTGGGATGTTTGTCTTACGAAACACCTTTCCACTTACTTACCATAACCAGCTTTTCCAGGAAAAATCCAGCAAGTCTTGGGCACCAGCAAAGGTCATTTGGTGTCGGTCCGTGGGATGCTGGCAGGTGTCCTGGCTGTGCTGGGCACCATCCAACAGCCATCTGCTGCCAGGTGTGCTGAGGGTGACACGGAGATGCTTCCTTGGCACAGCTGCCTGCTCCTGGTGGAGCACTGGAACTGGCAGTGTGTGAGTGTGGGAACTCGCAGATGAGAAGCAGCCTGTGGGGAATGGCTGGGAAGGGTCCACGGGGTTGCTGAGCAGGCCCCAGCTCTGGCTCAGGGATGGAGGAGCACTGCCCTGAGAGATGGAGGGTGAGAGGTTTGTGGCAGAAACCTGACTGGCAGCTTTTGTGTGTTCCAGCCTCTTGAACAGATGGCCGGCGGTGCTGGGGGTGCTGCGAGCAGGCAGCAGTGACCCTGGCTGACCCCCCGTATTCCCCAGGGCTGCAATCTCTGGATTCTGGGCACGGGGTGTGGCTGGGATTAAGCAGAGATTATGTAGAAAATCCATAGGATGTGGAGTGCCACCAGCTGTTTGCTCCAGAGGACGATGTCGTCGTGGTTGGCAGAGCAGGCAGTTTTCTGTGCAGCACAGAATAATGTGGTTTTGTAAAATCTGGGAACACACGGCTCTGTAAAGCACTGCACAGTGAGAACTGCAGGATTGCATTCCCCTCATTGTGAGTGCTGCCATAATGCAGTACTCCAAGCCCCTTGGAGACAGGAAAATACAGGCATTTTATCCAGAATACCCAAGTTAGTCTTCTAATACAGAATTTTACTGGGTACATAGGAGTGCATTTCTCACACCGTGTGGCATCCGTAATGGATTCTCTTGGTTCCCATGTAATACCTTTAAATATCCCAACTGTGCATCTAAATACATAAAACATAGAATCCCACAATGATTCAGGCAGGACGGGACTTGAAAGCTCATCGTGTTCCACACCCTCTGCCATGGGCAGGGACACCTTCCCCTGACCAGTCCGCTCCAAGCCCTGTCTGAGCTGGCCTTGGACACTTCCAGGGATGGGGCAGCCTGTGCCAGGGCCTCACCACCCTCACAGTTATAACAGGGCATCGATAGGAATAGCAGAGTTACTACCTCTGCTGGTTTCATGCTTAAAGTTTCATTAGGAATTGCTTGGGACTTCATGAGGCACGTGGTATTCTGGTATGAGGCAAGTGTGGGAGGGACATTTGTATTTGCCCAATTTGAGGAGTAAACAGGGGGTGCTTTTTGCCTGTGGTTTATTTTTGTCCCCTTTTCAGCCAGCCCAGCACACCTCGATGCTGGGGAGCTGCTAAAGGTCCCTCAGTCTTAATGAACACCACTGCCAGTGCTGAGGGGCTGCCCGAGGGAGCGATGGGTTCAGTTCTGCAGCCTGGAACTGGTGAAAGTCTCGTACGGCACTGGGGGTCTGTTAAGTGTGTTCACATATCTCTGTCTTACATGTGGCAACTCCTTGAACCTTATCAATTTTTAATGGTACTCTACTGTAATAAGAATATATGATCACTCACTGGGCAGGAGAGGCTGAAATCCCTGCGAATGCAGGTTTTCTGTGAGGTTTCTGAGAGCAATATAGCAGGAGGCATTTAAGGCGTGCTGGTGGAGGAAGGTGAGCTATCCATCAACTGCACAATCTTGGATTTGAGTCTTCTATTTAGATTAAACACGTTAAGAAAGATGGATGGTAAATGTATTTCAGCAGCATTGTCCCCAAACCAGAGCGGAATATAAAGAGTCTGGGAGAAGGATTCAATTACACTGGCAAATAACTTGAGCAAGAGCTGGGTAGGAAGGGAGCTCGTAGGGCAGTGGGATGCGGATTTATGGAGTTCTACGATAAAAACGTCGCTTTCATTAAACCCTCCCGTTCACACCACATTTGTACGGCGTGGAGACGTAGCTGTGAGCTGCTTTAGGTGGTGGCTTTGTGCAGCTGTGCAGCTGTTGATCCGTGTGTGATGGTTTGTGTACATGGATGGCATCCCAAACTGAGGCTCCTTCCAGCTCGGGATTGGGGTTGGCTGGATAATTGTTGGGAAGCACTTCTGTGCTGGTGCCTTTGGGTGGCTGGTGACTGAGAGGTGATGTTGGCATTCCCTGCCTTAGGTACACGGAATTGGGAGCGGGAGAAACCTGAGCCAGCCCTTTGGTAATCTCAGTGTTGGCTCACAGGGTGTATTCCCGAGCTGCTTTAATGCAGGCAGGACGGGAAGGGTGAGTTAGCTGGTTATGCCCAGAAAGAAATGAGTTGTATTCTTGACATGTAAGGGATGTGCTTGAAAAGGCCAAGGCATCAAGGTGGCTGTGTTACAGGGCTTCCTTGTACAATTAATTGGTGCCCAAGACAAGGATGAACACTTAGCTATGGATTCTGCCTCAGTGTGAGGTTCAGAGGAGCAGGAGTGGGACTCACCAGCGCTGCCATTTTAAACCCCTTTTCCTACAGCATTCCTTGAGGTGTGCAATTACCTGGTGCTTGCGGGCAAGGTGTTTTCTTATCTTGAACTGAAACGTTGTTCTTTTCCTCCCAGTCTGGCACTTGGCAATTAAGGAACCATATGATGCCTGTACTTTGATCTTTACCTGCTTCTGCAGTCCCTGGTGTTGCTGTGATTCAGGGAAGGGAAAGTGTTGGGCATTGCTGAGACCGACGGCTCGTGTGGCATTTTGCTGTCAGTGTTTCAGTGGTGGTGTGTGCTCATTGTGCTCCTTCTGTGAAAAACCCCCAAAACCTGCTGAGGTGAAACTCCCATCCTCAAAAGACTCAGTTCTCTGGTAATGCTCCTCTTGGGGGGAATTACAGTGCAGGGAAGAGTTAACGTTTTTGTGTTCTCCGTTGTGGTTCTTTTCATTGAAAATAGGTGATTTTTCTTTCCAAATTCTTGTTCCTGCTCTTTGTTCAGTTGATTTGCCCCTGCTTGGACAAGTGTGAAGGTCCAGGTAGCTGCCCAGCATAGAACGCTGGGCGAGATCAGGATTAAGTAAAGATGCAGGGAATGGGTGAGGAGCCGATGCAGCTGTGATTCATCCCAGGAGTGAGCACTGCAGGGTTTTGTGCTCGAGTCCTCCCTGCAGTACAAACATCTCATATCAGCTCATGGGCTGTAGGACAAGAGGCCCCAGTAGGTTGCTGAGACTTGTGAGCTCGTGCTGCTTTCTCCGGGGCTTTTTCACTCGGCTGTTTAACAAAAAACAACACAGAAGCTGAAAAACCCCAACCCACACACACGTTCGCCTGGGATTTCTCCCCTCCTGGAATTTGTCTGGATCCACGGCCTCTGTAGGACAACTTGGCTTTGTGTCTTGCTCTCTTTCTGTATTTTCAGCAGGGTTGGTGCAGGTGGTTTTTTCATGGATGCGGTGGTTTGTGTTTAATTTCCTTATAGCTTTGACTGACCCACAAGCTGAGTGCCCAGCAGAGCTGCCTGGGTGTGTTTGTGTTTCCAGACACCTTCCCTGGATCTCTGGGGTCACGGGGGTTTCCCAAGGTGGCAGCATCAGAATAAGCTCTCTTGAGCGAAATTTTTAATGCAGCTGTCTGGATTTCCAGTACAATTTTCCAACCCATTTTTGGTCCTTGTTGCTGTGCAAGTCACAGTCACTGAGGTGGGAGGGACCTCGCAGTGCAGCCCCCCAGCTTGGGACAGAGTTGGAGCCATTCAGGAGAAGGTGACTTGGATGGTTTTGTAGCCACAGGAACTACCAAAAGTCTTCCTGCATTTTTTGTTGTATCTGTGGCCTGTCAGCCATTCAGATTTTTCTTCTTCTTTCAGGTTTGGTGGCCAGCCAACATTAAGGATGTGTTTTCACTTCATTGCTCAAGTCTGTTCATTTCACACCATTACCCGTGTGATTTGGGAATGTTTGAGCGTGTGCCACTCTTGTGCTGTCGAGCCACAGTCGCCGTGCTGTGAGCCAGGTCCCAAGCCTTCCCTCCAGTTCCTGGAGGTGGTAGAGAAAGTTGTGTAGGTCAGCTTGGAATCATCATGCTTGCGAGGAAAAAAATTAAAACTGACTTCAAAGGACAACTCTGACACGGTCAATTAATAATTAAAACAGTTTTTTAATGAGCTATGCAATTACCTGTGTGTCCCTGGAGATGATAGTTTATGGTATTATTGCTCAGTGCCCTTTCTTTAGTCATGGCAGATGACATCTGTAATTTAAAGCAGGCGAGACATTAAAGTGACAGAACTTTCATTAACCTTGTCTAAAGTTTGTTAATGACAAATGTCTCGTAAAAAAAAGCTATTGTCAAAACAGCAGCTTGGTGTCAGGAGGAGCCTCAGATCCTGTGGCCTGGGAGCTGCTCTTTGGCCAGTGAGCGTGTGTGAGTCCTCCTGCTGTCCCGAGGCTGGCGTGTGCCCGTGGCAGGCAGGGTTGGCGGGGTATTTGCCTCCTCTCCCACCCTGGAGTCCTTGAGCGGAGCGTCTCCGTATCTGGGGTACAGTCACAGGTTGTACTCCCTGCAGGTTTTCCCTTGGCCTTTGTACTCGAGGAACTGTAATGAGTTCAGGCTTAACATTTGACGTAGAACTGTGGCTTAGAGTTTGGTTTATCAAATTTAAAACCACAGTCTTCTGAAAGACCCTTCGAAAAACAGGGTGGCAGGAGGTCCAGAGCCCTGGGCTCGGTGGGGAGCGTGGCCACTGCTGGTCCTGACCAGGCTGCCACGTCTCTTTCCCCAGCTGTGAAAGGCCACAGTCTCCTGCTCTTAGCCCTCACGAGGATTTGAACCTGCATCCATCAGGAGCTGGCTGGGAGCATTCGGATCCTTCCATAAATACCTTCTTATGAAATATCAGTAGATCCGACAGCCTTAACTTCTCAGGTGCAAGTTCTCCGGGGCAGCATCATCCATTGGAGGCCCTGAGGAGTTAATTTAGTTTCCACTGGGGTCCTGATTAAAGAAGAAATTATCTGCTTGAATCATGAGCAACTTTGTGGGAAGGGGATGAGGGACAGGGAGGTGCCTTAGCAAGGAGATCGCTTTGGAAAGGATCACTTGGATCTGAACATCTCAGTGGTGAATGTCGGGCTGCTTGGAAATGGAATTTTTGCAGCATTGTGTCAGTGAAGACACTGAAGGGAAAAAACCATTTTGTTTGGCATTTTTGCGGTTTCTGATATGGAACAGGTAGGAAGTGCCTTGTTAAGTTATTGATTACCTTCAGATGAACTTCCAGGAGTTTATAGCAGCACACTGTGCCCTCGGACTTTGTTAAACTGGATTAATTTTTACTTGTGATCCCGTGAGGCTTCCAAACCTGCTAATACTGACTGCAGCATTTAGGAAGCGTCCTTCTGGCAGAACATCTCGGCTGCGAGCGCACTTCAGATCACGAGACCTCGGCTTCATCTGCCTGGGAGAAATGTGGTTTCCCTTTTCAAATTAACAATAAGGAATGTAAATGCCTGTGTGAGGGTTACACAGCATTTCATGCCTTTGTTTGTTATGGCAAATTGGATTTAAAACACTTGCTCCTGCGAGAGGGTTTTATGTGCCCTGAAGAAAGGATTTGCTATAGTTGCTGGGGCCCTCCCTCCAATCACCGTGTGTGTACGTACAGACACACAGACACACACACACACATATATTGTGTTTGTGCATGTGGATGGAGAAGGCAAATGCGAGATCTGCTTGTTCTAATGTCCCAGCTGTGTCAGAATTTGGGATGCAGGTTGCTTGAGCAGGAATAGTCCCCAATCCCGGTGTCTCCTGATTTCAGTGTTGGGTTCCTGTTGGTCATTCGTTGGCATCGGATTTAGATCTCATCTCGTTTGGGAAGGAAACAAAACATGCTGGTGTTTATGGTGTAGTTACAACCCGAGGCAGACTCTTCATTCCATGTTCGCTTCGATTTCGCTGTAATTGTCCGAAGGGCGCTCGCTGTGTGGCTTCTTACCAGTGTCAGTGTCCTGATGGAATAGAGGCAATCCTTTGGTTTCCCCTAGAAATTCCACTTGCACCTGTAAACCAGCACTTCTTAATAAAGACAGGACGAAACACAGCAGACCCTGCGGATTACTGTCATCAAGAGAGAAAGGGCAGTGGGGATGCTGCGGGCAGCATCATTATAAGTGGATTTTGAAGGCAACTTAGATTATTTACAGCCTTGTCTGCGTGTCTGGTGATCCCAGAAATGCTCTGAAGCCTCTCTGCACTTCTAAGATGAAACACCAGGTCCCTCATGGCCACTCTGACCTTCCTCCCTGTGCAGGTAGCGAGCCTTTGTGGGTATTACTCAGTTCAAGTGGTAGCAGAGGTGCTGGAAAGAGAGGGGAATAGCTATTATGTCTGTTTATCCAAGTAAGACATAACGTATATTCCCCAGATGGGTGTATCATGTTGCCAAACTTTTGTCTACAAATTGCTAAAACCGGTTAAGCAAGCACGTTTGCAAATGCACATGGCTCTAGGGAACGCACTTTTGTGTGAAATAGTCCATTAATTTGAACAAAATGTTTTAAATAGTTTTAGATGATTCTTTCTGAAAGCTCTGTTGCTCCAGCGTGAGGAGTGGCAGATGAGTAGATGTGCTGGTGCTGCTCCTCGCCCGTGGGGATGGGCTTGAGAGGGCAGACCTGGGTGAGTGGGGCACTGAGCTCCAGGCTGGGGCCCTGAGTGTGCCTGATCTGCTCGTGGCACAGCCAGCAGTGGCCTTTCAAACAGCCAGGACTGCCTCGAGCTGTCTGTTTTGATGTTTAACTTCTCTGGACCTGCATAAACATTCCACGCTGCGGTCTCACCTGTTGCAGCTTGCCGGGCCCGTGGTGTCTGTGCAGAGGGATGTGTTTTCCTTACTCCGCAGCTGCCTTTCAGGTGTTTGAGGAGCGTTCTCTTTTCCACTCAGCTCAGTCTCTGTGCACAGGCTGTGTCTTTCAGGGAGCCTGCAGCACCCAGCCCGGGCGCTGCTCCATCTGGAAGCAGCACCTGGCTGTGCCTGCTCTTGCCAGGTTCCCTCCCAGCCCACGTTCTCTCCCACTGCACGGCCCCACCGGTGCTGGGACCCAGGAGCAAGCAGGAGAGATGGGGGACCACGTCTCACTACTTCAGCTGATCCCCCAGCCTGTGGTGAAGTCCAGCACCCCTTGTTTCTCCAGGATGACTTTGTATGGGGTGTGAGGAGGTGGCTGGTGTGGCTTGGGAATGGTGGGACGCTCACTGGGTGCCTCCTTTGATTTGTGGCTGGCTCCAGTGTGATTTCGTGGCAGATGGTTCAGCTTTGCCAGTCTTGAAGAAGGCTAAAATAGGAACAGGTTTGTTTTTAAAGACAGCGAAACAACCAGTGCATGGCAAACTTGTGATTATTGTGGTGTTTCTTGGTGGTTTACAATACAAAAATACCGCATGCTGTACGGTTCAGGACTGAGGGTGCTGGGGGGAAGCAAGGTTAAGCAGCATCTCACACCTTCCACTTCACATCTCATTATTCATTGCTAATAGAAGCCTGGACCATCTGTCTCTGCAGAGAACATTTGGATGTGACAGGCATAGGAGATGTTACAAAACTTTCTCTGCAAGATGTTTATTTCTGGCGTGTTGTCCCTGTGCCTCCCGCGGTGGACAAGAAGCCCTCGCGCTGGGCAGCTGCTGCAGGGAGCTGGCTGGGATGCCGAGGCGTCACCGTGAGCTCTCCGGGCCACCAAGAGCTATGAGTGCTGCTTCCTTGCCTCTTAAATTCTCTTTAACTTGCAAACAACCTCCCAGAAACCCTCTGAGTTTTTGCTGTGTCTTAGCAGCGGTGCTGGGTGTCCATCCGAGGCCGCGGGGTAGGAAGCAGAGTGTCTGATCAGGACTGCAGGATGGGGAGCAGAGTATGCCATCAGGATGGAGGGTGGGGAGCAGAGTGTCTGATCAGGATTGCAGCAGTGTCCACTGAGGACTTGCTGCAGGTCCTGCCCCTGTCCCATCCCTCCCTTTCCATCTGTTCCCTGCCATCCAGATGCCTGCATGGGCTGAACCCAGAGATGGGGCTGTGGGGTGTTTCCCTCTGCCCCACAGCGCACACAGCACCCCTGAGAACACTGCCTTCTTCTTTCCCTGCAGTTCCGCCGTAGGGAGACTTAGAATATCAAATATCCACCTCCCCTGGAGGGAAGGAACTGCTGCGGGATTTTAAAATTCTTTTATGTTTTCTTGCAGCAGTGCTGAGGAAAAATATCTTCTTGGTTCCATCAGTTAAACTGATGCTTGTGAAAGGCTTAGCAAATACCTTCTTCCCATCTGTTTATTAGGCTTCTGAATTTAAGCAGTAGTCAGAAAACCAAACAGAAAGGATCGTGTTGAGTATAAAGTCCCTCCTGGTTAGGTTTCAGTTGTCCTGGTGGCCATGGTGCCATCCAGAGCATGTTTCCTCTCCTGAGAAGAAAATCAGATGGAGCAAAGTTGGCTTTTTGGGGGGCTGTGTTAGTATCTGCAGTTCTGGCTCTGTGTTAGCAGCAAGCCCCCGAGCCGCAGTGCTGCTGACAGAGCAGGGACACTCGAGTGGGCACCGCTGGCACCAATGTCAGGAGCGCCCAAACCGCAGCGGTGCTGCCGGCAGACGTGTGCCACTTGTTAGAGAGGACAGGGATCCATTTAAATGCTGAATAATTGAAGGCCAGGAGTGCAGTGGGCGAGACGTTAAGGCTGGCTACTTAAGGAAGAGGTGATGGATTCCTGCAGAATCCTTTTTTCTCACTTTTTGAAGGCATTTTAGGGAGAGATTCTTCCTAAGGGGATTGAGGTCATCGCTCTTTCCTGTTTAAGACCTGGTGAATTGCCTCTCGGACACTTTATCTCGTGAATGACACGGTGTTCAGTCAGGGGGTTCTGCTGACAGCGTGAACCACACGAGCGCGGCTCAGTTTGTGAACATCAGCAGAATCGGAGATGGAAATACCTCCGTGGTGTTGGTGATTTAGTCATGGAATGTAAAGAATTTTCAACAGTAAACGCACCGGCTTTTGAAGTTTCTTTATCCTCTGCAGAGTTTTCACTTAGATGGCAATGGGATATCAGTATTCATTTTATAGAATTTTTTCCAGAAGATATTTTTCTTATTTTTTCCAGCCTGACATCGTTTGCATTCAGTTCTTCCGTTATCAATAACTGTGGAAGCAATCCGAGCAGAGTTTGCAGAAATTGCTTTGTCTGTGCTTTGCTCCTCCAGTATTTATTGGCTGACACTCTAATGTGATTATTTCTCTGTGTCCCTGCTAAAGACACAGCTTGGAAAGATGCTACCCCGAGATGCCAAATCTGCACTTTTCTTCATATGAATTTGTGAGAGAACAACTGTTTATTACAGGCACCTGATTTGAAAATTATTCCTTTAGAAGATGAAGATTAAGCAGCGTTGAATTTATATTTGCGATAGATAGGTTTCAGCTCTGTGATGGAACAGTAGGAGTGTTGAAATTCTGGAATGGTTGTGCTGACAGGAGATGATAGGAGAGAAAAGTTTTTACAGGACAAGAAACAAGTTGCTGAACTTGCCATCTGCAATAATCTCGATTGGCAATACATGCCTTGGAGCAGAATATTTGGCCACTGAGCTGGAAAATTGTTATCAGTTGTGGCAAGGCTATTTTTAGGCAGTAACATCTGTGGAGCACCATTTCCTCAAACTTTCCCTATCTTTTGACAAGTCAGCCAGATGTGACTCACTTGAGCATATTGGGCAGAGAGGAAAAAACAAAGTGTTGTGTTTACCAGAAATGCAAACATGACCTTTTCGGGATGAAGGCAGTCTTTATTCCCAGCCCATGGAAGAGGCAATAAGAAAAGATGGATTTTCATCATCAGTATTAAACCTCTTTACAGTGCAGTATTGTGGTCCAATGCTCTCACAGAAATCATGTTGAAGAGGGTTCTGCAGAAGAACAATTTTCTCTCCTTGTTTCAGAGCAGAAAGAGGACGGAGCCAATGATGGTGTCCTGATTCTCACCCCGCATGTCACCTTCTGTCCCAAGGCTTGGGTTTGGCACTGCCTTGAGGAGCTGTTTTCACCTGGAGATGGGTCTGACCTTTTCCAGAGCATCCTGCCCTGGGAGCAGAGTGTTTCTGCCCAGCTTGGAGTCACCAAGAACCCCTTGGTTAAATTAGATAGAGGGTTTGGTTTCATGCCTGTGTCACGAATGCCATGCCAAGGAGAGTCCCCTCTCCTCGCAAGCTCCTGAGCAAGGAAGCTGTGGAGCAGTTTTGGCTTCTTGTGGATGATGAGCATGTCTCACGTTGGCTGTTTGGGTGTCTCCAGCATGGAGGTTGTCTCAGTTTGAGAGCTGCATTCTCACTGCTTGCTGGAGCTGGGGCTTGGCTGGGGAGCTGCAGCTCTTCGTCTCCGTGCCCTGCTGGGCTCAGACGCCCGCGGCGCGTGGGAGGCCCTGCTGTCACCACACGAGCTCCGCGTGGGAGCGGGTCAGCTTCTGTCACCCTGCTTTGCCACCCGAGGTGCTGCGCGTGGGAGTGGAAGGCTGACTGCAGGGCTCACAAACAGGTCTGGCTTCAAATCCGTTGCTGACTGCTGTCATCGTAAGCAGATTTGTTTAAGTAACTTCCAAAATTCGCCAGGATAAGTTAACTCGCAGCACTGTACTCACGGCTCGCTGCTGCCTTGGTGCGGGAGCCCAAAGAGGAGGGCGGCCCCGGGGCGAGGGGTGGCACTTCGGGAAGGTTTGGGGTGGTTTTTGTAGCCCAGGAATCACATTTGCTCCGTGCAAGGCACAGTGGAATTGCCATGGGAGACTGCGGGAGCCCAGTGGTGCATTTTTACTGCACAAGGAACCCACAGAATTAAGGGATCTCATCCTCTAACACGGCTTAGTCAAAGCAAATAAGCCCCAAGGAGGTATTACCTGCCAGGCTGGGGTGTTAGAACAGGAGTCAGACCTTGACATTTGATGTCTCTGAAACAGGTTTTGGCTTAAATTCAGTTGTTTACTACCGCAGTCGGGAGCAGATTTGTTAGACAGGGCTAATTACATGTGCTTGTTCCAAAATCATTTGGAAACTGTAACATTTGTTGCTTTTCAAGCGCTTTAAAATATGCAAATATTTCATGCAATGAAGAGAGCTGATTTTTGCAAGAAGCCACAAATGGTGTTACAGCCAAATGTGATTTTAGAGGTGGCCCAAAGCAAATCCATTGGGTCACCTGAAAGGAGCCGGGGGGAGGAGGAGGGGGAGGGTTCTGTGACTGGTGCCAGTGTCTAATCACAGGTGAGAACTGAGCAGGTGGAGAGTTTGTTTGCTCTCTTCATCTGGAATTCGTTAAACAAGTCGTGGGAAGATGACCAGGAAGCATTCCCAGTTCCAGATGAAGGGATGCGCAGAGGGTTTCTCACGGGTGTGTTTCTCGCGGTGCTGCTGTGCATCAGCCAAGAGGGGCTGGCACTGCCTTCAGCAGCACTTACAGGCTCTGACCCCTCAGATCTGAGAATTCCTGGGCTCACAATTTAAATTTTGCTGGGTTTCTGATTATGAAGTGTTTGGCTCGTGCTGCTCAATCGTTCTGTTGTGTTGATGGGATCCAAGACTCCCTTCCCCAGTGAGCGGAAGCTCAGCCTGGCGCTCTCTGCTCTCATCTTGTACAGTTTTACAGAAAACCAGTGGATTTGGGGCTTTTCAGTGTTCTGCTGAAGGTCCAACGTCCCCAAGCCACATAACTAGACAGGACTCTGTGTATCATGGGAGCAGGGATTGGAAGGTGTTTCCTTTGGGAAAGTCCAGCCACCCAAAAGCTGTTGGAGCGTCCAGAGGCACCAACTCCTCCCATATTTTAAGTCTCAATAATTTTAGACAAGCCCTCTTATTTTGTTTGTATCTTTGCTGGAAACCATGTCTATCTGCCAACCCTTTGGAAATGTCATGATGTAATTATTTTAACAGGCAGTCTGTGCTCCTTTATTTGGGGGATATTAACCTTTCTAAACAAAAGAAATGTTAATATACATGGGAGACGCAGCTAATGGGATTTCATTTTTCTTATTAGAACAGACTGGAGTTCTCTTTTTAAATTATTGTAAAAGAATTCGGCAAGTCGAGTAATTGCCTTCAGCTAATCCACGATGGCAAATTTGAATGTGAATATCCAGATCATTCTGTATGGATGGGAAAAAGTAATGTGATTTTCTTGTTTTTTATTTGCTTTGGCTAAACAGTGTTGAAGGATGATATAAATTCATTGAATTTGAAACAAAGAACATGCTAATTATTAATGCGCCGAGTTGTGATGCGCTGTGAACATGCTGTTTAATTTGCAAGGCCTGTGGTGTCCTGCTTATATTTCATTGCATATTGACTCAAAGTTTGTGTTTGTATGCGGTTTGGTGGTTTTCCTTGGTAGCCAGGGAATTTCAGCTGGATTTATGGGCTTTTCCTCCTGGTGTGGACACTGTCATCAGATCCGGGCACGGCTGTGCAGGTCTGGACACAAATGGATAATATTTTATAGGGCTTGGTGCAGGTTGAGCAGGTTAATTCGAAGTTTCTGTGTGCGCAGCCTGTCCTCAAGGCTGCCTCCTGCTCACCAAACAGCCCCTGGGCTTGCCGAGGCCTTCCCGGGACAAGCAGTGTTGCTTTTACGAGCTGATGCTGCATTTAAAGTCTTTCCTCCCCCGGCGTGCCTTGCGGTTGGAACGCGTCGGGATAAATATCCCAGACTCTGCAGGATTTATCTTCCAATCTCGATTTTAAAGGGATATTTCCAAGCGCTCTAATCACTGGCTTTATCTCCAGCCGGCTGGTGTGGTTTGCAGAGTTCTGTGGCTGCCTGGGCGCCTCCGCCGGGGCTCGGGGGGAGCCGCGCTCGCGGTTAACGGATACGTAACGGAGTTCGCTGTGACCCCCCGGTGGATAAAGGAGGATGAGTGGAAAGCCGAGTTGATTTCATGTCTGGAAGAATATTTGTGCCTGATTTATGTTCTAATTTTAGTATTGGGCTTTCTTCACTGTAGTAAAATGTCACATTAGCATGGAACTTTCCATCTAGTACGCTGAGAACAAACACCGGTGCAGAGGCTGTCGTTTGGGCTTCCCTGAACGTCAGGATCCGATGGCTTTGCTACAGCAGAGCCTTGGTTAGAGCTGTGCTTCTATGTGCAGTTTTGTAGGAAGTCCTTGGGTAGCAGTTGCCTTCCCTTTTCCTCAGAAGTGCTCAGGGAGATCTGGCTGGGGTAGTTAATCCTGGTGTTACGGTGGCGGATGCTCATTAGAGGCTGGAATAAAACAGCCTCCAAAGCCTAATGACGCCCAAACCCTTGGCAGTGTTGAAGTACACAGGTGGGGAAATTCCTTCTTGGCGCTTCACGTTTGCACTGGATTTTGGCTATAAATCCAAGTGACATTTTCATGCAGTGAAAATTGGTGCCATGCGCCCCTCAGTGCCACAGTGTCAGACCCCAGGGTCCCCAAAGCGTCAGCTGCAGTGGCTGCCCCCGAGCGCTGCTGGTGGGAAGCTTCCAAGATCTCATCTTCTGCAGTGTTGGAGGCTGCTCCTCAACCAGTGATATGAAGGAATTAATAATTCATGTTGTGTCTGTAGGAGGAAAATGAGTCTTAAATTTGATTAGTAAATGACAGGTTTCAGCCTGGTAATTTGCAGCCTTTATTAACAAACTTGTGGAACTTATCAATAACGCTGGAAGCCTCTTTATTTTGGGCATCTTTATCGTATCTGGTGTCATTTTTCCCAGGAAAGAAGTTGTGGTATTCCTATCTTGAGCCAAGCTCGTTAAGGCTCCGGGAGTGTTTCACTTGTACATGGTGCCTCTCGCCAGTTATATGCCACAGATGAGTCACGAGCCTGTTTTGATTCCTGGTGGTTTTCCGCCTGCTTTGCCAAATCCCCCAAGATCTCTTTTTGAGATGATCTTCAGTGGTTAACCACGACTTAGAGCCTGTCCACAGATTTTATGTGGGATTTTTGGGTTTCTCTCAAGTGGTGGTATGAGACACGCTGTGAAGAAAATAGTAGCCATATGTAGTCTAGTCTTGTCGAAAGTTGGGAGAAGCTGTGGAGTGAAACTTTTCCAAGTCTTGTTGGAGTTTCCTTGGCTCTGCAGTGCTGATGTTCTGGAAGCACTGCAGTGAGTCAGTGACAGGGACTTAAAAGTCCCTTGAATTTCCTAAAAGTCCCAAGACAACTTGAGGAGCAGTTTGTTTTCCTGATGTTTATTTTAATGCTTTAGCACCGTACTGGGAGGTCAGGAACCAAACCTTCCTCAGATGGGGAATTGCTTTGGTTAAACTGTGGGTGTCAGGAGGATTTCACTGAGGAGGAGGAGGGTTCTGGGGGTGTTTGGGAGGCTGTGGGCTGTGGACATGCTGGCAGAGCCTCTCTCCGAGCTGGTTTGCTATGCAAATTGGCAGCTGAGCCTTGCGTCGCACTCGCTTGGGATGATGCTCTTAAAAGTTGTGCTGCTTTTGTAGATAAACACGAAGACATCCGCTTTCAACTTCACATTCTTTAACCTTGTTTTATTCCTTGCCGAGTGCTGACACTTTCAAGGCAGATGAAAATCAGACTAAATTTAGCAGGGAGCAGAGCCCCCATCCTTCCTTCCCCCCACCCTACCCATTCCACGCGTAGCATCCGTATCCTTTTGATTAGTTTTGCCCTTGGTTTCTGCTTCAGATGTGAAGTTTTGCAAAGTGATGCTGAAGAGAAGCCTGGGTTTTTTATGAAGTGAGCCCTTGGCGTGGAAGTGAATCTGGAGACACTGTTTCCCCTCGTCAGGCTGCGCCCTGCTCTCTTCCTGTCTTGGCACTTCTGCCTTACTTGTGCTTCAGAGAGGTGGATTTTCTGTATCTCTTGGTGCAGGATGGAGCCACTGATCTGGGGAAATTTCGTAGCTGGTACTGATGAGCATCGGTGTTGACAGACTGCGTGCGTGCTGGTCCTCGCTGCTCCTCCGAGAACCCCCCTCAGACACTCCCCAACTCATTTAGTCCCATAGTCTCATTTAGTCCCTGTTTGAGCAGAGATTAATTATTTTGCTGTGTTGTGATGGCTGTTTGAAGCCGAGCCCTCGGGGGAAGGAATTTTTTAAGGCAGTTGAGCCTCAAGATTTAATTTGAACTCCTGTCTCTGCATTTGGACAAGCAGATTAATTGACCCTTGATAGGTATGGGCACTGCTCCAAATGAACAAATCTCAGCTGCTTCCACTGCGCCTGGGCATGGGCGGATAAACGGCTGGGATGTGTGAGGTGGGGCACTCAAACCCCCCTTGTCCAGCTGAGAAGGGGAACTGGGTGTCTGGAGATGATGAGTGTGGCTCTGGTCACCTCGTTCATGTGACAGACTGCTCACAGCTGGCTGCTCCTTTCCCGATGAGCTGTTCCCCAGCTGGCTGGGGGCTCTGTCTGGCAACCCCTGGCATCTCCCTCAGCTCCTCCCATCTCTGCTGCCTGGTTGTTCCTCATTCTCCAGCCCTTCATCCAGCATCAGTTGGTGTGCATGTCTAATGAGGAGAAAGAAATTGGTGACATCTCAGGATTAGCTAACCCCCATTGCTTGTGAAATTAAGCCCTCTTGGGTGTTGAAGGCTGCTTCAATGGCAGGTGAGCATTTCTGTTATGAGGCTTAAACATGGAGCTGAAGAACGGAACTGGCTGTCCCGTTATCTCCTCCTGTAGCCACTTGAACTTGCCTGTGTGTGTCTTGGACCCAACCACATCTGTGCAAGTGCCGTGAGTTTCACGTGGTGCAGAGCGTGGGCATGAGCTGCCCACAGGGGAAGTGCGGCCCTTCTGTGGGCTGTGCCAGATGCCAGCAGGTTCTTTGGGTGAGCAAAAATGCTCCCAGCAATTTTCTTCTTAAATAACAGCACTTTGCATATTCCCTTCTGCTTTTTACTTACGAAAAACAACTACCTGTGCCCTTTACTTCTGAAACCAAAGGGATGTGTGAGCTGTTTCCAGTTGGGAATGAAACTCAAGTTTCCCCAACCCAAATCGCATTTCCTCAGTGCTGTTTAGATGAAAATTACAAGTTCTGTAAATTCTCTTACACAGTTGATGTGTTTTTAAGCTATACACTGATAACGTTCATGAGCCAAACATAGCAGTGGCTCTGCAGTATGATAAATTGGCCCTGGTTTTTAGGTCCTCTACTACCTTTGTTCTGAGTAATCAAATTAAAGTAATCTCTTATTACAGCATGGCAGAACCTGCACATGCAGCTGTTTTTTATGGTAGCTGCAGGTCTTAAGGTAAGTTAAAGTTATTTCAGTTGTTACTTATCTTTGGAATGACGGTCATGACAAATGGCCAGTGTAATTTCTTTCCTTAGTAGATGGATAGAAGGGGAAGATACTGCACAGGCTGCTTGCTGAATTCATAAATTTTTAGACTGGAAACACTGAGTTGGATATTGAAACACTTAACATGACAAGAAGACAGAGAATTGTTTTCTGATCTTGGTGCCATAAAGCGAAACTCAGTTGGTGAATTTCGTCAGCAGCTTTTTGTTAGTGTGTCATTTAGATGGGAGGAGAAATAATCCATGAGATAAAGATCACTGGGGTTTGTTTTGCTTTTACTGCCCTGAGAATGGAGCTGTGGGGTCCAGCAGGTGCAGCAGGTGTGTGGATCTCGCAGGGTGACCCTGAAGGGAGGACGGGCACTCGGGACAGGGAGTGCAGTGGCCGGTCTGACAGGGATTCTCTGTCAGGGATGCTGCCTCTCACCTGGAATGGGGCATCCCGTGTGTTTTGGGTGCTGCGGGTGAGGGCGTTGGCAGCGCTTGGGGTGGTTCTGGGGCAGGGCACGCACGCTGAGGCATCGCCACGCCGGGCCCTGGGGAGCCCCTGATGCATCAAGCAAATAGCAAAGGGCTGTTTGAGTCTTCTCTCCGGCAATATCTTTTAGCTGCATGTCTCTGGTTCAAAAGGATGTTTGGTTGAAGGTACAGGTCATGCAGAGAAGGGCCTTCCTTCGCTGCCTCTTGGCTGACTGGTACGGACAGGAGCCGCAGAAAGGACATCCAGAAACCAGAGTGACTTGGCACGAAGCTGCAGAGCGACGTCTCAAGGATTGCCAGCAGTGCTGATGGGAATAAGCTCCTTCCCTCAGTCCTGGGCTGGCTCCGTGCTCTCCTGCCTGGCTCCTCTCCTTCTTTGCCAAAGTGCCAGTGGATGTGGTGATCACAGAGCTCAGGGTATGGATCCAGCTTCTCCCACAGTGTTCCTGCTTGTGTTCTGCCTTGATTGTGAGCCAGGCAGTACTGGTGTGAGGTCCATGGGTTTGCTGATGTGCCGTTTTTTCTGCATGAAAGGAGGTTTTATTTAGTGTGATGTTAATTGGGTGTTGCCCTTCAAAATATGTCGTCTGATCCTTTAGGTTTGTGAGCTGGATGGGAGAGGAGCGGCTCCCTCACTGCATCTGCAGTGCTTACACTTGCATTTGTAAGAGGGAAGGAAAATTTGGCTTCAGATTTTGCCAGCTATAAAGAAAATATTTTGATACAAGCTCGTGAGTCATCGAGGTAAAAGGGAGGAAGTCTGAGCACTAGAGCTGCCTGTGGCTTCCCAAGCAGCCAAGTCTGAAATACAGGACTGTGGTCTGAGGAGCAGCTCGGTCACGCTGTGGTGCCAGTGCTTCCAGACTGGGGGGATGTACCCATGGGGTTCCCTGTCGTCTTTCCAGTGAGTGGGGCTGCAGCAGCAGCTGTGGACTAACCCTGAGCCCTCTGGATCGATGCTGAGCATCTCTTGGTAGTACCTGGGGCAGGCTCCTTCCCTGTGCAGTAACCGTGTGCTCTCCCTAAGGATGAGTGACCGCCCTGCAGTCCCCTCCTGGTCTGTACACGTGTGGTCTTCAGAAAATATGGCCTGTAGGGTTCTTCCATCATCATTTGTCACCACGTGAACTGGACAGGAGTGGCCATGGGTGGGCTGCCACCACAGAACATGAACTCGGATAACCCTGCTGGGTTTCTGCACTGCTCAGTGTCTGTGCTCCCCTGGGAACGCGCCTCACTGGTGCCTGGAGTGCCTGTGAGACAGAGAAGTGTCAGGGGAAGTGCCTGGGCCACTAACAGCTATTTTTTTTTGTGCCAGCTAGGGAATATTGACCTCCAAGAGAACCTGGGCAGGGGCTCAGGCACTGGAGAGCTCGGCCAGCATGAGAAGCCTCTCCCAGTTGTCCTCCTTGATGTACTAGTGTTTAAACGATGCTAATTTTCAGTTCGCCTTTCATTTGTTGGATGGCTGCTCAGAAAAGATAATTTTTTCATTTTCCCTGGGCTTCTGGGTGGTTAAAAAGAAGCTGTGTGTCGTGCAAGATGGTTGCAGGAAAAGTGTCTCTCGGAATAAATAAACGGAATGCCTGTAAATCTGAGGCAGTTCAGTAGGAAAGGAGAAAAGGCGAGGCTATCGCACGGGAGCCAGGTGGTGGCATCTCTGACTGCCTCCCTTCGAGGTTCCATCTGACAGAAGAGCAAACTCACCCGCGCCTGTAACACCACTTATTTCCCTCAGCACAGAATTCTGATTATTAATTTGAAACCGTATCAGTGTGCGAGTGATGTGGTGACGTGCAGACAAACAGAATACTTTGGTCTTCCAGGGACTGGCTGCTCGGTATAATTGCGGCTTTAAACAAATTCAGTGGCCGGAAAGCTGTAAAACATTTGCAGGCGAGAGCACGCTTTGAATATTCATCTTCTGTGAGTGTCACCGAGTGACATCTAAGAGTAACTGGGCAGATATGGGTGCCAGGCAAAATAGAGAGTGGGGAGTCTTGCTCGCTGATTTGTATTCTAGATGTAAATCTTAAATTAGTTTGAGATTTTAAAATGGATTTTTAAATGCCAGGCACATAAGAGGCGGAATTAATATTAATAGGCTTAAAAAGATATTTAATGAAATATTTGTATAATTTAATTTCTTCATAATCAAGTCAGGAAAGTATCAACTGACCACAGGGCTCAGAGACCTCTGTTGTGCCATCCATCCGAAGGGCCTCGATGTGTGGGGCATGACCTTGGATACCTGGATCTGCCCTCGGGTTTGGGCTGGCCCACACCCTGGTTTTGCCACCCCAAATGTCACTTATTTGGCAGTAACGTGACGATCCATATGGTGGCAGAGGCACCACGTTGGTCCCCTGGCCTCGGGGCTGGAGTTCTCCCTGTGCCAGAACACGGAGGCAGTGCCGGGAAGGCGCAGTGCCTCGGCAGGGAGCCTTGCTCCAAGCAAACAAGAACTTGGAAGAAGTAAGAGTGGTATCCTGCAGATATAAATAAAACGAGGCCAGTTGCAGGAGGAGGAGGAGGAGATGGGAGAGACTGAAATATTAATGAAGATATAAAGCACTGCACCTACACTGAGAGCAGTGTGATGTTCTTGCTCATCTATTAATGTTGAGCTGGCTGGAGCTTTAAATTTTAAAGCCTGGGTGGAGAAGAGGGGCAAGGTTAGGCAGCTCGTTAGAGGCTGTGGTGGTGCTCGAAGCTGGCTGAATGGCTCTGAGGGGAAGGAGCCCTCTGTCCCGGGAATTTGGCAATATCCCCGTGGCTGAGCTTGCTTCGCTGGGCATCCCTCCCTTCTGCCGAGTGCTGAGGATCTGGTGCAGCTGGAGGATGGGGCTGGTGGACGGGATCTCTCTGCTGCTGGAAACCTGTCTGTGCCAGTGGCCAGGGAGCGAGGGCACGACACCCCTACACAGACTGGGCAGCTTGAAAATCTCAGGCGAAAGATGGGCGAGTTAATGACACCTGCCCGGGTGCCATGGTGATCCGTGGGCTGGCAAAAACAGCATTCACGGTGTTCTGCAGAGAGTGCTTTGGGGCAGCCACCCCACGGAGACAGTTTGGGGCAGCTGGGGCTGGTGCGCCATGGGTGGGGCTGCACAAGTCCCTGAGCTGGGAGCTGGTTTTGGGGTGGGTGGCGTGGTGAGGGTGCTCCTCTGCAGGAGCCATCGCACTGCAGGAGAGATGCGCGGGCTCTTCTCTGGCAGCTGCTGCAGGTACCTCTCGGCTGTTTTCCTGTCTGTCTTCTTTTCAGCAAGGAGTTTGCCTCCACCTACAGGAAGCAGAAAGCAAGAAAACCCCCTGTAATCACACAATACTGTCTGTTAGCCCTTGTCTTTCAGAGGAGCAGCTCATCCCTCACCGTGCAGCACGTGGCCCTGCTCCTGGAGGTGCTCTGGCAGCCTGAAGGCTTCGGGCCTCTCAGACAGGTTTTAATTCCCCGTTCCTCGTACCCAGGCCTCGATGAGGAAACACGTGAAAGCTGACAAGCCAATAATTGAATTTTGGTTGCGTTAGCGAGGCTTCTGCTGGAGTTTGTGCTGAAAGACAAAGCAGATCTTTCCGAGGAGAGCAGTAATGGTGCAGGTTTGGGGAATCACAGCTTTGGGGAGAGCGGAGCTTTGAGTGTGGAGTCATTGGCCACCGCACGGCACAGGAAAACAGGACCAGCACTGATACCTTGGCTCACCAGGCAGGCTGGACAGGGCCTCGGGGGAGGGAAAGGGCTGGAACTTCCCATTCACATGGAGCCAGCTGGTGGGGGGGCACTGGCAGTGCCTGCAGCGGGGTTGAGGCTGGGTTATGCTGTACCCATTCTGTCACGTTCCATATTCCGTTTTGGTTACCTTCTCGCTGCATGTGAATGCGGAAGAGAAAAAAACCAGAGCTGGGGTAGCTCCTCCATGGCATCTCCACAGGGAACCTTCCAGTTCCCGTTTCACTCCCAAAATGACAAGTGGCTCTGTCACTTCCTCCCATCCCACTGCCGCCTTGGAGCCGTGTTTCCCATTTGGGTGCCCAGTGTTTGGTTCTTATTTGAATATTGGGATGGTTTTCCAGTATAAGAGACCTCTGTCTGGGACATCTCAGTATGGAGGGCTTGTAGGATGGGGCACACTGAGGTGCTGGGCACTTGCAAATATCAGTGTTGCCGTTGTGGGCACTTCCATGGGACAACAGGGCAGCCTGGGCAAAAGCCTTAAACAGGATCTTGTGGATAGGCACAGTCCTTGGTGCTGGTGTTCCAGCTCTCTGGAGCAGTGTTCTCCAGGTGCTTGGGGCCAGGATCAGGAGGGCTCTGGATGGCAGAGAGGGGGTGCCCACCCTGGCCTGGGTCCGTCCCTGGCAGCACCCTCATGCTGAAGGAGTGAATTATATCTGTCCACCCTGGTTGTCAGTCCAGCAGCCACACATCAATCCATTGTCACGCTGCTGGAATTATGTTTGTGTGTGTTGGGTGGATGCTGCCACATTTGAGTAATGTCTGGGTGAGAGAAATTCCAACCTCTGCATTTTCTGTACAGGATACCTGACAGTAAAGCTATGTGATGACCTTTATCTTTATGAGCTGGGAGAATTAAGGAGTTCCGTATTTTAGTTTAATTAAGCTATAAGGCATAACAGATGGTGCTTTTCTGGGTGATTATTGAATGTCTCTGCTTTGACTGAGAAGTGCAGTAACACCGTGGTCATAAATGTATTGTGATTTGAAATATTTGAGCTCTTAAAGAACACGTGTCGGTGGCTGTGTGTCTGCACTGCCTGCTGGGCACCCGCCCCTCTGCTCTTGCTGCAGCGTTTCACCGTGTGGGTGCTGATATTTTCCGTCCTGTTTGGCCGAGGTGCTTGGGTGGCATTGGCCAAGCTGCCACCTCATGTGACTCGGCTGCCTGGGTGTGACAGCAGAGTCACCTGCTCCCCCTCTGCATCCGTCAGCAGTTTCCAAGTATGAGATTCTGCAGGGAAATGTTCTTGTACCAACTGCCCTGAGCAGAGGCAGGTCTGTGCTGTGTTCTTCTAATAAAATTGACAAACAAATTACCCTAGAATTTCCAAAATTACCCTAGAATTTCCAAAATTACATGGATTCAAAAAACCCCCAAACCCCAGCATTCAATCTGCAGAAACACGTCGCTGTAGGAATCGCCAGCCTGATGAGATGGCGTTGGCGGCAGCACAGCAAGGAGAGACTGAGAAACGCAATGGGCTGGAAACCCAAAGCAGCAGCCAGCTCCTGTGTCTGCAGATCAGGTACACCCAGAGCATTGGAGATGGTGCTGTTCCAATATTTGCATATACATAACCAGGTCAGGCATTAAAGATGCATTGTAGCACGGCTGGTGTGTAGGACTCAGGAAGCCAAGAGGAGCTGAGGTCATGGCAGGTTGATTTGCTGTTTGATTTTTTTTCCCCCTCTATTACATGAAAACTTTGCATGAATTTGTCTATGCTGGGTGTTTCTCTGCATGCTGGCAGCTGCCATAGTTACTTCAGATGTTAGAAAGCAGCAGAAGCAAGGAAGAGTGTGGAATTAATTGAGCAAATCTGACCAGTCCGAGGCTTCTTCAACAGGGTTCAGGCAGTGAATCACAGAATGGGTTGGATTGGAAGGGATTTGAGAGATCGTCTCACTCCAACTCTGTGCCACAGGCAGGGATGCCACCCACTGTCCCAGGTTTCTCCAAACCCTGTCCAACCTGGCCTTGGACACTTCCAGAGATAGGGCAGCCACAGCTGCCCTGGGCGGGCTGTGCAGGACCTCACCACCCTCACAGGGAAGAATTTCTTTCCAATGTCCCATCTAACCCTGCCCTCTGGCAGTTTAAAACACTCGAGTGGCAGTTTCTCCCACTGGTGCATCGTCATCGTCCCCTTTTCCTTCCCCTGACTCATCAGACATGAGAATTGCTCACAGCCTCACCCTTAACTTATGCTTCCTCAGTATTTCAGATCACTGACTAATATGCCTTAATTTTTCTCATTAATGGAGTATTTGAAATGATCAAAATGAAATAGATTCACTTCCTGGCTGTAAAGTTGTTACAAGGATGATCTATGAGAAGTTTTTAACAAAGCTGTAGTCTTTTTTGGAGAAAACCTCCCATTTGTCTTGATCATGTGCTGTTACAAGATGATCTGGGATCATGCTTTAGATGGTGAACTTTGAAAACCAACAGTTGTGCAGGAAAGCCCCAAGTAGTGGTTTCAAAGGGCCTTGTCCCTACTTGACCTTTCTTTCCTCTGGTTTCGTGCGCCAGTTCCTTGTTCCCCCTCGTCACAGGCTGGTCGCCCGTGGTGGGACACTCTGTCCCCTACACGCAGGGTCCCACACTGAGGCTGGACCCCCACAGGCACGGGCAGCGCTCCCGCTGCCCAGAGCTGCCATCCTGGGGTGCTCCATTTTGGGAACGCACAACACAATGAGAACCCTGGGCTGGAGATGAGCTGGCTCGGTGCCATTTTCGGAGACAATGCCCTGCCTAAATAGCCTGGATTGGGCTGAGAAGAATAATTGCTGCTATGAAATAATTTCGCAATTACCGCTGTAATTAAGGGCAGTTTGTTAATGAAAGCGCTTGGTGAGTAATGGCTGCAGGGCACTCCATCCCGCGGCCCGGCGCCCGCGCGGCGCGGGGACGGCTGGGGATGCGGGGACACAGCTGTCGCTCGCAGGATGGATGTAAATACCCGCCACTGCTGGTGATGAAGTGCCGTCATTACCCCCCTGCCCTGCGGGAACTGGTCAGACAAGGAAAAATAAACTTAAAATATGATGGCGAGCGCTGTGGCTGCCGAAGGCCCCTTCTCCCGGCCGCGTTAATGGGATATGCAGATGCCCTTACCCAGCTGATCCATCGTGCAATTCCGAACCTCGGAAGCCATTTGTCAGGAATATGAACTTCGAGCTGCATTTTTGTCACTTTACTTGTTTTGAGCTTGTTTTTCCACATCATGTTTCCTTTTAGAACACAAATCCTCACCGATTTTTCCTTTGTACAGCTTAAAAAAAATTACTGTTAGGAAATGTTGCCCTGTTTGCATGTCTGAGTGCAAAGGGAGCGCTGGCTGTAGACCCTGGCACAGCGTGTTTGCAGGGAAGCGGTCTTGGAAATACTTTGGTGTATTTGGGCAGGAGTTAAACTAATGGAGCATTTTAAATTACTGGAGGAGGCAGCTGGCAATGGACACAGTGTCCATGGGCTGAGGATCTGTGAGGGCTTCCTGAAGCCAGTGTCACAGAATCGTATGGAATTGTTTAGATTGGAAAAGAGCTGTCGGATCATTGACTCCAACCATTTCCCCAGCACTGCCAAGTCCACCAGTAGCCTGTGTAGCGATGGCAGTGCTGGCATTCTCAGGGAAGTCACTTTCAGGAGCCTGCCTTGTTTTCTGTGTGACCCAAACCCTCCGTGTTTGTGGCTCCTGGCTCTTTGTGGGGCTCATGAGCAGATTTCCCAGCATGGGAGACAGGGTGGGATTGGGCCTCTCATTGCCCCTAAGAGGAGGGTGGCTTTCCCAAGGTACCGAGTCACCCTGGTGATGTCTGGGTGCCAGGCTGGCACTGAGCAAGACAAATTCCCAGTGAATTTCAACTCCAGCTGCTGAAGGGCTTTTCCTGGGAGGTCAGGGCTGTTGACTTACACCAGTGGGAGCAGAGGTGAGGGAGCTTGCGGGAAGATGGGAATGGGGCAGGTTTCAGATGTGCTGAGGAGCAGGGAGGCTGCTGGTGGTACCACATAGCACCGTCACCACACGCAGGGGGATGTTTCGTGTTGGGCTGCAGCTGTGGAGGAGGAGTGGTGGCACTTGTCCCCATCCCTTTGCTCCACAGCCACGGGGCAGGACGGGGCTGCCAGGGCAGCAGCCAGCCTTCCGCAGAGCAAGGAAAGGCTTTCATTGGTGCAGCTTGTTACAGGTGGAAGGATGGTTTTGTGCCCAGCACATCGCCGGGTAGCAGTGCCTCTTGTTTTAATTGGATTTGCAGCCCGCTGAAGAGCCGTGATTTACAACAGCTGCTCAAATATGCGCAGCGAGGTCTTGGGGACTGCTGAGGTGTTCATTTGACCATCAGCGGAAAATCATTCCGGCCCCGTGCATTCTGTTTGCTCAAACTGAGCTCCATGAAGTGTGTGGGAAGAGGGGGAGAGCACGGAGGGCTGCGTCCCCGCTGCCGCCGCCGGGCCCAGAGCCGCCGCGGATCCCACCGCCTGTGCGGGAACGCCGGTGTGGATGCGAGGAAGCAGCCTGTCTGCCTTTACACGGGGCTTGTCAAAGGTTTTATAGATCTCCATAATGAAGATGGATCAGGTTCATTCTCGTTGCCAGTTGCTCTATCAAAATAGCACTAATTACCGCAGCCGCACGTGCCGCGCGCTGCCATCTTCCTCCTTGGAGCCTAAAGAACGTCTTGTGCCGCTCACAATAGATAAAATGAGGCAACTTTTCCCCTTCTATTTTTGGAAAAGTAGTTAGTAAAGGAGAAGGAAATTGATTTTGGTGTCAGAAAGGACATTTCTGACAGGAGCATACTTTGAAATGATTCAAGGCATCTGTTTCTGTTGCAGACACCCAATGCTGCTGAGAGCGGTACCTAAATTAAACTGTTTAAGATGTCAGCTCTGGGTACGAAGGCAATTTACATCCCGGTAGCATGGTTGGAATTTTTATCATGTAATGAACTTTCTCACTCAGTTTACGAACAAAGCCTCTCCCACGGTAACTATTTTTGTAGAACGTACAGATCCTCAGGTGCGGGATTGATGTTCATGTTGGGAACGGATGGGGCAGGGTGTGAAGGCATGAGCAGATTTGCAGGAGCTTTGAGCATGCTGTCTTCATGATGGCTGGCTTTGGGACATCAATTTGGTGGCCTTTCTCTTACAATCTTGATTATCACGTGGTTAAACACGGGGGAGAGGCATTCCTCCTTGCTGCCAGTGGTCTCCTCCACTCTCTGTGCTCTGCGGAGGGTCTGCAGAGAGATCACCTTTCAAGGTGAACGTTAAATTAATATGGAAGACTTCTAGAGCTCTACAATTAAAAGGTCTTTTACTTTCCCCACTTCAGAATAGATCTGGCGGTTTATTGCCGGAGCCTTGGCTCCCAGCCTGGCTGACCTTGGATCTGTGCCTCTTAACTATCAGCGGGGTTTCTTGTGCGCTGTTGTGGCCTTTTATGCAAAGAACAAGCCCCTATTGTGGCCACCAGCTTTGCTAAAGCATTTGTGATGCTCGGACGATGCCAGCAAAGGTGGGAGGCTTGATTTTCCCTTTCACATGCACCTCTCAGTCGGCGCTTATTGTTCCTGTGAGGTTGGTGGGAATGTAGAGACCCTTTTTGGTATAGATAGTTACCTTTTTAAGGTTTTCCTGATGAATAGAGGCAGATGAGGAGCCCAAGGAAGAGCAGGCTGCATTTGCCTCTCACAGTCTGCGACTTCAGAGTCTGGTTGCTTCAGCACCTTTCAAATTCCCAGTTCTGACACCTTTGGCAAATGGTCCAGAAATGACAGCAAGGCTGATCTGATCCCCTCAGAATCAGCTTTGTGTCCCTGCTTTATGTGCTTTTGTTCCAGCCTTGGCTGCTCAAGCACAGCATCTGGTTGGCATTGAAAATCCAGTGTGTAGTCTCAAAAAGGGGCGTCACACGTGGTGCTGCTGTTTGGGGTGTGTCAGCAGCTCTGCACTGACACGATTTAGGTATTCCTTCACCCAGAGTTAATTTTCACTCAAATTGAGTTGTCTGCTTAAGGTGAGAATCAACACCCAGCTGCCAACATGAGGAGCATGTTGAAGGGGTCATGGTGCCATGTCATTATCATTTGTATTAGTTTATATTGGCTGAAAGGATGAAAGGGGAAACAAGAATATTGACTTATGTTACTTCCTATTGAATTAGCATCCCTTTGCAAAGGGCTTCTGGCTTAACTTGGAGCTGTGAATAGTTTCTGTTCAGCAGAGATGGGGAAGTTTTGGAGCAGGTATGTATGTGTCCCTTCCCACTGCCTCTTCCTGCCTTTCACTGGGAGTCTTGAGCTCAGTGAGACCTCGCCGTGCTCTAACTGAGTGGAGTTTGTTTAAGCTGTGACTTCAAACAGTGGATTACCTTTTATCACATTATATAATGAATTATTGATCCACTGATTGTGAATATTCCGGGGAAGGCGCGCCGATGGAGGCTGCCACTGGCAGATCCAGCCCTGCCCTCGCTCTGCCCTCAGCTGAGCAGAGTCTCTCCTGTCCCAGGCTCACACTGCCGCGTCTCAGACCAAATGCAGCTCCTTGGGCATCGTCCTTGGAACGTGGCTCCGAGGCACAGATCTTCAACCACCCTTCAGGCTGTCACAGCTCTCCCTGAAATCCACATCGCTGCTGCTGCTGCTGGGAAGGGAGAGGTGGGATGTGAAACCCTGCGGCTGGTGAAGATGGCGGTGGGCAGGATTTGAGTCTGGATGGGGATGTCTCTCTACAGAATGGCACCCTAGGTCAGCCCTGGAGCTTCCTAGGGCCTTTGCTCCTTGGAAATGCAGGTTTTGTCTGTGTTCGCTGTTGCCAAAGGAACCATAATTTGTGTTTATTGAGTTGCTGGCATTGAGGTGATACACTGTGCTGACATTGTGTGCTGTTCTGAGTCTCAGCCTCGCCAGGCCTCTGTAGCTGAGCAGACCTCTTGAGGGACCAGTTCTGACTTCAGGACCTGTTCCCTGGGGCACTGAGGGAGCGGGCAGAGACTGGAACACACATTTCCATTGTCCTCCCTGTGTGGAGGACAGAGATAAAGCAAAAACATGGGTACTGCTGGCTGCAGGCTGCCCGGACAAGGTGTTGAGGAGCTGTTTGCACTGAGTGAGACGTACGGCGCATGAAGAAGAGTGCTGGGGTCTGCTCGCCGTCTGTGAATGCAGCAGATACCATCGCTGGCAACAGAAAGGGTTTTCAGTGTGTGAGATGAGTTCCTGATTGTTTTGCTCCGTGCACACTCCGCGGGGCCGCTGCCGCTCTTTGGCATTCCAGCGGCGTGGCTCTGCCTGCATCAATCGATCCCCGCCTGCCGTATTGACAGGCAGCTCCGATAGTTCTCATCTGAAGAAGTGCAGCATGGATAATTAAGCAATGCACTCTGCAAGTTGGTGATCAGCTTCTCGTGGAGGACCAGTAATGAATAAAAAGTACATTAAGTAAATTAAACTCTTGATGCCTGTAGGTCTGTAACTGCAGAGTTGCCTTTCTGAAATTCATTACAGTTTATAGGAGTTCTGTTAATCAAGAGACTCCTGCAGAAAACATTCTGGGAATTAAAGTTTATTTTATTTCTGTGTTGTTTAGGACAGAGACAAGTGATGTTGCTGCTGGTCTCTCTGAATACTGAGCTGGTCTCTGAATCTGGGCCCGTTGAATGTGGAAAAATTGAAGTTAAGCAATTAAATGGTCTCGCCCGCCACCCAAATATATATATAACTATGTATAATGGGACTTTATGCTGTTTGTTGGCGACATCTTATCTTTGAACAGACACCCAGGCTGATGAGCTCGGTGTCTGTAAGCCAGCCACCTTTGTGTTTTTCGGTGTGTGCATGGAGTATCCGGGCTCTCAGCAGTGCCCGGGATCTGTCCCATGCTGGATGGCCACATGTATTTGGGGTGTTTAGATTTCTTCCTCTGGAGCACTGAATCTTTGCTACATTCTGTAAATGAAGAGAGCACCCAGGCGAGCAGGTGCCCTTCTTAGTGTCCAGATGAAGAAACGTTCTCCGGCAACATGAACACGCTGCAGAAACCGTGTTTGCTCTCTAAACTTTTTTTTGCGAGCGGCTGCCAACTGCACGCTTGGATGGGAGCCATTTATTTGTAGCACAGTCAATCTTCCCTTAAAGAAAACCACCAGTGAATTAGCTTTTGCATAGTGTTTCAATCAAAGCATTTGATCCTTGTTTCTGCGAGATAATCCTAAGAACTTCTTATTTGGAGAATAGAAGACCGTGATGGATTTAATTCATAAAGGGAAGCAGCCGTAAGGAATGTAAATGTAAGAGGCTGATAAGGTAGGATTTCCTAGTTGCTATGACAACCCCTGGGTCATGAGCCTGAGAAAATATAAAGTAAGTCCTGGAGCTGTGAAGATGATTATAAAATTTAACTGTCATTCTTCATTTGGAGTTGATGGCAAACATTATTTACTTAAGTTTATCTCCAGGCGGGCGAGGATCCTTTCTTCCTCCCTTAAATCGGAGCCTCGGATCACAAATGAACGTGTTGTGCGCAGCCGACATTATAAGGCGAAGCCACTATTTATTATTCTAACCAGACAATTTGCACGGAATATCCCTGTAGATTCGGTCACTCTCGTACGGAAGCGGAGCTTTTATCCGGCGTATCCCTGATAAAAGGCTCCCTGACGCCGCTCGGTGCAGGGGGATGTTCCCAGCAGGGGAGTGCCGAGCTCAGGATGGCTCCCCCACCCCAGGGATGCCCTGATCCCTGTTTTCTTACCCTGGAATCCCGTGTTTGGCTTCTGTAGGGGAAGGGATGCTCAAACCTGATTATTTGTTGAGCGTGTGCCCTGTCCCGCTGCCTGGTGGGCTCTTCCCTGCCTGCGGGAGGGAACAAGGAGCCACCACAGCCTCTGCCTTCCCCTCAAGCATTTCTGGCGCTCTCTGCATCCGCTCCCACCTCAGCCACGGCAACTTGGCTTCATC
This sequence comes from Cnemophilus loriae, assembly GCA_013397755.1. Lineage (NCBI taxonomy): Eukaryota > Metazoa > Chordata > Aves > Passeriformes > Corvidae > Cnemophilus > Cnemophilus loriae. The sequence continues at coordinate 161,877 of VZTF01008887.1, read as the reverse complement.
TTCTGTTCTTTGTTGTTGCTGTCCTCCCGTTTCAGACCAGCAGACGAATCCTTTTCCAGCCCATAAACATTTTGTGGTCTTGAGGGCTGCAAGAGTAGTCCCAGCTGGGATAGAGTGAAGCAGAAAATATCCCTGCGCGAGCTGCTGACGTTCCTGGGATTAACAGCTCCAGAAGTTGGGCATCTGGGGGTGTGGCAGTGGCAGAGCCCACAGCTGCCAGTCTCCCACTGTCCCAGATACCCAATTGGTGCAGAAAGGTGAACTAGTTCTTTAACAGCCTCTCCTAAAGCTCTGCTCCAGATGGAAACCAGGGAGTTCCTGGCTTTCAACAGCACCTTCTGTACTGATGGGTTCTCTACACACTTATAATGGTTTCAGCCATTCCTGGTGTCACAGAATTTAAAAAATACATATGTGATGAGCAGCTCTGTGTGTACTCTAAGAGATCAGCCATGCCCCTCAGCAGTGGCCTCTGGCCTTTGAGGGAAGGTGGGAGAAAAAATTCTTACAATTACCTAAAGGATGTTTCAGCTCCAGTATTGGAATGTCTGACTTGAGCACTAAAAATCATTCAGCACTTCCCTCTGAACTTTATTTTACTGCGTTTGGAAGACTTTTCTCTCGCTGCTCAGGGTACTCAAGGGGATGAAAAGGGAAGTCACTGGATTCAAAGAATCCACGTGCAGCAAATGCCTTTTGAGGCTTTTCACCAGCTGCGAGATTTAGTGCGATGCTATTTTCGAGGCTGCTCTCACGATTTCAGTTGGGAAACTCTTTCACCTTTGCAGCTTTCATCCCGAAATGATGCTGGTGCGGGCAAGCCGGCGGATTGTGGCAGGGATCAGAGTTTGTAGCCATTACTGAAGAGAAGTAGCTCTTGTGCAAATGGAACAAAGCATTATCACTGTACTGGGAAAACCAGAATCCATTACTTTTCCTGGGGTGGGGACTTTGCGAAGGCACTTGCCCAAGTGGAAATCGCAGCAATCCAAAGTTCTACTGGCAGTGCCTGTGTTACCTGTGAGCTACATGACCTCCCTCCTTGTGCACATGAGGGGATGGACTTTTAGACATCTCTTTTGTTTGTGACACTGTGTTTGCTCCGTGGGATGTGGCAGTTGGTACCTCCAAGGCAGTGTCCTGGGCACTGGTGCTCAGCTGAGCTGTCCCAGCGCTCTGTGTCCCCAGGTCCTGCTTTGGGAAGTGCCGCAGCTGGGAGTGGGCTTTGACAAGCATGAGGCATCCACGTGCAGGAGTCCTCCTCCAAACAGGAGCTGACATCGGGCCCTGCAGGGCCACGTGTGAGCCGTGGAACCCGCTCGGGTGGACACAGGTTGTGATGGCTCTGTGAAGTGGGGAGCTTTGTCCTGAGAGAACTTTTTCCTGGTTTGGTAACACAAGCGTCTCAGCCAGGTTTGAATCCTTCTGCACACTTTGCACATGCTTAAACACAAAACAAGTTTTCCCTCTGCCTGCTTTAAAGTGTTTCCAATTGCAGACTGGAGTCTGTTTCTGTCTTCAGAAGAGAATCATTCTGGGAGGGTGGTGGTGAGCATATCGCAGTGCTGGACATCACCTTCGTCAAAAAGGCTGGCTCCCAAATCTTTAGTGTTTTCCCATTTTTATTTTTGGTAGCCGGAGCAGGCTGAGCCTCAGCAGCAGCTGAGCGCTGTCTGGGGAAGGCGTTCATCCTTGGGCCTTCCCTGAGCAGGCATCGGGGCGTGGTTGTGTTTCTCCATACAGTATTTAGTCATTCAAGGCCACGTTTCAGGAAGGTACATCAAAAGATCTGGTCCAAAAGGCTTCCCCAGGACAGACCACTGAGCTGGAGCTCTGAAGCACAACAGAGAATGAAATGTTGGAGCATAACAGGGCTGATGAACACAAAAGAGCATTTTTATTTGGTTTCTCATCAGTTCTTCGTAAGCGTTGCGGTGTCTGTACATCGATTGGAGATTTAGCCCTACTGCCCTTGTTATCCCTAGTTTAAGATGTAAAATGCTTTTTTTGCAAGTGTGGAGGCAAAAGGCTTTTGAGTTAATTAAATCTATGAAGAAATGAGCTGTGAGCTGAGCATTGTAGTCAGCCGTTTCCAACCGGAGCCTGGACCCCACGGTGCTGGCCGCTCGCTGTCAGCGTGCCGATACCTGCCAGCATTCAGGTAGCATCAGATCCCTCTATAAAATGGAGATTTCAAGCAGCTTGCAGGAGGCTGTGCATGTAAACCTAAGCCAGAAATAGCTGCTCTGACAAAGACTGACAGGTACGTGCCATTCTCTTCATCTGGCACATGCTGTCGGCGGTGCCGCTACGGGAGCTGGCAGCAGCCTTGCAGTGGTGGGTGGCAAACAAAGGCTGCTCTCAGAAATATTTTCCAGACAAAGTTAGGATTAAAAGCACAGAGCCGATATAAAATACCCGTGATAACGATATGGATGAAGGGAGTTGCTGGCAACACACAACTAAACTGAAATCTGTAAAATGAGGCTTTTTCTTTTGTACTGAGTTTTCCAGCTTTGCTTTCGCACAGGGTGCGTTGCCTGTGATCTCCTCTGCCTCCTGCAATTGATAGAGCGACTGGGATCGATAATTCATGGACATATGGAACGGCATTAGCTCTGGAGACGAGGTCGCTCAATGACTTGGGGAAGATGCTGATGTTGCTGGTCGGCCTCAGCCGAGCATGGTCGTTCCATATGTGTGTGTTCACCTCTGCCCGCAGCCCTTGACTCATCTTTGACTCACCTCCAGGGGACCGGGGGTGGAGAGAATCGCAGTCATCTGCCAGATCCCCTTCAGGAGCTCCCACAGCTCGATGCAAATGTAGTTGTTCCCCTCCCACAGCTCCTTACGCGCTGCCTTGGGCTGTAACTGCGTCGCTCACCAGCACTCCAATGGTGTTGGTCCTGATGGCTCAGCAGAACCCACTCACCGCCCTCCTCCGCCAGCAGCGCCGAGGGAGGGCTGCTACTACCTTCCCATTTTCGGTGACAGGAGGAATAGGGGGTATTTTTACAGAATCTTCTTGTTAGCACAACCTGGGTGGACCAGGATGGTCTTCCCTTCACTCTGCCTTACACGTGTGCAAGGTGAACAGCTGCAGCTTCACTTCAGGTGCTCTCCCACTGTCCAGCCTGGCATGCACTGACAGGATAAAGTTTTCCAGGAGATGGTGGTGGTTATCTCATGCCTCGGGAACATGCCTTGGGAGCCTTGGTCATCTCCAGGCTGAAGGATGGTTTCTAGGACAGCATGAGCCCCTTCTCAAGCTGATCTGTCAGGCAGGAGGAACTGTCAGGCTGGCTGGAGATACAGGAACATTTCTGGCCAAAACGAAGTTGGGCAGCGATGGGTGTGGGTGGAATCCCATGCTGATATTTCAGATACCTTCAGCATCAGAATGCTGAGATAATTGAAATCAGAGATAATTGCAGAGCAGCCATGGTAAATGTCGTGGGTTCTGCTCCTGTAAGAGCTGAAGCTGTGCGGGCAAGTGGGCAAAGAGTGCACGAGCAATGAAGGTTGTTATGAGTGAGTACAGGAGTTGAAGATCAGGCTCTCCTCCCATTGCCAACATCTGTTGCTGCCAAAGTGTAACGATTTTGTTAAATACATGGCTTTTCAAGCAAATCCTGTTAAACCTCCGTGTGGGTGTGTACTGTGTTGCAGGAGTTGATAACTCTGTTCCATTGCCTCCTTGGGTGGGAGCACAGGTCAGCACCCCCAGCTCTTAAAGTGGCTTTTTGGGGTGCTTCTGGTTTGGGTTTGTCAGTCCGGAGTAGTTAAAAACGGACAAGGATTGAAAAAAGGCATGCTGTGATCTCCCCTGAGGGCTCCATGTTGTACTCCAGGTTCTACTCGGCTCCACTTCCACATCTTCCAACTTGACTCCAGTTTTGATTTGTTTTGTTTGCAGATCTTGAGAAATGGAAAGGTTTGGAGAGGACAGGTCATGTTCTTATTGTCAAGTTTCCTTGCTTTGTATTGTCTTCATATATACCAGGTACCATTAAAAATTCCCATTGGAGAGGCCAGTATCACGCTGATAAAGCGTTGGCAAAGTTGGGGATTGGACTGGCATCCAGCACTCCTGTGGTGACAGAACCCGTTTTTCAGTGAGGTTTTGTTTTTCCCTATTTGCCCATTGAGTGGGCTCCAGACCCTCAGCAGGACCAAAACCAGAACAGCTGTGGCAGCTTTAGGGGACTGCTGGAAAAGCCTGTTAGGAGGTACAAAGGCTGTGTTTAATTTATGGAAAAGAAGGGAGGGTAACGCATGAGAGTCAGAAATTGGCTGTTCTCTTTGTAAGTGAAAGGTCACGTTACCGAGCACGGCAGGGTGGATTTGTGAAAAACGAGCTCCTGTTTGCGAGGAATTAGAATGAGTAGCTGATTTTTTATTTTTTTCCCCACTTGTGACCTTTAAAGATGCTGCTCGTAGATTGATAAGCAGGCTGATGCTTTTAGCAACCCGATCCTCCATTTCCTTCTCACAGAAGGACAATCTGTCAAACGCCATGGGTGTCACTCGCAGAAAACCTTCCTCTCTGTAACCTCCCGGGGGAAGGAGGAATGTGGCAGCAGGACCCAAGCTGACAAACAAGGAAAATTCAGCTTTGTCTTCAATGAGTAAAGACCTGCATTTCCTGTGGTCTGGAGCCTCTGGCTAAGGACTTTCCCTACGTCCTTTTCCCGGTCAATTCTTTCTCCTTTCCCCCTGTCCTTGGCAGGCTTGCAGTGCTCCTGCCTGGTGGGACAGTGGGGGTGATTTGGGAAAGTTGGCTTTGCCCCCTGAGCCAGGAGAGCTGCTTTCCCTCCTCTGCTGCTGAGGAGGTGCATTTTGGGGCTGGAGAGTGATGGTTTGGAGAGCCCTGTGCACATCGCAGGTGGCACACCGTACCTGTGACGCATCAGCACATCTTACGTGTTTGGTGACAAAAATAATGGCAGCAGAAGATGTGCTGAATTCAGAGAATTCCTTTTCTTAGCGGTGGGCAGCAGGTCTGTGTGTCCAGGTGTGCCAAAGCATCCTGGGGATGCAGAGGAAGTTCCTGGTGCTGCACGGAGGGCTGGCTTTCTGAGCTTGGCAGTCTCCCTGAGAGGCTTCACTGTGTTTATTTTCTGTTCCTAGAGTGCTGCTGGCACTGAAGCGCTGCGGCTGCAGACACCCTGGGTAGTGCAGTTCCTGTGGCAGCACTCTCCTGTGTTCTGCTGGGTGGATGACACGGTCGATGTGTGTCTGTCCTGGCAGGAGCAGGGTTCTTACAGGGTGACAATTTGCTGCAGTGAAATTGGTGCTTTTCTGGTGATACTGCCTCCCATTGCCCTTGGTCATCCCTTCCAGTTCAGGCAGAAACTGGAACACATGGCTTTGGTCCAAACCCTGCTCTAAGTGCTCTAAGCCACGTGAGAGCTGTTAACGTGGGTAATTCCACTGTGTCATTTGGTTGCCCGTTACTGGGGGGTGTTGGTGCACAACTAATTCTCTTGCTGCAGTTCTGAGGCCATTTCTGACCCATTTCTCTGTTCCAAGAAGATTGTTGTCACTTTGCCTCTGTGATGCTGAAGAGCTCGCCCTTAAGGTGTTTTTCCTTGCTGTAACGTGTGTTGGTCTCCTGTGAGGAGCAGCTGACAGGCTGCCCCATGACTCTGACCATCCACACTGCCCAAATTGCACTGAGTTTGGCACATCTGGCCACTGCCCTGGCAGGCAGCGGGATGTTTATTGACCCTGCCCTGTTTTAAGATGCTCTGACTGCTCATCCCCTGTGTGCAGAAGATGCCTTTGTGGATTCACTTGGGCAAAACTTAAGTGCAGGTGCTGACTTTCTTTCTAGGTCCTGTGTGGGGCACGAAAGGTAAAAGGTGCTGCCGAGACTCGAAGCTCGTTCCCTGTGAGGGGAGCTGGCCCGGGGCAGCTGTGACGGCGTCTCTGTTTTACAGTGTCCCTTTGTGAGTGCCGCCCTTACATAAGCGCGATGCCACAGGAGCACGATGGAAATCTCGTCAGGCCGGCCAAGTTCCCTGGTTCGGAGCCAGACATCTGGGATTGGGGTTTTCATGGCATTCTTCAGTAGCATGAGGAGCCTCATAAAGCAGCTTCTCTGGAGTATTGTGCCGACAGCCGCATTCCCAAGCAATTACAGCCGGGGCTGCAGCAGTAATGAGCCCTCGCTTTGGGAAGGGACAGGAAGACAAAAGGGAAACGTTCAATGGAAGCTGTGAAGCCTTTGAACGTGAATAGCTGTGGGCTCGTTAATTGGGATCACCATTGGGAACATTCCCTGTTCCCTCCGGCTCTGGCAGTGTGACCAGGCTCGGCCAGGGGAGCAGAGTGGCAGCAAGGGAAGAGGGCTGAGAAGCTGCAGCTCTTTAGGGTTTCACCATTAATGATTTCTGGCAATGAGGATGAGGAGCAATTGAGCCTTTTTTGGACCAGAAAAGTGCTGCAAGTGGTGTTCTCAGCTGAGCGAGTCTCAGCATAGCAAAACGCTCGCCTGCTGCTTCGGAGGGTTTTGCTTCTGCAGCCATCCTCTTTTTGCACCATCCTCGGTAGCTGTGGGGTGGCAGGCGATGGAGGAGCTGCTCTGACTGAGCTGCTTGTTCCCAAAGGTGCCTGCCCCAGCGGGTCTTTGGGAAGCAGCAGTGGGACAGCGGGCGCAGGCTGGTGCTGGTGACAGGCACCGTGTCACGTAGGCAGGTGGCCGTCCTGGTGTCCTCACGGCCGAGCTCCCGTTTATTTACAGACCTGGGATTTGTATCGGAGTGTTTCAAAGCTTCCCTATTTTGAATGTTTCCTCTAGAGCTTGGTAGGTTCCAAATAAGAAGTGAAGTTTGCATAAGAACTGCTTTGGCTTCTCAGAGACGGGCTGTTCATGTCTGTGTGGGTAACTATCAGAGAACATTTTGATGTTTGTTTAGAAGACAAACCAAAAACCCTCTGAGCCAGAGTGAAACACTTGTCCCTGAGATTTTGAGTAAGACAACAGGTACAGCGTGGACTGTGACTCGGTCTGAGGCACGGCACCAGTACAGTGCCCACAATAACGCTGTGTGTCCTCGTGTCTCCGTCTCTGCCAGTTTGGGGTAAATGATTGCAAACTCACAGTTTCCCCAGGGAAAATAGTTGGTGCAAGGTTTGGGGAACCAGTGCTTCCCATCCTGCAAGCCAGCACTCCCAAACGTTCTGGTCAGCAGTGCCAGGACAGATTCCTGGGCTCACTGGTGCCAGAGGCAACCGCACGTGGTTCCACTCTGTCATGCGGTTTGCAGTTGAGAGCGACAAGTTTAATTCCTTGTATTGCATTTCGGATGGAAAGGAAGAGTACGGCAGATGAATTTCCTTCTTTTCTGATTCCCTCCCCCCGTTTGATTGCGCTATTGTTTCTTTGGGCGCATTAAAATAGAATTTGACTGGAGTCGTTATCCGCTGTCCCCGCGCTGCCGCGTGTAATCCGCTTGCAGAGCCCTCCGCTTTGTGCAGCGGCGTTTGCTAATGAGCAGAATGTAATTCGTTTTTTGGGGAAATTACATGAAACAGCATACCCATAAAACCTTCAGATTCAAGATGGCTTGTTTTGTTCTCATAAGCAGCCCAAACTCCAAAGCCGTTCATCACCCTGCGTGGCTGCCGCGGGGCATCCACGATGAGGATTCAGCCCCAGTTGGAGAAGAACCTGTTGTGCTCCACGATCCATTCCCATGCACGCTGCTTAGATCCCTGCATTCAGGGTATGAGAGCAGGATGAGCTGCTCCCAGATTAAGTACAGGCGGTAGGAAATTTTGCTGGTTGAAGTCACCTGCCTCATTGTGGGTGTTGAGCATATGGTGTCTGTGTCAAAGCATTTTTCCACAAAACTTGAGTGTTTTATCTCATCAGCTGAGCTTAATACATTCCATTCACAGGCTGGTTGTCCCAGGGTAATGATTCCAAGGCACAGCCTCCGGAGGTGAGCTGAGAGGAGAGGAGAGAGTTCTCGGGGAGGATGCTGGGGCTCAGGCCTGGGCGCGTTGTTGGTGTAACTTCGGAGGTGGAACCCAGTGGGTGCCTGACTCCAGTGACTGATGACACCCGTGCTCCAGAGTAGCTGCCTGCCTGCGAACCCTTCAGTAACACACAGCCGTGGCAGGTTTAGCAAAAAAAATAATCCCCGATCCAAAAGCACCTTCACTACAGGATCTGCCCAAGTGGCTCCTCAGCAAAAACCCTTTTAACGTTTATAAACCACTTTGAAAAGCCGGCCTGAGCCAGCCTGTCATTTCAGTGCCTTGCTAGAAGAGTACCCGTGAGGAATTGTCCTTCATTTGTAGCTCCAAAATGTGGTGTGTCATCCAGTTCGGTGACAGCAGCATTTTCTGGAAGGTTTGGGGTTGCTGGGGCTTAAGGAGGAGTGTTCGGGACAGACCCTGCCCTGAGTTAGAGCAGGCTTTATAAAGTGGTTTTAAATGCAAGTGATTAAGGGGAGGATTTCTCTTGCTCTCGGGTGCAAATGCAGCTCCTGATTAAAAGTCAACTGCTGAAATCTGAAATTTTCACAACGGCACTGCTGAGTTATTTATTGTGGAGCATTTCCATTGAAAATGAGCCTTGTTTTAAATATCCTACCCTTGATGTGCTGAGTGCGAGGGGGCCAGGCCTACAGTTCGTGAAAACTTGGCAAAAACAAGCAGATCTCTTCAAACTGTTGGGGTTTGAGAAGAGAACTGTGAAGAATGTGTTTAATTGAAACTGTTCTTTCAAGAAATGCTAAGCAAATGTCTGGTAGATTTTCAGCTGCTGTTGGCAACATCTGTGAAAGGTCTCATGTCTCCTGTGACATGGCAGCAGGAGGGTTGGAGCCTGCCTGGCTTTGATGGTTGGAGTGTGTTTTTCTTTGAAATACACTCACTGTGCATACAGAAGGAAAGAAGGGAGGCTGTTGGTGTGTGATCGGCTGCTCCGCCTGGGTCCGCCTGCAGCAGTGCTCCGTGCCAGCCTCGTGCTGGGTGACCGAGCACCTTGGCCTGGGGAGTCACCAGCCCTGTGCTGCCCGGCTGCTCCCTCGTGGGCATGGCAGAGCAGCTTTGTCCAAAACTGCAGCAAAGTAGTGGAGGACCAGGTTTTGCTGGGGGCTCCCCGTATTGCCCAGGTTTGTGCCTGGAAGGACAGGGAAGAGCAGCGGTGAGGGGAGAGCAGGGTTGAAAAAGCCGGAGTTGGAATGTGAGCAGTGACCCCCCAGCCCCAAATCCTTCCCGTGCGCCCACACCGGGCTCCTCAGAATGCTCCAGAGAGCTGCTGTGCAATACTGTGGGTGGCACCGAGGGGGTGGCGGTAGCTTGGCACCTCGAGGAACTTTGTCACTGGTCACTGCAGTCTGTCTAATCCTGGCTGAAAGCGGTAAAGCCGCCGTGGGACCAGGCATGGCAAGAGCCTGCAGGGGTTTGAGGTGGTTTGTAATCCTGGGCACATCGAGAAGGAGAGGCTTTATTTAATTCTAATAATGGCAGAGATAATGTTGGCTTTGTGATGGTCCCGGGCACAGCTGTTCTGCAATATCCACGGCAGCGCATGCTGTGAATGGCTAGCAAGGTATCGAGCCCCCAGGATGTTTTCCTTGCTTTTCAGTGCTTGGATGGATTGCATTGGTTTATTGGAAGAGCGCTGACTTTGTGCTTGCAGTAATTAATTCCCTTTTCCGGGCTGGGGGAAGGTTGGCTATAATTTCCTGCATTCTTTTATCATAAGGCCAAAGGAGAAGCTCAGAATAGCGAGCAGAGAGGAACACTGCATACATCCATTTTAAATTTAGTTTCAAGCAGTTAAGAAGACGGATTTTTGGTGAAGTGGCCTCTCTGTATTTGCAGTTTTCAGACAAGGTGACCTGGAGGATTGGTGCTGGATGTAGTGTCCATTTCCAGCATCCCTGGCTGTACTAGTGCTCACTCCACCTCTAAATCCATATTCCCTTCTCCTTCGGGGCGCTGCAGTGGGCTGGAGATCAGGAGTTTGTTTCCCTGCTGGCAGTTCTGACACTGCCTGTGGACAGGAGGAGGGTTGTTGAGGGGGAGTACAGGTGTGTGCTGACCAAAATTCATTTGTATCTGAGCTTGGAAATGTGGCAGAGGAGCAGCAGAAATTGTGTCCTCTTGCTGTCCCCCCTGCCTGCCCTGATCTTAGGGACATCTCAGTGCAGGCTGCAATCGAGGGCTTCCCGCAGGTGTGAGATAGATGGAAAATACTTGCTTGAGAGCAAGAAGGGCAAAAAAAATGGGGGAAGAATGAGTTTCTTGGGTATTTTCACAGATTCTGGGGGGTTTTCCATAAGATGGCAAGCACTGCGTGGCTCCCTCGTGTCTGGTGTCACCTTTGCTTTGTAGCTGTTGCTGTTCCCAGCACGTGTCCCTTTGGAACGGTTGTCTGCAGACCAGCAGTGAGGGCAAACTCGTAAGGGCTGGGGTGGGAATTGCCCGAGTTCTGGCCAAACCCTGACGGTAACACGTGTGCAGTTTCCAGAGGGAGCTGCAGACAGTTCCCCGTGGCTGCTCCGAGTGGTCACTGGCTGCCGTCCGGGGGCCAGCAGCATCGCACAGCCCCGTGCTGGGAACAGCCCCAGATGGTTCCGGAAGGTCCCGGTGTGGAGCGAGGCCGTGTTTGGGGCATTGCTGGGGGGCTGCAGCCCTTCCCCGCTCCCCAAAGCCCTGCGCTCCTGTTGCCTTGCCAACACGGTGCGAGGAGATGTCGGAGCAGAGAGCGGCTGCGGCACAGCCGCGATGCCGGGGGCTCGGGGCGAGGGGGAGAGGAGGAGGAGGAGGAGGAAGAGAGGGAGGAGGAGAGAACCTCACCGCCCAAAAACACCCCTCTGCACCACGGCGGGGAGGGAGAATTAATAACACTTGCAGAGGCATTCAACGTTCACTCCGTGCTACTTCTGAGATTGTACAACAGCATAATTTTTTAATGACGGGTAATGATGAAACATCAATTTCAAATCTGTTTTCCTGCCTGGTGCCTGAAGCTGCAGCGTCAGGCTCGGCACAGGCACAGGCAACCGGGTGCCCAGATCCCTGTGGATGGAGCCTTTGCCTGCTGGTGTTTGCCGTGTGGATATCAAGGAGGAGCAGTAAATTGAAAATTGCTTCTAAATGGGCTCAGTTTGACTGTTTCAATACTTCTCGGGAGAACACAAGGAATGTTGAGATTTTAAAATAGGAGCGGCACAGCGGTGCCGGGTGGTGTGCGTTGCTGGTGTTTGTCTTTCTTTACAGTTCACGTCCCTTTGGTGGCGGCTCAGAGGCGCCTCACCTGAAAGCAGGAATGAAATGCCATTTATGTCGGCCCTCCCACCTGCAGAACACAGGGCTGTGGGGACAGGTGTGAGTCTGCTGGGCAGCCCAGTGCCCCGTGGTGCTGTGACAGGGACGCTGTCCCCAGGGAGGAGCAGTGGCACCGTCCTGCCCCCACCATAAACTCCCTTGGCTGTGGGCTTTGGCGTTACCTTGTGCTCTGTTCTACCTGAGACTGCTCATCCCACCCCTGCCTTTGGGGCTCTCCAGGACACCCTTCCCAAACGCTGGTGCACGATGGCTACACACCACCCATCCTGCCACGTATGGGAACGTGGCAGAAAATGAACATTTCAGCCCGAAAGATAAAAATATGTAATGGGAAGGCTCTTCTTGCTGCAGCTCTCCCTCAGAGCAGACGCTTCAAAGGCATCAGCGAATGGAAGTCACTCTCTGGAGCTGTCTCGTTCTTTCTCGAGGCAGTGTTTTGATAAATGTTGATGAGTTTCACTGTAAAACTAAATGACATTTATAGCACGATGTATGCTTTACCCATTGCTTAATTATACCTAATGGTGTTGGATGGAAAAGGCATTTACCATTTTACTTTTGTTTAAAATGACAATCTAAACCTCAAAGCCTGTGGGGTTTTGTAGAACGATGACGATTTAATTAAGAACTAAATACAATCTAATTTTAAAAGGCAATTGCAACTTTAAGAAATAAGTGATAAAATGTACAAAGAGCTTGCTGAGAGAGGAGTGCTGTGCTCGGTGTGCCTGCTGTGGGATAGGGCAGGCATCTGAGGGGGTTTGGGTGCAGATTTGAGGAAGGTGGGATGAGGTCCATATCCAGACTTGTTTTTCTCTCGTCATTACTGTATTTTTTTGGTCATACGCTTTACGATCCTGTTGCTGCACCTGCAGAGGCAGTGAGAGGGATTGGGCTAATGCAGTTTATAAACCCAAGGGTTTATTTTCGTGTGCACAACACGGTTTCTCTTCCCTTCCTCCCAGCTCTGCCTTTGTCCTGGCAGCCAGCAAAGAGAACAGAGTCTCTATTGAAAACAAGGCGTGAGGAATGAGCGTGGATCGGGCAAGCTGCATCTTTAAAAATAAACACTGGAGCAGAGCTTTGTGCCTTCCACTCAGCTGGCAAAGCACTGACAGCAGGCAGGAATGTGTTCAGGAGCATCTGCCCTTTCTCTTCTTTTCATGGGTTTAGTCAAAACAAATCCCATAGATGAAGGGAAAAAAAATACCAAAATGCATTTTATTTCCCCGAGCCTGGATGAGCCACCAGGCGGAGGCTGAAGGGGAACGTGCAGGATCTGCAGTGAGAAGATTAATGTTTAAAGATATTAGCACTGGTCCTATACTAACATTTATAAATCCGACGGGTGGCAGATTGAGGGCTGATTCCACGTTTTTTCTTCCTCCTCTGTAAAATAATAAATATGGTAAAATAGCTCTCAGAGCTGCCTTTATCATGAGGATGAATCAGGACAGTTGGTGTTGGAAGAGACTTAAAACTTACAAATATGTTGCCCTTTAGGTGAGCATTCATCATTATGTCTGATCTGGGATCTAGACTAAAGGCTTCTCTTATACCTTTTTATCCTTCCTAGGAAGTAGAAATTGGAAGGAGTCCTCACTTTGATCGTAATGTTGCTGCTGAGATTCTTTTATCTGTTTTGGGGGGAGTGTCTGTCGCTGATGGGGGTCTATTGTTCTTTGAGAAAAGATCTTGTCTGTGGTCTCTAAAAAAATGTGAAGGGGGGATATAATTGAAAAAAATAGAAAGTGAAGGAAAAGACCGCTGAAGACAGTGCCCTTCTTCATGGCACGGTGTCCCTACAGGTGATGGGTGGACAGGGAAGTGACTGTGGGCACAACAGGGCTCCAAAATCCAGGACTGCGACATTCTCATCCGCACTGCCGCCCAGGGAGATGAAGGTAACACCTGCGAGCAAAGCCACTCCAAAGGCTGGGAATTCATGGGAAGCGAGATCAGCTTCCCCCCACCCCCCTGTGGCAAACTGGGAATTAACTTCAAAGGGCAAAAGGAACTCAGGCTAAGCTGTGGAGGAGAGCTCATCCGTGAGCGTTCGGTGTTCCGTGGGTAGGAGCGAACGGGTCACTCCCGTGTGCAAGCTCTTGGTCATTCTAGCTGGTAAATGTTTCCGCTTCTGCTTTTACATGGCAGTTTGGGATAACAGCTGGGCAGGTGTTTTGTGGAAGGCTCGCAGAGTCGCTCCTGTTTATGACATGGCAAGAACAGTGCTGGGATTTAAGGCTGGCTGCGTGCTGAGCCAAAGGGTGGGAACAGGCCAGGATACCCCAAGAAAACACAGCATTCCTGTGTATTCTTTGTTAGTCCTTTGCTTTGAGGACATTTTCTACAGGTTTGCACATTAGTTATTAATTTTGTCATTTATTCTTTACTTATTGGTGAACTAAAGATTCCAGACTTAAATATGCAGGCAGTTGAAACGAGGTCCTTTTTATAGGGAAGAGACCAGGCTGATGTTGATCAGAATTCATCGTGGGTGCTTTATGGAAATACAGATTTCTTGGGTTTAAAAGAGATTATTAAGCCGCACGTTGTGACAGATGCTACTGACAGTAAAAAATAAAAAGGATGTGAAAAAGTCTGCAAGAAATGGGTTACAGGTATGGATATAAGACATATCTGCTCATTAGAGTAAAATGAAACCCATCATCTGACTTGAAACAGGATTCCTTGTTATTGGAAGCCCTGTGGCTCTGACTAATGGGAATCGGTGCTCTGGGGTGCACCTGGGGCAGGTGCCGTCGCATCCAGGAATTGAGCGTGTGCCAAAGCAGATCTTAACAGCAATGGCATCATCCCAGAAGCCTTGGAAGGGATAGAGGGTATCTGGAGCTCAGGGGCTGGAATGGTGGGGTCGGTGGAAGGGCTCCCTGCTGCTGGACAGTGCCATGGGACGGTCCCCCCGTTGTGTCCCCTGTCCAGCCGCAGTCCCCGACTGACACCCCGGGAACAGGGATCTGTGCTGAGAGGGAGGTGGACAGAGAGCAGATGGGGAGCTCCCTCCACAGATCCGTGTGCCGGCTCGGGGTGTGAGCAGTGCTGTGCTTGGTGCGAGGCAGGTGGCAGCTGCCGGCCACCGCAGGGCAAAAACAGAGGTGACAATGATGGTGACAAACCTGCAAACATGTAAATTCTCTCCTCCTGTGCACAGGTTTTGGCAGGGGCTGCTGCAGCTTTACCCCCGTGGCAGAGACAGAAAGGAGTGTGAGGCAGCAGGTGTTGTTCTGGTCAGGGAAATGCACAGAACATGCTCTTTGATTGTGAAAACTGAATATTTGATCTGTGCTTCCTCCTCTTACCTTCAGCGACCTGCTCCTCATCAGGGTTTGGCTCCCCGTGGAGAAAGTCAAGGCAGGGAAAGGAAATCCCACTGTGTTTGAAACTCGGGTTTAATCAAGGTCTCCTTCCTTGGATCTGGGCTGTGGGTGTCCTTGGTAGTGATGTAGCTGGAAGATAAATGCAGATAAGGAATTCTGTATTAGGGCTCCATTAATAATAAACATGTGTTGATGCTAACTGAATGTTATTTAAACACACTGAATGGAGGCAGCAGCCTGCTGAGACCATCTCGTGTTGTCAAACCTTCTCCCTTGCTGGTGCTGCTTCCAAGCAGTGCTGGGGCATGGCAGCGGTGGATTTTAAGTGTCCTTGGTGGGTGTTGGCTGCCAGTGACAGCTGAGTGTCAGGGGGAACACGAGAGAAGGGTACCTGACTGTATTTCTGCTGAGGGGCCACTCACAGCTTTTCCCTTTCCTGACCTTTTGGTCTTCCCTGCTTCTGTCCCTCAGTGTCCCCCAGCAGCCCCCTCAGGGTCCTCAGCAGCCTCCCCTTCTCAGATCCTCCCACAGAAGATCTTCTGTCTCCTGGTGCAGCCGAGGAGCCGCTCATACCGGTGTCCTTGGGGGATGCTTGGATAAACCTCTGACCTTATGGAAGAAGGACAGTCTTTAGTAAGTGACCTTTTAGTGTCTAGGCAATGGACTATCAGCTGCTGGAAACAAAGCAAGACACCAGCTGCTTCTGTTTCTTAGAAATTATTAGGAATGTGGAATAAAAACGTGAGATGTGCAGAGCTGCAGACTTGTGCTGCTGTTCCGAATTCTTCCTCACCGGGCTCCCGGCGCTGCGTTTGCCGAGTCCCCTCTGGTCAGTGACAGAGCAGATGGATATTGATCCTCAGTGTCCGCCAGCGGTAACCTTTGAAGGGACAGGCGACGTATGGCCAGAGAGTTTGATCTATCAATATCTGGGTAATAGAAAGACAAGGGTGACATCTAATCCCAGCACAGGTGACAGATCATAAATCTGCGCAGACGGGGCCATTGGCGGCAACAGGAGTGTGAGGGGAAGGCAAAGGAACTGCTTCAGTCTGAAACACCCTTTGGCCACAGGGGCAGAGGTTTTCATGGCAGAAAAAAGAATTTTGTTCTTAAGATCCAAAGAAATATTTTAATTTGGGCATAACACAGGATTTTTGTTCCTGCACCATTTTGGTTTCAACCAGTGGAAAGAACTCCCTGGTGCCTTTGCATCACACAGATATTCACTATGTTTAAAGTCAGAGCAGCCTCCAGTGTAATTTCAGAGCTATTGTCATCTTTTATTCTTACTCTTTAAGCCAGAAAAGCCATAAAGGTGGCAATGGCATTTTTTTTCTCCACAAATTTAATATCTGTGCACAACTCGCTTGAATTTGCCGTATATTTCTCTGAAGTGGCTGTTTCATAGCGTAAACTTGCTCCTCACAATAAGTAATTTTTAGCACCATCTTGCACGTTCTCCCTGAGTGTGGAGAGTAATTCAGGGGAAGTGTGACTGCGGCGGGTGCGAGCGGGGAGAGGAGCGGGCGCTGCGGAAAGGTGCTGAAAGTGCTCGCTCGCGAAAATCTGTGCTGAGAAGGAGGGGACGTGGGCCCCTGCGGCTGCTGGGGCTGAGCACAGCCTGTGACAAGGGCTGAGATCCTGGCCGCAGGAGCAGCTCTGTCCCTGCAGACAGTGTCAGGGATACTCAAGGAAATCAACATTTTGGGAATGATTTCTGTGAATGCTAATTCCTCCCACCCATCCTATTTTCCCTCCTAAGTGGGAACTGGGGCTTTGAGCATCGCCAGGGGATCCCAAACCTGGCACAGCAGAGTTGTCTGTTGGCAGTGCCCTTTCTCAGAGCAGTTCTCTTAAACCTGTCTGCAGCATAAAGAAAGGATAACACGCATTAAATCTGAAAGTAAAAATCCAAGTACCAGGTGAGCGTTACCATATCAATTGGCTGTAGTCTCTGCCTCAGAGGGAGACATGAGCTGCAATACCCCACTCCCTTCATCACTGAGCAAGCTCTGCCCAGTTTGGCTCAGCTGCTACCTTGCTGGAAAGTCGCTGCTCCTCTTGGTGCTCAGCAAGGGATTTTCATGGGCATTTTCCCCAGTGCTGTATTGCAGCTGACAGACCTGCACAGAACTAACTCAATAGGCAGATCTTTCTAGAATTCTATTTGTTTGCCACTATCACTTTTTTTGAAGAGCTCTTTGCCTGGGAATTGGAGTTGCTGAGTTTGTTGCTGGCCATGGAGACGATGCTGAAGAGGGAATAAGAGCTACTTGAATGCAGGAAAATCTCAGAGAGGCTTGACTCAGGGTCACAAAGCTGGTAATTACATGTTATTAGAAGAGAAAGTTGCTGTTTCAAAAGGTTAGTTGTGAATCTTGGTGGAAAACAACATTTTTCTCTGGGGGTGAGGGCCACACTGAGAGAATTGCTCGGAGGTGCCACGGCTGGCTTCAGGCTCCGTGGCCTCGAAGGGTTTCCCTTAGGAACTGTGCATGAGTGGAAGGAGCAGCAGCTGCCTCTTCTCCTGCCCTCCCCGCACCCCAGCCTCTCACAGTGACCTTTGTGTGAGTGGGTGAGAACGCCCCTGTCTTGGGGTACTTTGGATACCCATGGAGGGATCCAGGCTGGCTTTGGTGGGGCTGTAGGAGCGTTGCATTCTGACCCAGCCTGTTCCCTCCCGGCCCAGGACCCTCCCTCTGCAGCTCTGCCCTCCTGCAGAGAGGGCCACTCGTGTGTCCGTGTGCTTTGTGGGCAGCCTGGTCTCCAGCTGTTGCCCATGAAATTACCTCCATTGGCAGCCACTGCCTTTCCTTGCCAGCACAATCGGTGTGGATTGTCCGTTCTTTTCCAAAGGTCAAGTGTGACAACTGCAGCTTTTTAAAACAGTCTCTCAAGACTTGGAGCCCAGATGCACAGAGCTCCAGCAGCATCTCCCAGCACTGCCTTGGCACTTCTCCTCTCCCTCCTAGAAGCAGATCTGCAGAGTAGTTAAATGGCCGTTGGGTTCCCTCCTTTCTCCTGTATCCGATCCATGACCAGCATTCTCCTGGGTTCCGGTTCTCCTCCTGAAAAGCCAGTTGTGAGGTTTGTGTTAAAGGGAAGAGATGAGGCTCTCAGTGATGGATGAGAGAGCAGAGGAGCTGCTCAGCCCAGGGAAGAGAAGGAGCACAAAGGAGACAAAGCTTCTGGGGAGGTGGATGCTCAGTGTTTATAAACCCACTTGTCTCTGCTCTGGATGGTTCTTTAACCACCACGTTCCTTTTAGGTACTTGAAACTGATAGATGAATGTTGACATTCAAATTGTGTTAATTCTGGGGATGGAGCATTGTGTCGCTTTTTTCCTTGAGCACGTGGACAGTTTGTGTATCTGTGTGAGTTGTTTCTTCTGACTCAGTCTATTAAGAGGAATTTTGTTTAGGTTTACGGGCTTACATAGTTCAGGTGTAATGAAAACCCCTCTTCCTTGGAAAGCATTTGTGTCGGGATCCCGCAGACTGAGCCAGCAGTGCTGCAGCTCACGCTGGGGCACCTGTGGTTAGAAATTCCATAGAAATTGAAAAACCATGCTCCCCAGCACGTATTTTTAATCTTTTCTCTTCTCTCCTGACACTTCCCTCTAGCCCGGTGTCCTACAAGCGGAGAAAGAATTGATTTTGAATGTGACCGCTGCATATGAGCCAAGGTCCCTGGGCTGTGTCCAGCTGAGGGGAACTTGTTTGAAACACAATTTACTCGTCTGTGTCTGTCTGCAGCCTTAAGAGGAGAGACTGCAGTGGTCTAAGGCAGGAAGACAAGTGCAAAAATTAATTGTACAGGTTGCAGCCAAAGCGTCCCTCCAGCATTGTGTCCCCCCCTCACTCCCCCTTCCAGTAAGTATAAAACACGGTGTCGTTTTTCACCTTGCAAAGGGAGATTCAGTAAATGAGGCTGGAGAATTGCTTTGGGTAATGAAGGGAGCACACATTGTATTTTCCCTCCTCCTGGCACTGCAGACACCCATTTTCATGTTTCCCTTGCTCATTAACACCAGTGCGTGTGTTGCCTATAGGCAGGAGCTCACCCCAGAGACTCCCCCTCCAAAAGTGGCTTCCTTTCTGTTCCTGTTCCACTCCCTCTGGAGCAATGCCTTGTACTCCGGGTCAAGATTTTCAAGACTCCAAGTCCAGCCCTGGAGTCTGTCTGTCCCGGTGTCTGTCTAGTGCATCACACTCTGGGATGAGGATTTGTCCCTCGTGTTGGAGTCCCGACAGGAAGCTTTGGTCTGACATGTGGACACTGTTCTGTCTTTGTCCCTTCACGTGTAATAGGTGAAAATCTGTCCCCTGTCATTCTGTCAGGGGCTTTCCGCTGGATCTGCTCATGCTGCGCCCCTCCAAAGCATTGCCAGGGATTTAATGTTGGTTCTCAACAGTAATTTTCCTTTGCTTCTCTCAGCTCCTGAGATTCCCTGTTGGGTCCATAAATTTCATCTCCCCTCCCCAGCCTGTCCTTTTCTGTTCCAAAATATTGTCATGCTGTGTGTGTACGTTAATGCTCCTCAAAATACGTATACGCTGACAGTAAACATTTACTGAGAAACTTCCCGAGGTGTTGACAATGAGGATGGGTCTACAGAGTTCTTGCTTTGTGTTGCATTTTTATTTAATTTAGAGTTTGTAATTGCTGCTGCTCGTGGAAATAGCTTTCCTGCCTTGGTAAGTGGGAGCAGAGAGGAATAGATGCCCCAGAGTCTGGAGGGGTGCACGCCTTGGCCTGTGGCGAGGCACGTTTAGGTCAGCAGAGCAGACGGCGGCCGATCAGACGCCCTTTGATTGAGAACAAAGAGGCAAAGCCCAGGAGGCTGTGGCTGCTCCGAGCTGTGGAGGGGCTCAGCGTGTCCTTATGTGCTCCCTGCCCGTCATTAACCCGGATAAAAGCCTTGCTCAGAGGGATCTGGTGCCAGCCCAGACCGAGGTGCTGGACTCTGCAGCCATCCATCGGCAGGTTTAATGCAGCAGCAGCATCCTGGCGTGAAAAGCTTCAGTGGCTTGAACTTCAAATAATTTATTTCTAAATTACTTCTACTGTAATTCTTATTAATTCAAATAGTCTTCTAAGCTGATGTAAAATTCAGTAAATGCAAGGAACAGTTTAATAAATTGAAAATAGGATTGAGTCTTTTAAAGTAAATGTAAAAAAATATGCTGGCAATAATTGCTTAGATGGAAATCGAATCTTAATAGCTTTGTTAATGATTTGTAGGGAATATTGCATTTATGAGAACATATCAAGCTGATCCTTGTGCAAGAACCTTGTTTTGAATGGGTTTGATAAAATTATTCCCCAGAAGCAGTTAGTAATGTTTAATATTTTTGCTTGAACCACTTCTGAGGTGTTTGATTTCATTGATGCCGGGCCATGGCTGTGGCTGCGCAGGGCTGCTCCGGCCCCTGCACGGCAGGATGTGGCACAGGCAGGGTAGGGCTCTGCTGTGATGGCCTTTGGGGTCTGCACAGAGGTTTGGGATTTGAGAATAGAATCATTTCGTTTGGAAAGGGCCTCTAAGATTATCGAGTCCGACCATTAACCCATCACTGCCAAAGCTACCATCAACATGTGTCCCCAAGGTTCAAGAACACCACGTTAAGGGTGCTGGTAGCGTGGTGGGGTGGCTGAATGCTCATCTTCTGATCAGAGGGCTTTGAGCAGGATCAGCTTCATCCTGATCCACACAGCACAGAGCAGGAGCCAGGCAGATACCTGGGAAAGGCTCTTTGCCCCCTTGAGCGGGGCTTGGGGCCTGTGCTCCAATACGGGTGTTACTGTTTGATAGTAAATCTTCTTGTTGCTCCTCAAATTGCATTAATCTGGAGAATCTATCTAAAATTTATACTGAGAGGGCAGGAAAATGTGCCCAGACTTCAGCTCGCTGCCCATCAGGCATGGAGAGGAGTCTGATGGTTTATCAATCTTTCTCTTTGCAAATGATGCCCCTTTTTGTCAAACATGAATTTCCAAGGGATGTCAAATAATAAAGGCAAGTTAGAAAGAAAGAAAAATGGAGAAAATGCAGGGTGAGAGAAAAACTGGGGTTTAAATACCTACCCCAGATTTCCTGTGTGCCAACTTTATCCTCATCCTGCATTTTTGGGTTTCTCGTGGCTAAGGCAGGTGTGGAGCCGCAGAGGATTCTCTGACCACCCAGCCTGTGGCCAAGTGCCCAGGTATCCTGGCTTCATTTGGACCATTGCCAATAAAAGTCTCAAAATTTCTCCCACTTCGATTCCCAGTAGTTATGGAAAAATTGAGATGCAAGGCACAATTCCCACTGCCATCCCCTGCGTCCTCTGGCGTTCGAGCCGAATGTCTCAGCGTGCGGGCGGCGCGATGCTTCGATTCATTAGGAGGAGAGTTTTCGGGGTGATGACCTGTAAATGATTACAAGGCTCCCACGGCATAATTGCATGGGATCCTTTTTTTTCCCTGCCTCTGGACATTAATAGCACCTACTGATTACACAGAGTGAGTAACGACTGATTCTCTGAAGTCTGTCTGCTCCAGTCAAAGGATAAGTGCTTCTTACAGCGAGTTGTTCTTTCAAGGTAATTTAACAAGATATGTCTGTTGGGAGAGGAAGGGAANGGGGGGGGGGGGCAGTAGTCGTTGTTCCTCTATTCCCATCACAGAGCTCCTTTCCTATTGCTCCTCTACCACCTGGTTGAGGGACCCAGAGTCTTTGGCTCACTGGCCAATGTTCCTCCCGTGGTGGCGGTGGAGGTTTTCATTCCCAAATGAAACCCACTGGTGTCGTTTCTGACCTTGAGTCCTGCCTTTGCTCTGTCCTGCAGGTGATGGTCAGAACTTGGTGACGGAGGATGTGACAGTGGTGGAGGGGGACGTGGCCACCATCAGCTGCCGCGTCAAGAACAGCGATGACTCGGTGATCCAGCTCCTGAACCCCAACAGGCAGACCATCTATTTCAGAGATTTCAGGCGTAAGTTTATGGTTCCTCATTTGGTCATGACTCCTCCTGTGCCTCACTTGCGCTCAGGACACAGCATTTGCTGAGATCTCTCCTGTTTGTGCAGTGCTGAGCACTTACAGTTCCACTGGTTCTGTGGAGGTAGGTGAGATAGACAATCATAATCTTCTCCTTAATGGAAAACTTCACAGTCCCCTCTAAAAGTCAGAGCATCTTACTTTGCAATAGGAATTGATCGTTGTAATTCAGGGTGGATTGCAATTGAGTGCCAAATATTTAGCTGACACAAACAAATTGAACAGGGCGACACCGAGACAGCACAGTGTTCTCAGAGGTGATCTCTTCAGGCCAAAGACTGAAAATTTCAGGACAATCTGTGCTGCTTTATACTCAAACTGAAATCTCTCATCACTTGCATGTCCAGTGGATGTCTGTCCTGTGGTGACAGTGCCACGGTGGCTGCAGTGAGATGCTTTAAATGGTCTGTGTTAGTGTCACTGTGGGGACACGGCCGTACTCTGTGCCCGGGAAACAACAGGACAGGAAACAAACTTTAAATTCTACTTCTCCCAATTCCTCCCTCATTTAGGCTGTCCCAGAGTGCCTGTAGTCAGTGATGGGGCTGTGTAGACACCATAAGCACTTTACCTACACACCCCTAAGCCACCTGGTAATAAAATCATGTCCAAAGATTTGATGCTGTGCCCAGTGATTTTCTCGTGTTGATTATTTGAAGTTATCTGAGAACCAAAAGATTTTATAGGTCCAGCTTCAAGGTAGGAAGCAGGATGGAAGCTAATCAGGAGCCCAGGGGTGCTCACCTCGATGTGCTGCTGTCTGTGGGGATCTGTGGGATTGTGGTGTGGCGGGAAGGGGACGTTGCCCCTCTCCGTGCAGTCACCCAGGCTGTGCTTGCCCCGCAGCACTGAAGGACAGCAGGTTCCAGCTGGTGAACTTCTCCAACAGCGAGCTCCGAGTGTCCCTGACGAACGTGTCCATCTCTGATGAAGGGAGGTACTTCTGCCAGCTCTACACCGACCCCCCCCAGGAGATCTACACCACGATCACGGTGCTTGGTAAGGACCGGGGCGGTGCTCGCGGGGAGCCCTGCGGTCCCTGGACGCACAGGGTTGGTGGGATGGGGTTCTGTGCAGCACTGGGAGAGCTCCAGCCACCTGGAGGGGGATTTGAAGCAAGGATTTGAACACGGAGTGCTGATGGCTGGGCACTTGTGGCCACGGGAGCGACGCGCTGGCAGTGACAGCAGCTCCTCTATTAGAGCGGTTCCTGCTGATTAGCAGCAGCTTTTAAGGCTCTATTAGTGGGAGAACCTGAATCAGGGAGGGTGACTTAATGTAAGATCTCACTTGCTGATTAGTTTAAATCTTCCTTCTTTTGCTTAATGAGATTTGGGTCTTAGGTTTTTATACGTTGTTAAGTAATGTTTATAAGCAGTTTTACTCCAGCTATTACAGTTATCAACACCTTCAAAGTTTCCTTGCACTTTCCAGCGCTCACAGGCACGGGAAGCTCTTCCAGCTCCTGCCTCTAATCGTGCACGGGCAAAAACAGTTTGTTGGATTTAATTTCCCTGCTGGCAATGCTGAGAAGGTGTTTGAAATCAGAATACTCATTTCATTCACCTGTAAGCCAGCACCGCGTGTCTTTCAAGTGGGAGACATAATGCACATTTTTGTTGCATGAATCATGCTTCAGAACTGAGGAAAAAGTCTGTTTTCTTGCCTTGTACTTCAGTTGTTTTTGAGAAGCCTTTGTGGCATGGCCACTGTGTGTGCTGCCTTTCACCACATCCATAAAGGAGGTGATTTCTTGTCAGCTTCATTGTGTACTCGGGTCAAACCTCAGCTCAGGAAGCAGGCAAGGGTGAGGGAGGGTTATTATTAGAAGATGAAGGAGGGGATAGTTTTTCTTAGCATTTGCACTGAGAGATTGGGCACTGTGACACCAGGCAGGGCTTGTCTTGCCAGTCTTTTCTGTTATTGACTCCCTAATTAGGGGAACAAATGAGCCAGGCGGAGGAGTGGTTCTCCGTGTTGGCGTTGGCTGGTCCTCCCAGGAACGTGTTCCCCACTAAAAATCTTGTGGCCATCGCCCAGCCTTTGATAGATCTGAAGTTGTATCAAAGACTGATTTTGCTGGTCTGCTTCTCATGCTGCCAGCTCGGGAGAGCAGAGGGAGGTGTCGAGGTGTCCCCCTTTGCAGCCGGTGTTCCGAGGGAGCTGCACATTTGCTTCAGCACTTTCATGTCTTCTGTGACACGATATGTAGATTTATTCATGCTTAATTGGAACATGTGAAAGTCTCAAATATGTAGCCCATTCTGTTCTTTTTAGAGAGAAGCCACAAGTGACTAATTAGTCCATTTGATCATCTGGATGGTATTTATACATATTTGTTCTTCATTAGCTCGAAGACCTGTGAGTCACATCTGAACTATGCAGTTGCTTAATCACATTGATCAGAGCAAAGTTGAGTTTCCTTTGGAAGTTCTGGGATTTTCTGAAGCCATGACTCTGCCATAAGAACTCTCGCTGTTCACTTTTTCTGGGTTTTGCCTTGCTGCTGCTGCTTTCATGGGGAAGAGATTGCCTTGTTCTCGTGTCTTAATTTTTAAGCTCATTTGTCCCGTTTCTGGGCTGTGCTGCAGTGGTTGTTATCCCTGAAGTTACAGCCTGTTTCTCAATATTACTGGGTGATTTTTCAGTGGATACAATCTTCCAGCTTTGTGTTTTGGGAGACTCCAGGTCTAGGGAAGATGTGTGCCTGGGCAGAGAGGCAGATCTCCACCCCAAAGATGTGGCACTTGTGGCTGGGTGCAGAGCTGGCTCCCTCCTCTCCTTGGGATGGTTTTGGGGTGGTTTGTGGGGGTGCGATGGGAGGCAGGGCTGTTCCTGAGGGATGGCGTTCCACTCCAGGCTTGTGCTCAGTGGCTTTTCGAGCATCTTAAATGAGGTTGATGTTTGCTGGCCTGCTTCCATGCTCACGGCTGAGCCTCGGAGCTGAACAGCAGGAGAGAAAAATTGCCGTGGAGGTTAGAGGCTTGGTAAGTAATGCAGTGCCAAGTGTCAGCTTTTGTGTTTCCTCTCCTTGTCAGAGAAGTCAGGAAATGTGCACGGAGTCAAGCTGGATTTTTAAATAGCAGCACACACCCGAGCAGTGCAGGAGGCTGCGGCTCTCCCTGGAACGGTGCCTGCTTGGGAGAGGGAACAGAAAGTTGCAACCCTGATAAGTAATAATTTGTGAGACTGCGGTGATTATTAGGTGGAGAGTGAAAGTGCTCACTCCAATTACTGCAAAACCACCTATCAAAGGGTTTGATTGATTGAAAGATCAAATAAATGCTGGTTGCTTGTTTCCTTCAGTAGATTTTTACAGGTTTTCCTCAAGGTTTTGTCTTGCGTTAGTGATCAAAAGATGTTTTTTTCATCTGGTATGTGTTGTGTTGTGTTTCCCATTCCAGTCCCACCACGCAATTTGGTAATTGATATCGAGAAGGAAACTGCCGTGGAGGGAGAGGAGATCGAGCTGAACTGCACCGCCATGGCCAGCAGACCAGCCACCACCATCAGATGGTTCAAAGGCAACAAGGAGCTAACCGGTAGATGTGTCCTCTCAGTCCCTTGCTCTGTTCAGCGAGCTGAAGTGATTTATGTAATGCCGGGTGTTTGTTCTCTGCTGCCAGTTTAAGGGGAAAAAAAAGAAAAAAAGTAGAGCGAGCTTCTTTGAGCGCCAGCTGAGGAACAAAGCACTGTGTGGGCAGACAGATTATTCCCTAACGCAGGGGGCTGAACTCCATTTGGTCCTCTGCCTACCTGCCAGCCTCGAGTGCCGGGTTCTGGAGTCCTGCTGTAACTGCAGGTGACCTTGAGGAGCCCAGAGCTGTGCACTGAATTCATTTCTGCGTGGCTTGTGTAGCTTTCTGCCCTGTTTTAGGTACGAGAGGGATCGTCTGCGCTTTGGGCTGTAAAGATTTGCAGTTCACCTTCACGTCTAGCTCTCTTGTTTGTAGAGCATTTTCCCTGTGTTCAGTTGAATATTCATCTAAGATGGGTTTCTCCAACTCCCTGGAGTCTGGTGGCTCCCGGTACTTGCACATTCAAGTCACTGACTCTGATTGCATGTGACACGCTGTTAGTTTAAGTCTGCATGTAGATGTGAGCTTGGTTGACAACACCTTTGTGCTTTACCCAGTCTGAGACACTGACGGACTCTCTGCACAAGTCCAGACTCATTACTTCAAACCCACCCCCTGCAAGGACAGGGTAAAATCCTCTCTTTAAGCCCAACACTTCAGAGCATTTGAGCAGGCCACGTGCTGGGAGGATGCTGATACAGGTGGGATGCAAACCTGCTGCCTGGCGAAGTGGTGCCCCGCTGAGTCCCAGCGCCGTGGTGTGCAGGGAGTTAACGATCCCGTTCTGGTTCCCTTCCCCATCGCAGTGGGCAGCAGGACAAAGCATTTGTCCCTTTCTGCCTGACCTGCTCAGCTTCTTGATTGAGTTTTCTTGTGTTAGCACTCGAATCCCAGCTTTGTGATCTCTGGGAAGAGTGCTGAGCTTCTTATAATACCACCTCACCTTGCTCAGTCTTCAGATACTTTTTTTTTGCAGAGTGGAGACTGAAACACTTGGCTGTGAGTTTGTGAATCACAGGAAGTGTGGTTTTGCCCACGGGAAAGCTTTTCCTCCAAATACCAAGGGGTGTCTGCGCGTGTCACCTGTTTCACTCTCACATATTATACAGCAATATTTAGTGTCTGGAAGAGCTCTGCTACAGAAGTTACTCTTAGCATTTTGCCTGTGAATTCTTAAATGAAAAGGCACAGATCAGAGCGGAGCTGCGCTGTCAGCGGGCGCTTGCTGAGTTCCTGGAAAAATCCTTTTTCTGCTGTCTTGTCTTGCCTCGTTTTGTCTTGTCTACCTGCTCGTTTCCATCACGGCATCCCTCAGGCAGCCGGTCCGGAGCTGGTCTCCCCTCCCTCAAAGGAGCCCTGCCGAATGCTCCCACCTATCAATACTACTTTAAATTAATTTAATCTGTTAAATCACTTTTGTAGCTAATTGTTGATTCAGGAGTGGGAGGGGATTTGTAGCTCATTGATTTAAGAGTTTGGGGATTTGGGGACGGTGTTAAGGGGATTGTTAATCATTGCGGTAACATCGCGTGGACTTCACTTGGCCGGAACCTGACGGAGAGGAGGACGGGATGGATGCCCGAAGGGAGCGTGGACAGGAGGAGGTACTCCACCCTGTCCTCACTCCCGTCTCTCTGTTCCCTGCCCCAGGCAAGTCGGAGGTGGAGCGGTGGTCCGACATGTACACGGTGACCAGCCAGCTCCTGCTGAAGGTGGGCCGGGAGGACGATGGCGTCCCTGTCATCTGCCTGGTGGATCACCCTGCGGTCAAAGACTTGCAGACACAGCGTTACCTGGAAGTCATGTGTGAGTAGCAGAACCTTTAATTCTCTTAATATATAAAACTGTGTGCTTGGGAGTTCAGGAACCATTCCCTACGTGTTAAAATTTCAACGTCGATGAGGATTAGATCCTGTTAGTAGAAATCATAATCACAATGTAAGGTAATACTTCATGGGTGAAGCCACGACTTTCCCAGCCGTCTGTGATACCATAAATACTTACCTTTGTTCCCTGATGAAATAACTCTGTACATAGAATTTGCATCAAAGGTATTTGGCTGGGCTTTTTAATTGTCAGAACAGATCACATCTGAGTATTTTTCTTACAGCAACCTACTTATCTCTTTGAAAAGTGCTTCTCTATTCCCTCTTCAAAGCAACTGGCCACCGTGGCGAGTTTACTGGCAAAAGCTGGGTAACGTGCAAGAGAAACCCGGTGTTATGCACTGTGAGCATACAGCATTGACTGGTTTTGTACATCAGAGCATGGAATTCTGTGGAATCTGTAGTAGCAGCACTGATGGAAGCCAGTGTGTTTCCTGTACTGCTCCTGACATGTTCGTTGTTAATAATGCATCTCACTTCCCTTAGGAGCTGCTCCACTGTACATGACAGCAGCAAGCAGGTACCTGGAAATATCTGTGGACCCAAATGGGTGGAAATTGTGGAGCTGTGTACATGCATCCCTCTGTTCTGAAACAGCTCCCAAAAGCAAAGTGGGATGGCCCCTACAGCGAGGCCGTGTGCTTAGAAAACCAGGCCCTGAGACAATTCAAAGTCCTTGTTTTTGTAGGGTCCCTTCAACTACATCACATTGAAAGGAGCAGAGGAAGTTTGGTACTAATTTATTTCATCTGCTTCATTATGTAGTTTCATTATGAACATCTTGGTTACAATTCTCGTATCTCTGAAACTAGCGGGAAGTAATGTTCCTGTAATGAGGAAAACAGGAATGATCAGATACTGCCTAAATTGACAGATACGAGATTTCTTGTGACTGTGCTAATGTGTAATTCATTTATGCAAACTTAATGTCCATTAACATTTCTTGTAGAGCTCCATTAGCTTTAATAATACATTAGCACCTTTGTGAGGCTTGATCAAATACTTAACGGGGAAGAGCAAAAAAATCCCATCTGCCTTGTTGTGTGAGGGGATTGGAACTCGCTGGGTTGAAAGGGCATTGGACAACCTTGAGGCTTCCTTTCAGAAATCTCTGTGGAATTCAGGTGATTTGGTGGAATAGGAGAGGGCCACTGTTTTGGGGAAGAAAAGCTAACATTTTTTCTTTTCTTCCTCAAATAAATCCCTCCTTGGCCACTTTGGTTTGCAGCCTTAAGGGTTGCTCATGCAATGAGGGCAAAGCACCCCTAAAGCACAGTTCTTTGTTCAGCTCCTGCACTGGAGGCCCTGCTGCATCCTGTGCACAGGTTTCTGCCCTTACCGCTGATTTTAGCGTCTCCTGGGGCTGTTCCAGAGCTGTTGGTGGGAATGAGGCACGGAGCCTCCTCAGGAGGGAACGGGGATGAGCAGGAGAAGGGAGTTCAGACTGATTTGGTTTTATGTTCTGAATTAAACTCTGAGCTTGTTTAAAGTAATTATGTTCCAACATGGGGACTTGACCCCGTTAGCCCGGTCTGTTCCTTGGGTGGGCAGCAGCAGATGGCCAGAGAGGAGCCCCGGCCCAAGAACTTGTCCTGTATTGTGACCTTGTGGCTCCAGGACTCGATGGGCTGGAGCATGGCCAGGCACCTGCATTTCATACCTGCTGCAGGGCTTTAGCTTAAAGAAAAGGCAGGTTCAGAGCAAACTCCTACCCTTGAGCTTCTCCTGTCTCATGATGATGATTTGTTGGCCCGTGGGAGAGCGTGGGCAGGAGGTAGAGGCTCTTGTCCTTGCACTCAGGCATCTCCATCAGTGCTCCCATGGAGCTCGGCCCTGGGGCGAGCTGGGGCTCCTGCACTGACACCTTCTCAGTTGATTTTACGTGTGGAGTGTGCAGGTGCAGCAGAGGACACTTCTCCAGCTCCTGTCCATGCCTGCCACTGTCCGTGGCGTTACCTTGCAGTCACCCAGCTACCATCTCTGCTGCAGTGACGCTCGGAATTCCCTGCTCATCCCCTGTGGATGTTGCTGCTTTCCTTGCAGCAGGTCGGTTACCCGGGCTGCGTGTTCCGCTCTCTGCTCTGACATTCGCTCCCCACAAATCCTGCCCGCTCCCCTCACGGGCACAGCGGATCCGCCCCTCCAGAACATCAGCAGGGCACAAGAAAATGTTTTTCTCAGCAGATGTCGTATTTCTTTGCACTTAATGTATCCAACTGGAGCATGAAATGTGTTGGGGAAGGACAGGAGGATGATGGATGGAGCCTGCTCGGATAATGAGGTATTTTTTGTTTGACTAAATTTCAGAGTAGGGAGATATTTTTTCCGAAATGCAACTCAAAAGTTGTGGGGTTTGTTTTCCAAGAAAAAGCAGAAGACAACAATGCTGGGTGTTAACTTGCCCTGCTCATGGACTAAGCCATTGTTGCATATCTACCCTGGCCCAGGATGGCCTGTGGTGAGGTCTGAGGTGAATGCTTCCACATGGCTGTAGGGTGTGTTCCTGAAAAGAAATCCCTGCAAACAAGCAGTGTGAAACCTTCCCCTAACACTCAACAGCAAAGCAGGGCTGGACCAAGAGTGCCGTGCACTCGCAGTGGCCACAGCACTTCCATGCCTGAGGAACACCCTCAGCCCCATGCTGTGGCAGCCTCAGTCCGTGGCACTGGAGTGGAAATGTCCCCAGGTCTGCTGCAGTCGCTCTCTTCCTGTGGCTCGGATCCGTCAGTGAGCGATGGGAGACTGGTGCATTGGGTGTAATTTTAGAAAGGAAATGAAGCAACAAAATGCATTAAAATATCATTAAGGAACTGAATGGAACCAGATATTCTGGGACACGTGCGAGCTGAGCCCTTGTGGTGCGTTTGGTGCTCTCATTATGTGAGTGTCGGAGCCTGGATTTGGCCTTTTCCCTGGGCTGGCTTTTTGTCCTTTTCTGAAGTTATAATTAACTGCGCATTCATTTTTGTAATATCTACACGTGTACCTTTAAAGTCTGCCCCAGTGGAGTCTTGTTGCAGCCTCTGCTGTTGCAATAGGAGAACTTTTTGTGCTCAATTATGTTTAAAATCAGCCACATACGTTTGCTGCCGCATCCCCAGTAATCCTTACATTTCCGTCCAGTACAAATATTAATTGCATAGTTTGCAGTGAAGTGATTAACATCAATGTAATTTATCATCTGGAGATCGCTAAAAGCGAATAAATGAGTTGTTTTGTTCAGAGAGGTGTTGACCCCTTCAGAAACTTTGATTTAAAGCTATTTTTTTTCTTTTAGTGAATACGAAAAGCACCACAATCAGCCAAGTGTTCAGTTATTTGATTTTCTGGGGCATTAGCCGCTCTTGTTTGTGACATTTCCCAGTTGGGTGCTCGTTTGTGAGCTCATTAATAAGGTTTTCTCGGAGGAATGTTCTTGGGAGCACGGAGCATGTGGGGCGGCCGGGGGTCTGCCGTTTGCAGGCATTAAGCAGCAGAGTGTGCTTAAATATTAAAAGAGAAGTGTTTATCCCCAAAATGCCTGTCGGGCTCTGGCATTCCTTTTCCCTCAAAAAGCAAAATGATTAAATTGCTTTTGTTAGGGGTGAATTTTGCAGAGTCGTGTTTGGGGTTGACAAGCTCTTCCAGACAAGCTGTGATCTGCCAGTCCTGCTCATTCCTTATTTTAGACACCGGATCTATTTATTGAATAGATTTTTGTATTTTGGCTGAAAATCAGCAGTGCAGCCTCTCGTCCTTGTCAGAGGTGAGGAGCAGGCAGGGGATTGCCAGGCTGGGCTGGCTCTGACGCAGAGCGCATTCCTGATGAGCAGCCCCGCTGGATTTTGGAATGAAGGTGGCTGTTGTTTACACCTGAGGATCAGTGTTAACTTTGCTGACTTCTTTTAATATTGAAGAACACATTTTTCCTGCTCTTCCCTGGGTGAGATCAGAGACTCCTGCAAGTCAGTTTTTTGAGCAGCTCGCTTGGGCACAGAGCAGAGCAGGGATGAGGAGCTGGATGAAGCAATGCCCACCTGAAGGGAGATGTGTAAAGCATTATCTGGGAAATGCTGAGGCTGGACTTACCTACGGTGGGCAGGAACACGGCTTGGCCCACGGATCCTGCTCCCAGGGATGCCATCTGGCATCAGGTTTGCCAAGAGGCGCGTCAGCAATTCATGCAGGGATCAGAAAACTGATTTTAAACTTGGACCCGGCAGCTCCTCGCCTGGCAGAGGCCAGAGCCTGCTCGGCTGAATCACTGGCAGAGTCCATTTTGCTGGCTTCTCTGTTAGCTGGGGTCTGGGGCTGCCAAAACCACCACGTGCTGGTTTCCCAACACAGCACTTGGGAAGAAGCCCTTTGGCTGTTTTCAGCCTCAGCAGGGAGCGTGTGCTCCAGGAAGGGTGGGCTGGGTGGTTGCTGGGGGTGGTCAGCGAGGGTCCCACGGCCGAGCCCCCTGGAGCATCGTGGCACCCTGGGCGCACGAGGAGCCGGGCTTGCCAAATCTGCGTGGTGCGGGCTGTGGGGCAGAGAGCTTGCCTGCCTTCGAGATCGTGGGCTGGCCTGATGAAAGGAAGCGGGTGGAAATAATAGGCTTAGGCTTTTGTAAGGCCCCGAACTCAGTGTAATGTTTTATCTCGGCTGATTAATGACATCTAAGCATTATCGATGAAGTGCATGTTTAAATGGATTAAGAAATCACTAACTGGCAGATCTCAAAGGATAGTCATTAGGGAGTAATCAGCAGTGCTGGTATTTTTAGAGGGAACGCAGGGGCCTGGGTGCTTGGCCTGATGCTGTTCACTTGAAGCATTTGAAGTCCTTAAAAAGTCACTGTTAATAATCTTTGCTGATGGCACAAAAATGGGGTGAGCAGCTAAAAAAGGAAGAACTGGGACAAATGCAGAATAACTGGAGTGGTTTGGTAAGTTCCCAAGCATGGAGCTGGAGAGCAGTGAAAGTCAGTGGGGGCAGGCTTTGGTGGCCAGTGGCATCCAGAGGGGAGGTGAGGATTTTGGGGTGCGTGGTCCCTCTGGGGCCCTGTGGTCCCCAGCAGACCCCGGCGCACGGGCACGCACTGCGCCTGTTGGGAGAGAATTCTCATCAAATGCAGAATGGCTTTGTAATAAGTTTTTCAAATTGGCTGCTGCTACAGTGTAACCTTTAGACGGCTGGTATTTAACCTTGTATATCACTCTGAGCTTTTGAATGAATTTAGCTTAATAAAGGTGCCTTATTAAATTACGAGGCTGTTTTTTTTAAACCGCTGGAAAGAGGCGTAGTAGGAAATAGCTGTAGGTTGTTGGCTCTAATTGGCTGCCATGGAGCACGCAGGGCCTCGGGTGCACAGATGCAAGTGTTTATTTTTATGTAACAATCCAGTGGTGTGGTGTTATGAAGTTCCAAGTCGAGGATTTCGGAGTACTGGAATGCACTTGGTGGTGGAAACTGCCACTTCTTGCCTCGTGTCCTGTTTTACCATCTGAGGTGGTCACTGTGACCTCTTACAGAGCCGCAGATGTCGCTGCTGGCACGTGCCCCTTGTAACAGGGAGGTGGCAAACGGCTGGAGCAGGCTTGGAAACTCCAGTGCTCGGTCCGTGTGCGCTGTTAAATGTCACAGGAGCCGGGCTCAGCGTCCCACGGCGCTCGGCATTTCACAAACGTGCACTCGGAGTCCATAGTCTGCAGGAAATACACTGACTTGGTGTGAGGCAGGGTGTGAGGGCTGGAAGTAGAATTTAAGATTGTCTAAAGGCACATTCTTAAGCAAAGGGAAGAAGACACCACTGCCCCTCCAGATTCTTGAGTGAATTTTTTTTTCGCATGCCATGAGCCTAATACCAGCTGTTTCTCTGGAGTGTCCAGCCATCCCTCTGAGTCCTCCAGGCTCAGGAACATTTTCCTAAGTGCCCTCTGTAATTCCCAGTGTGCTGACAAGTCCTTTGCTGTGGTAACTCCGTTGGGAGGCTCTTGGCTTCAGCAGTGCAGACACACGGGCTGATAAACCCAGATTCCTGTTGCAGGTGACACCTCGACAGTGCCTGGATCCACATGGGGCGGGTCCACTTCAGTGCCATCGTCAGTTTAATGAAGCCCATGGGGCTGGAGAGTGGCAGTGGAAGAGCTCACCCAGCTTGGTGGGAGCTCATGAAGTTGGCAGTTTGTTCTCCGTGTGGTGAGCCTGGGTATATTCCTCCTGATTTCCATAAGTAATTGTCATTAGTAAACAGTTCATTAGAAGTACTAAACTCACCTAATGGAAAGGGGATGCAGCAGGAGAGGCAAACAGCGAAAGGAGGTGTTTCAGTCCCCGAGTGCCGAGTAAACTGGGCTGGGAAGGTTTCCTGCTCCTTCCACAGCACGGATATAAACACCATCCGTGTTCCTGGCACGGGCTGGTGGCGCTGCCGCAAAGCACATCCGAAATGGGGAGCAGATGGCTGTGGGGGTGGGAATTGTGGACGGGAGTGGTGAGCGCAGCGCCGAGGATGTGGCGGGTGATTTATTTGCTGCATGACACCGGGGTGAACTTGTCCTCCCCTGCTCCTTGTGCAGAGCTATTTCCACTCCAGAGCTGGAGTGCATTTCCAGGCACACTGAAGCCGCCCCATTTCCCGTGGGACTGGGACTTGTCCCCTCGGCCGGTGACACCCCAAAGTGCTGCTGTCCCACAGGGCTGCCACCACCCCCAGCCCACAAGGACACCCCAGTTCCAGAGCTGCAGGAAGCATCTGTAACAGGGATTAGTTGATGAAATGTTGTGGTAGAGTCATCTCGAGAGAGGATTTACTTGTGTAGCTTATTCCATTACTGAAAATTATGAGAGTTTAAATTGGTTAAATCCTGACACACGGGTTTTTTTTCCTAATCTCTATTATTCCATAGGAGGCATGTTAATGAGTTAAACACAGTTAATAAAATGCAGCCAGCCAATATTTTGGGTAGCAGTTACTCTCAAAGGAAATAGAAACATTTAAATGGTTTCAACCTTTATGCATACTGATTTTTTTCCTTCCTTTGTTCCTTACAGTTGAGTAAATTCCTGAAAAATATCTGTGGCTTAATGGCACTTGTAGCCTTGAATTGATTTCCTGCACTGATAATGTTTTAGCTACAGCTCAGATTGCGTTTTTAATCTCTGCTTCAGTCATGGGAGGTAATGAATTTTTTAATTGTGAACTCTAGGTTCGTGGTTTGGCTCTTTTTTTCCTGCAGGGTCTTACTAAAGTGTTTTTGAGTTGGCTCCCTAACTGTCCATGCTTTAATTCTCTGTTTATTGTAGGATTTAGAGGAGCTTCGTCTGGACGAAATACAACCTCCTGTTGTTTACAGAGGCAGCGGTGGCTGTGGCTCTGTTTGTGTCTCTAACAAGCATCTCTTGTCCAGCCCAGCATGTTAACACTCATGGACGCTGGGTGTTGTGGTGCCGGAATCGCTGACACACCACAAAACCTTTCCATTCCGGGCACCACGGGTCTCTCCAGCTTCCCCTCAGCATGAAGGCAAATGAGTTCCTTTTAGCTTGAGCGAGCTCAGAGATGAGCTGTGCAGCAGAAGGCCCTTTCTGGGCCCGGTGCCGCGGCGGGGTTTGCGGTGCCGCCAGCTCCACCTCGTCCTGCTGCCGGCGCCGAGCGGGCGAGGGGGAGCGGCGGGGGCGCGACCCGGGGCTCACCGAGCCGTGTTTTGTGTCCTGCAGATAAGCCTCAAGTGCGGGTTTCTCAGAATTACCCCTTGCAAGGCCTGACGAGAGAAGGGGAGCCACTGGAGCTGACGTGCACAGCCTTTGGAAAGCCACAGTAAGTTGGACCCTTCCCGGGTTGGCCCAGGGTGGCCGGTGGTGACGGGGCATTGCGTGGCCACTGTTCCTGTTGCCGTTCTCTGCTGCGAAGACAATGTCCCGGAGTGAAGGAGAGCGATGCTCCCTGCACCCAAACAGCTGCTGACCGCTGAAGGCGTCTGGTTTGGTTTGCATTTATTCCTGTGCAATAATGGCTAAGGGATTTCCCCTGGACGAGCTCCTAGGCAAGCTCTTCTTGGCCACCGTGCAGCAGCCTTTGGGTGCAGAAGGGAAAGGCTCCCAGCTGGACACCTCTTCCCCCAGGGAATGGCTTGGGTGGCATTCATCTGCAATTAATCTTGGGTTTTATTAATCCGCAAAAGCAAGGTCAGGGGCTGCAGCTGTGGCTCCAGGAGGTGCCGGTGCGTGGACGCCAGCCTGGCACCGCAGCACTGAGCCCCTGGGGAAGTGGGATGGATCCCCAGGTAAGGCAGTCCATCCTTCTGCTCCTACTGACTGTGATGGTTTTCCTCCCCACTGGTGCCCCGTGTGGTCTTTATAGAATACCAGTTTTATTCTCTCTCCTCTTCTTGCCAAGTCCTTGAGGCTTTCTTAGGCAGTTGAAGAAATTTATGCATCAGGAAAATCCTGGCAAGGGAGGGTAGATTTTCTCTCACACTTTCATTGCTGTTCTAATTTAAGTTTTGTCGGCTTTATTTTTTCTTTAAATACTTTCTCTTCCACTGGGATTTATGGCTGTCAAGTATTTACTATCCTTTATTTTCATCATGTCCATAAGATTTCTGCACACATCCCTGAGATCTGTCAGTGCCTCCTGGCAATGTGCCCAGAGCTGGGGCATGGGGAGCTGGACCCCATCCAGCTCGGCGTTGCGGGCAGGGCAGGCACCCAGCGCCGAAGAGGCTCAGGCTACCCTCATCCTCCCTGGCAGCCTACATCCCCTTCCACAGTATTTTCTTGATTCCCGTAGTATTTGCTTGATTCCCACTTCCCATTTTGTTGTGTTCGGCACGAGGCCAATCCCTTCCCTGTACATCAGAGGCTGGCACGTCCCTGCTGAATTCCGTTTAGTAGCTATTCCCTGCTCAGAGCCTGCCAAGCCCCTTTGCATTCCTGCTCCCCTGGGTACCTGCAGTGCCTCCCATTTGCTATCAACTGGGAATCTAATGAACAGGCTTCTCTACATTTTTTCCTTGCAGGCTGTGAGTAAGACATTCCCATGTTAAATAGGACAGACACATCTCCCTGGCAGCTTGCCGCTGCACGTTGTGTGATGCTGGTGATGTGCTGGGAATTGGCTTCTCTAGGTCACTTCACCTGGGTATCCCAAAGCTAAGAAAACACACAGTAAAATAACGAGCTGGGTTTAGCTCCATCTTTTTAAGACAGAGAGGTTTCGTGAAATCTTTCACAGAGGTTTTAGATGAAGGGGGAGGTTTCTCCAGTTAAGCAAAGTAATTTCTCTGCAAAGTTTGGCAACATAAATACTGGGGGAAGGAAGCTCAGAGGGAAAAAAGACCAGAGAGGAGAAATTTCTGTTTGGTATTAATACAGATATTTTGTTAGGTTAGACATAACCCCCTAAGACTCTGACAGAAGTGGGAAGATGCTGAAATGGTCACTTGTGGGGCATCCAGGGACACACTTCTCTGAGCAGCGGCTTCTGTGTCGTGTACCAGCTGGGAAACCTGGGGACTCCACAGCACAAAGAGCCCTTTAAAAACTGCAGCCAGGAGCTTTCAAACCCTTCCCATCCGTAATGAAGTTAAACTGCATTTGGGCTCTCTCAGGAGCTGCTGCTGCCCACACCGTGGCTCGTGTGCCGATGCTATGGCAGCGAGGAACAGAACATAGAGCCCGTGTCCAAAACCAGAGTCAGGCAATGCCCAGCTGAGTTTGCTTGGTGCTGGATCCATCCAGTAGCATGGCTGGGATGTTGAAGCATCAGGAGCTTCTGCATCATGGCAGTCGTGTACTGTTTGGACGCAGGGAAAAGCCTGAGCCATGAGATACCTCTGGCAACATGAAGTCTCACTTGCCAGCCCTGGAGCCAGGCAGGCTGAGAGAAGCTGTGCTGCAGGAAACTCCCCTTTAAGAGCTCCCTGTTGAGTGGCCTGAAGAATGCTGGAATTTTCTTGCTGAGAAAGAGCCAATCTGTCCCTTTACTGCTGCTTTAAGAAATAATAATAGTAGATGCTAAACACCCCCACAAACTCAAAAGACCCCCCCCCCACCAAGCCTCTCAGCTCTCCCAATCTTTATGAGCTCTAACAAACCAGGCTCATTTCATTCCCTGAACGATGCAGACCCCCTGCCCATATGGGTTCCATCAGTGTGGGGGTGCAGGAAGGGGCTGCCAGGTGGGCTGGGGGACAGGAGAAGGGCTGGAACTCCCTCAGTGCACAGCACAGCCTCCACTGAGGTCACCAGGTCCCTGGCAGCTCGTGGAAGGGTTCAAACTTGACAAAACCTTACTTGTTCTGCTGTCCAGCTCTGCCCTCAGAGCACCCGGTGGATGAACACTGAGTCTGTAGCCTCAGAGCTTTCAGGTTTGCTGAGTAAGCGAATGATTAACCACTAATGAACTTTCTTCCTGCTTGCATTAGTGTTTTCAGAAAATTTAAGCTCTGGATACAGTTTCCTGTTGGGTTAAAATAAATGTAAATTGAGGAAGCCCGACAGCATCTGGGCTTGAGTAGTGCAAAAATGTGTTGTTTCTTTACAGTTTTTCTTGGTTTGGGCTTTCTGTCTGTGGATGAACTTTTGAAGATGCCATCTTGACCATAGGAAAATAGTAATGTGACTGTTTCTTTTTCTCCCTCCTCTGTAGGCCTACGGACATGAGGTGGTTAAGAGTAGATGATGAGATGCCTCAACACGTTGTAGTGTCTGGTTCAAACCTTCTCATTAGTAACCTAAACAAAACAGATAATGGTACATACCGCTGTGAGGCTTCCAACGCGGTGGGGAAATCACATGCGGATTACATGCTGTTTGTATACGGTACGTGAGAAAAACCACCGTTCTTCTAGACTCTTTTACACCTAATTGCAACATGCCCTGCTCGGAAAGCTGTGACAGAACTTAACATTTGCTCAATGCCAGATTTGCAGGCAGCTCCTGACGCCCCGACGCTGGGCTGGGCTGGGGTAGGGGCTGGGAAACCCCTGGGGTGCTGCTGGGGCTCTCGGTGCGTGCATCGGGCACAGAGCCTGTCCCGGCTCTGGGGAGCTCCCACCCCGTGCTGCCAGGTGAAGCCTAAGGAAAAGCCAGAGCAGGGGCGTGGGAGAACTGTGCAGTTCTCCCAGGACTTTTCCAATGATTTCTTGTCCTTCTGGTAACGCCTCCTCCAGTGGCCTGAACAATGGCCCGAGGGGTTCCGAGCCTTTCATTAGCAAATTAATCAGCCAGCATCCCGAGACAATTACAAACCAGTAAATAAACTGGAGGAATGAGATGCCTTAAGCCTGTCTGTGCAGCTGGGCAGACACTAAAACATGCCTCAGCATCTTTTAAAGTGCTATTAAGTACCTGCTTTAATTCTTCGTTTCCTCTGCGTTACTTTGGCATCGCTGTAAACCTCATGCTCCTGCCATGAGGCGTTGCATGGAATGGAGATTCAGGAGGCACTTGCAGAGTGATCCCCCAGTTTAATGATGAGCTGTTCCTTGGGCTGCATATTTAAACTTTCTCTGTTAAGAGCGGCTGTGTGTGGCTGGGCTGAGTTCCTGGTGGGTCTTGGTCTGTTCCAACCTGAACGATGCTACGGCTCCACTCAGATGGGACAGAAAGTTGGTTTGAAGTTTGTTCCATGCAACAGCCGCCTGAAGATCTGCAGTCTGAGCTCCCTGGTAGTTGCTCTGATCCAGTCAAACAGTGGAGAACCTCCCTTACCTCTCCAAGTGCCGCCTCTGCAGGAGTAATTTTAAGCCCAGTCTTAGAAACTAGCCTAAAGACTCAAGGTAGCGACAGCTTTGAGCTTACACAAAACTCATGTACCCCATCATGTAGGTAGTTTTTCTAGTGCCTCTCACTCCACAAGACTCCAGTTTACAAAATGAAGTCAGATATGCATTTATGATTGGTAATTTGCATGCTTACAATATAAAAATCCCACTTTTTTACATCAGTGTTGAAAGAAACCAATGTTGCAGAGAGCAGAGCAGTTGGAATAGAACACAGGCAATTCCCCACGAGATGGAAACCATGGAAGCTGCTGCCATGAAGCAGCTGTGGGGCAGGTGGTTTCCCTCCTCGTCTAGTTCTGTGTACCTGTCCTGGGCCAAGGCAGGGCTGGGGGAACCTCCCCAGCGTTACTGACCCGAGGTTTAGAGCTCGTGGGAAATCTCACATAATTACTCCGCATTTTGGATGTGGGTGAGAACAGACAGCGCAGGGCTTCCTTGGGGTTGCTCCACCTTGGGATTTAATCCACAGGAGGAGACCCGAGACAGCATTACTTGGAAGGAGATGCAGGTTCCCAGGGGATGGAGACCTGAGGGTTCTGGTTTAGGCATCTAGCAGATGCATTGCCCAGGTAGAGGAGGGCTGCTCGTGGGCAGAGAAGGGTTAAACACACACCATCATCTCCAGTTCCTGCACATTTGGGAGCATCCTGCTAAGCTCTGGCCCCCTGCACAGCACAAGGAATCCTTTTAACCCTTGATTTAAAAGGGAGAAGTCCAGAGTCGGGAGGGAGTGTTTGGGCTGTGGCCATCAGCTGAAGCCGCCTGGTACAGAGCCCAGCTGGAGCTGCCGCTGAGGGGAGGTTCAGCATGGGGGTCTCACCTCGCTCAGTGGTGCAGCACTTACACCTCTGGCCCGTGGCTTCTTCCACCACCAAAAGCAGCCAGCTCCATGGCAGCAGCGGGGTCTGTGTCCGTGCAGCCACGTCTCCGCGGGCACGGCAAGAGCCTTGGTGGGCAGGACATGCCTCGCTGTCCTTGCCAGGCTGGCTGTGGCTGCTCGAGGTGCAGAGCTCCCCAGGCCACGTTGGGGTGGGAGCTGGGGGGCTGCAGCCACGGAGCAGGGTGTGGCACAGCCCCGGGAGAGGCAGCGTTCAGGCAGTCCCATTCCAAAGGGACATCGCTGCAGGTGAAGGGTTTGATGTGGTTTCCAGCAGCTGAGCTGTGCCCAGCACCTTCCCAGCTGCCCACGTGGGATGGGGATGTGTAATCACATTGACACACACTGAAAACATGCTCATTTCTAAAATTCATTTTGTGCTTTTCCTCCCCATGGGCATGGGCAGATACATTGCTAGAAACTTCCAGCTCCATTAGCACACCAGATTGGTTTTTTTTTTTTCCTTTAATGGAGGAAGAGCCCACAGCTCAGCCAGTCCCAGGCTGGTGGGTGTGAGTCTGGGGGCCCTTCCCCAGAGCTGCTGTGCCTCAGCTGTGAGGGTGCCTGCTGTTGCTGAGGAGATGTGTGGGTCAGGAGTGAGAGAGAAGCACAGGGGCTGGGATCCTTGGGATGCTGGGAAAGACAGTGACTGCTCAAAGCATAAGGAACCATGAAGTGACGTTCCTTAACTCTTGGGAAGTTGGATGGAATATAACAAAGGTGCAGTATATAATTAAAGTTCAGATATCTTAATTAGGGGATCCAAGGGAGCTTGCTCAGAGATAAAAGAGTAGCAGATGTGTTAGCGAGAAACAGCTGACGTGCTACGGAGGAAACCTAAAATCAAAAGCCCATGAAAGGTTTCATGCTCTATTATTGCCGAATGAATCCGTAGTTCAAAGTCTTTCTGACTACTTAGCGTATTCAGTTTGATCATCTGGGCATTGAAACATATTTTTTCTTTTACATCTTCTCATATCTACCTTCTCCTGCCCGATAGTTTTGATAAGGAAGGGTCTCTGTGTGTAACATCAGTCCCGTGACGAGCAGCAGGGCTTGAATCTCAACAGGTCCAGTTCATCTGAGAAATGGTCACAGAGAGAAACATCTCATTAACGATGCCCTAGTAGCAAAAACAAGAGTGTGCGACTGAAATTGTTAGAAAAATACTGACTTTTTTTAAAATTAAAAGATCTTGGTGGAATTCCTCATACATGGAAATTGATATTCAGCAATGATGTTGTCGTTTCTCTGTATTTGTTACCATCTTTGAAGTAGTTTTTAACATCCTGCTGCCGTGTGTTTACAGAGGAAGAGCAGTGAGGTTCACGGCCCTGGGAAGACAGTGAGATCTGTTCATGTGCTGTTAATGTTCAGGCTGTGAAGCACAGCAGGGCCCCTCACACAACCCTCCCACCTGGGTTTGCAAATGTATCTGTAGACAACCACCAAAGCACCACTGTGTCTCTCCTTGTATGTGCAAACTGGTCTTCTTGTTGTGGAAAGCGTGCAGTTTATTTTCCTTATGCCTCTCCCATTCCATTTCTCTCTCTCATTGACTAATTTATGCTGGGTTTTATTTATTTTTTTTTAGCATTGTAGAAGGCAGAAAGTGGGGAGAGGCTGGGGCCAGGTTCTCCAGCCGGAGTAAGCATGGGCAGAGGATCTGGCCCCTCTGTCCCTGCAGCTGCTGGGCTCTCCCCCTGGGATTTAGCCAAGGAAAGGCCCCCAGCCCCTGCACTGCTTCTTAGCATCCTTGTTTTCCTCTGATCACAATTGACCGCTGTTGTGTTCTGCTTGTTTTTTCTTAATTTGCTTTTTTATTATTTTCCTTTTTATATTTTATCCAGATCCCCCCACAACTATCCCTCCTCCCACAACAACCACCACCACTACCACCACCATCCCTACCACCATCACAGGTATGGTACCTTCATAACCATTGGAAATGTCCTGAATGTTTATTGTCTTTTATGTGTGTAAGCAGAGCATGAAGCCTGGGGAAAAACAACAAACCAATCACTCGCAGTATTTTTTTCCCTCGGATACACCCACCCACAGCACGAGCCCTGGTCCCGCAGCTCAGCATGTCAGACGGTCCTTGCCGTGGGTGTGGGTGTTCCTGAAACGTGGGAATTGTCATGGCAGGAAAAGTGATTAATTCAGTTACTGGTGGCCAACACTGGGTACTTCAAACACAGGATGCAAACAGCCTTAGAGCTCACTTAGCACAGGCAGTCGTTTCAGCCTCCATCCAGTCAGTATCAATTTCTGAACAATTTATAGCAGAAAGTTTGGTCTTTGGCAATTCAATTCGCCTGATGTGACTCAAGATGCTTTTTCTCATGCCGAGGTGTTGGTCTTTCTCTGTGATAAGCTTCTCCCTCACTCTCCCAGAAAAGGGAATTCCACCAGTCGTTTTTATTGAGTGAATGCCATCCATAGGCCCCTTCTTGAGGAGCTGCCTTTCAGCTTGTGAGATTTTCCCTGTCTTGCAAGAAAAGATGAATAAAAACAACCAGCAAGATCATGACACTTCTCTCTGACACATCCTCATACCTCCTCACAGACCTGACTCATCAGGAAAATCCTTCTGATTTATTTGTAACCATTCGCATTGTCATTTCTCCGACCTTTCCTATTCAAAACGCTGCTTTTGCTTTTGCTTGCTGCTTTTTGTGGGGGTTTTTTTTGAGGCAGAGGTGACAAACGGCAGGTGAGAATGGACCATTGAATAGCTAATGGCACAACGTTTACTGTTGCTGTAAACCACCCCTTGTGTAAATGCCTTCACGTTTTATTTGCTTTTATGACGCTGCTCAGCTGACTCTCACCATCCTGCCCAGGGCGTTTCGTGGCTTCTTTTCCTTCCGAGGTTTTTGCACCCAAGCCAGGCCCCGCTGGCACGGACACGCCGGCGAAGCCTCTCTCCCAACGTGCCTTAACGCTCTGCCAGCCCTCGCCGTGCTCTGCTTCCTCCCTGCAGGTGCTAACCGGTAACCCCAGCTCCAGGCGCCCAGCTTGGGGTGCTCGGGATGCTCTGCCGTGAACTCTCTCCCTTCTTCCCTGTTTTTGATTCCTAGAGTTAACCCGCTTTCGTTTCAGAGGAGGTCTGAAGCTTTCTCAGAGCCTCCCTAAGAGCTGTTTGCAGAGAAGCTCGGCCGGTGTGAGGACGTGCTCACAGGTTTCTTTGTTTGACGGTAATTGCTCATGCTTTCAGTGAATTTTGGAAGGCTAAAAGGAACAATGTGTCTCGATGCTTGGATAACCCCTTAAATTAATCTTGGTGCCTGCAAACCTTAATGACTGTCCTTTTTCTGGGAACTGGGTTGTTATCAGCCTGTCATTTTAGGGATTGCCCCAGCACTGCCTTCCAAAGCCTGCGCTGTTCTCACTTGTCCTCACCTGCTGTGTCAGGCTCCACAGTAGTGGTTGGCTCTTCCCAAAAAATAGCAGTTTGGTTGTTTGCTGTCCTGCTGTGAGTGCTGCAGTCTGTGGATGCTCAGTAGCCTCCAGGCTCTCCTCCACGTAGTTTTCCAGCTTTTTTATATTAAAAATAACAAGGGGAGGGGGGTGGTTCTTGCAGTCGGAAATGACCATGTCATCAGCCCGGCAGAGGTCCCTTGGCGTAAGGAGCACGGGGCTGTCCAGCGTCGTTTTCTCACCTTCCTTTGCAGTGGTGGAGGATCTCAGACCCTGGTGGCAGAACCCAGTGGGTCTGCATCGCCTCCTTGATGGTCTTCTGTGTTGGCTTTGAACTGCTGAGGAGGCTGGAAAAGTAATGAAAATGTGATATTGCTCCCTGATTGCAGCAGTTCCTGCTCATGATCTGTCAGAAGATCCGTTAATGCTGATTAGAGAAATTATTATTTTCTTCCCTGGCACTGAGCCTTCTTGACATGCATCTTCCCATCCTCTGCCCATGAATTCAGTGTGCTTTTCCCATCCAGAGCAGCCGAGGCTTCTCCCCTCACTGTCGTGCAGAGATATGCATGTGTGTCCTCTGCAGTCAATGCTCAGGAGCATGGAGCCACACCAACTTCTGCCCTTCAATAGTTAAGAGACTTTGTGGCTGGAAAAAATTAGGTCAAATTAACATAATCTCTAGAATTACATGGCAGAGTAGTGTTGGAACACTTTTCAAAGCCTCGAGAGACACCTGATACTTTAATTCCTATCCTCACCCAAATGCTCCAGCATTCTTCCCATCTGACAGAGGAGCAGTGGGAGCCAGCGGAGTGTTCCCTGAGCTGCTGGCAGTCCAGGCATCTGGAGCCAGCCCAGTGGAATCCAATCCTTAGGATGAGGTGGGCTTGAAATCTGTTTTATTTCGCTTTTCTCCCCCTACTTCTGGTATAACCCTGACCTAGTTCATGTCCCCTGGAACCAGGGAGTAGTTCTGAAAAACAATTGTCTTGCTTTAATTGAATAAAAC
Organism: Cnemophilus loriae; assembly: GCA_013397755.1. Classification (NCBI taxonomy): domain Eukaryota; kingdom Metazoa; phylum Chordata; class Aves; order Passeriformes; family Corvidae; genus Cnemophilus; species Cnemophilus loriae. The sequence continues at coordinate 117,651 of VZTF01008887.1, read as the reverse complement.
ATGGGGAGAAGGGCTGCACTGAAGCAGTTTCTAGCAGGTGACCCTAGAAAATTCTGCCCTTGGAGTTGTCCTTTTGATTTATTGGTTCAGGGAGTTTCTGGGGGAGCTCTTGGAAAACTGACCTGATGCTTTCTCCAGCGAAGGACAAGCTGAGCAGTGGTGAAGTTTCCAGACACCACGACCTTTAGAGCTTTCCCTCTGTCACTTTAGTGTAGGTGCTTGAAAAGATTTCCTGCGTGACGGCTTGATCTTTTCCATGTATCCTCCAACAGCATTGATATTCCGGCCATCCTTTGGTGTTTCAGCCGTTATCGCTGCCGAGCCCTTTTTTATCAGTTAAATTGTCCTTGTGGCTTTCTTCATTAAGATGTACAATACGATACAGCAGAGCAAACGGCATCATTTGAATTACCCTGGAGTCGCTCCTTGAAATGCTGGGCTTGGACAGCTGTTGTTTCCTGGGAGATGAAGGTCCTTAATCACAGCCCAGCCCTCATCTCGGGGCACTGCGCGGAGCTGGCTTGCCTTTCCCAGCCTCCTCGCTGCCGCCCGCTCCGCTGACACAGCCACCTGCCAGGGTGCACGGCATCGCTCATAGGTGCACATCTGCATTTCCCACACTTTCTCCACAGGTGGAACTGCACAGGTGTCTTGGCAGCAGTTTTGGTGAAGACCCGGGGGTGACACTGCAGGTTGCCAGTGTTGCCAGCCCTGCAGCGGATGCTGCTCGCTCTGCAAAGGCACTGCTCTCCATCCTTTGCAGCAGCATCAGCAGCAGGCTGGGGGCTCCCGATATCCTCCCTGGAATGCCCATGCAGAGCATATTTTAAATCCCCCTGATCCCTTGGAGTAGCCAGGGGGTGTGTGTGGGTGTGTGTGTGTGTATTTCAGGGAGCTGTAAACATTGCAGGCAATGGTTTTCACTTGAGAATTCCCAGAGGTGCTCCAGCCCCCTCCGTGAACGCGTCTGGAGAGCACCGAGCCCATCCTGCGGAAACAGCTCTGAGTTCCTTCCTGAGGCTCAGGATTTGTACAAGCAGGAGCAAGCTCTGTTTGGCTTGGAGGTGTGCAGGAGCCAGTGAGCTCCAAAGCAGGAGCTGAGGTGGATGCTGAGTTGGAATATCAGCTCTTGAGCAGGGGCACCCCGTAGTGGAACTCTCCTGTCGCCCTCAGGGCCAGGCACTGTCTCCTGAGAATCACACTTTTGTGTCATCCCAGGTGCCTTAAAAATAATAGCGCATGGAAATGTGAACTCTGTGAGCAAAAATAGTGTTGCAGGTTTTCAGAGCATTTCACATGCCAAAAAACTTCCTCAAAAGAAGAAAAATGATAATTTTATCCTCAGTAGGAATTTGTCCTTTCCTGATTACAGCTGGTGGTGTGAAAAGCTGCAGTTGCAGGGGGTTTATTCCAACAGTAATCCCAGTGGCTGGGGGGCAGGAAGAATGCAGTCCCAGTCATCCTTTTCCCAGATTTCCTTGCAGTGGGTTTATGGCAGCATGGGGATGATTAAAGCACCACGTCCTGGCAGGATCGTGATGTCAGCTCAGGTATGGCCACTTCTGCCTGGGACTGCTGCAGGAGGTGACATGGAATTTAATCGTAAAGGGGAAACACGTTTGCTCACGTCAGCTCAGAGTGGTCAGCTTCAGCTCAGCAGTCTGGACTCTTACAGTCTCGGGCTTTTCGGGGGATGTGGAGATGCCCACGCTGCCAGTGGGAGATGGGCACGTCAGCAGGAGCAGCCAGGGCTCCCGGTTTGCTCTCAGCATTCCCAGTCTGCTGTCGAGTTGTGACACGTTCAGGCGCTTGGTGCCACTGTGCAGGGATGCAGCCCAGGGATTTGTTCCCCCAAATTATTTAACTTCTGCTTTCTGCTGAAGGTTCTGCTTGTCCCTGGTAAAATGTCAAGTTAATTTAAAGACGATTCTGCACCTTTCTGACATTTTCATCCAGGATGTGTCTGCATTAAAGGGGCTAAAGGCAGAGCTGACAGGCCTGGGACAGGAAATAAAATGAAATAAACTTTCAGTCTTTCAGTCCCATGTCCAGCCAGCAGCAGACAGGACCTGTCATACGTGGCCTTGCCTTTGGTGACACAGCATAAGCAGTGCACAAATCATCATCTTGCTGAGCAGAAGCGTGGAATGTCTGCAAGCTTGGGCTTGAAATCAAACCAAAATCCTCCCAAATCTGTATGGAAAAACATGCAAAAGCATGGCTGGAGCCACTGTGCTAATTTCAGACTGTTTCTGTTCTGGTCACACACAATATCCATGCAGATTGTGGTGATTTTTGTGAAACATCTGACCCACTAATCAAGCTGTCTCCGGGCCGCATTGCAGCACGCCTGGACAGGGGCGCTCGGCGCCAGCCTGGAGCACTGTACGGAGCAGATCGGGGGGCTTTGGAATGCAAAGGACATCTCCATCCAGCCTTGGAGGAGCGTGTGGTGAGGGAGAGGATGGCTGAGGTGAGGGAGAGGATGGACGTGCCACTGCACTCTGGTGTTTGAGCCCCGTCACCCCTCAGCTCTCACGTTGCTGTGGGATGTGACGTCTGTGCTGGTGTCCCACAGAAGTTTGACCCAGGGGAGCGCCAGGAAGGGTTTTGTAGGGCTTTTCATCAGCCCCAAGGACCTGCACCAAAGCAGGAGTCCGTTTGCAGTGCCACATGCTGTTCCCTCGGGCTGCTGCGAAGGGAGCAACGTGCAGGAATTCACACTCGCCCCGGTCAGTACCTGTGAAGTAGTCTGGAAAATCGGGAAGAATAAGAGCTCCACGCGTCAGGGATCAGATTGGCTTTTGGTTTCAGTTCAGAAAGCAATTTAAAAAGCAATATATTGAATGGATATCTATACTTGCTAAAACCTCTTTAAATTTAAAAGGCAGCAGCGTGTTTTGCCGTTATTTTGTGGATGTGCTGCTGTAATTCTGTGTGTGCTCCTCAGCCCCAGCACCGAGTACCTCTGCGAGGCTGCAGCACTGCGGCTCCAGCGTTCAACCAGGGGAATTTAATTTAGCTGCTGGGGTTTTAATATTCCTCCATCGTGCTTGTTCTGTTTGAGGCTGTGCAGTAATTATGGCCAAGTTTAAAGGGCCTGGTCTGTCACACTCTGCAAACAGTTTGAAGTTGGAGAGAATCCATTTGAGAAAACAAGGAGGCTCAGCGATGGAGCTCGTAACTCTGAGAAATGTTGCCCAGCTGCCTCCACACAGTAATTTTATAAATATGTGTGTGTGTGCCCTTGTGTAGCTGCCTAATGAGGTGGTGAGTGCCTAGAGCTTGGGTGTCATCTGAGTTGTCTTAGCTGGCAGATACTTATTTCTTATGGCCAGTGCTACACAGAAATCCCAATAAAGTGAAATTTGCAGCTTTGTAAGAGGCCAATGGTTACTCCCTTGGGTATCTTCTGTAACTATAAACCAGGCCTCTGAGGAGCTTTTTACAGAGATTTTGGAAGGCCATGGTATTGTTCTACTTTTCCTGATCAGCACGTTTAGTTCTCTTCCTGACTGGCATTGGGAAGAGAAGCTTTGATATTAAGATTGAAAATTCCACGTTGAGTTGAGTCTGTTTGGTTATGTGATTTCTACATCCTCTTGGCTCTGCTGCACGTGGTAAACCAGCCCATTCTTCATCACCAGCTTTCCATTTTAAATGATAGCTATCAGCCGTGGGTGATTGTGTAGCCGTTGTGCATGCTGTTGGCTTGGGACCAGAACAGTGCTTTTTTGTCATGTCAGAGCCTTTCCTTGGCTTTGGCAAACATGAGTTAAGTCAGGAGTGTATCAAAGACTTCTTGTTGGTCAGCATTGAAGGAGAAGAGATGGTTTTTGTTGTAGGACATGAGGCAGAAGGCTGATCCCTGGGGTGCTGTGTGCCTGCTCTGACATGGAGGTGTGGCTGTTCTTCAGGGCAAAGCAGAAGCTGGCGGCACATACCCAGGATTCAGGAAAGCACCTTCAAAGTCAGCCAGTCCAGCTTAAAGTTACGGGTCGTGTGAGCAGCAGCATTGCAGGGATGTCCTGTCCTGGGTGAGGAGTGGCAGTGGCGGGGCTGAGACACACACGGATTTACAGGAATGCACTGATTTGGTACCAAAGCACCAGTGACCGTTTCTCTCTCCTTTGCCACGCGATGGTGTAGAAACACGCCAGGGTTGGGGCGTTCGTGTCTTTAACACAGGGTCATTCCCTCCGGAACACTGGTGTGTACAGTCCTTCTTCCCAAAGAAGACTGGGACTGAACAGGACTCCCCGAGAGCTCGCTCTAAACTTTAACCGGTCTGTGTTTCCTATTGCAACCATCCAAACCATTTGCTAATCATAACTTTATCATTCCAGCTGCAGCCAACATGTTGTTTGACGTGGATATTTGTTCGCACTTACAACCGCTTGAGAACTTTATTTTGTGTAACCTGTCGGTCTCTGTCCCCGGACGGGGAAGCGAGATGCACTGTCCAGTTTGCACTGTTTCTTGACTAATAATCTCTTCCAGCACATCAATACAAGTTTGCTTCCAGCAGATTCTCTATTTAGTGTAAAAGCTGACGTAACTTTTTTTATTTCAGGAAGACAGTAAATTGAGACTATTTATAGATGCCAAGATGCTATCTCAGGAATTAATACTCAGTTTTACAACCCCTTCTAAACAATGACTTTCCCCCCACCTCCACCACCATTTCCCCTTCCAACATTTGCTTGGTTAAAACGAATGGGGACTGCTGCCCAAAACCAAAGCAAAGCCCCACTCTTGGTCTCCTCGTGGCTTTGGAAGGTTTCCCCTGCAGCCCCCAGAGCTCCCACAGGAGAGCAAGGGCTGGCCTCCTTGAGGGTGCCTTAGATTTGGTTGCCAAGATGAGAACAACCTATGTTGGCAGTGGAAACAGGCTAATGACGGCTCGATAATCTGTTATACAAATCTTGGTGCAGTTTGTTAAACTGTGCAGGGTTTATTTGTTTTGCTTCCATAATTAAAGCATGTAGACCTTGTATCTGTAAGTATTGTGTATTCCTTGTATGATTCTTGTCTTTGCTGCTGCTTCAGGAATTCAGCCCTGGGCTGTCCTCAGCTAAATTGCCAAGAAACAGGTCCTCCTTTTTCCACTGCTGCCTCTGCCCACGCAGGGGACCCGTCCCCGGGCTCTCTGCCAGCATGTCACCGAGGGGAAACGCCGCTGTGAATTGTCTGTCGTTGCTGCAAAACCCAAGCTCCGGGCTGCTGTGCAGACACGCGCGGTGCAGCGCTGCTGTGCGCTCACTCGCACCGTGTTACTCACTCAAACACTGCCTGCCTCAAACCGGACAGGGCTGGGCCAAACCTGGGCTGGGCCGTTGGCTCCAGGGATTTATTTCAGTGACACGTTCTGAGGAGCCAGCCCGCTCCAGCCACCGACCCCTGCCACGGAATGCCTACCTCCAGATGGAAAGTAAATGGGCTCCAACAGCTAAATAAGCCAGTAAATTTGAGTAATGTGGTTACATTTGGTTTAGACCTGTTGGTTAGGAGGAAATAACTGTCAGAAAAAGCCTTCAGATTTTGGTCAGTCTTTTAAAACTGCCTGTTGCAAACACCTAGAAGAGACAAAGCATCTCTCCGTTGGCAAGGCAGCACCCCCCAAGAAATTTCCAGTGGGATGTAGTCCATATGGAGTAGAGTCAGCTTCAGACTAACCAGCAGTAAAACATCCAGGATATTTTAATTACCCATAGCTGTTCAACCAGGTTCCTGCTGCAGCAGAGGGACTGGTAATGTTTGTCCACAGTTGCCAGTTCTAGAACATATTTTACGCTGGAAAAAATGGTTCATCATGCAGGCGGTGGCTGGGAAGCTGGAGGAGAGGTGGGAGCAGACTGTTCCCTGGCCACGGGTGCTGCAGTGAGGGCAGTGTCTGAGTGTGTAACAGCGATGTGCCGAGCCTCAGCTCCTCATCCTGCTCTGGAGCTTCTGTTTTGTCCCCACCAACCAAAGCGTTGGTGTCGGTGTTCTCTCCTGTCTCCTGTTCCCCTGACTTTGCAACCACCAGTAATTGTTCTGGCAAGGTCCTGGAAAAAGAGAAAAATTTACTGTTTTCCTCAGGCTCATAGCTTTTGAACTGGAGGCATGTCTTCTAAACAGTGCAACTCACTTCAAATGCTTTTTGCCTTTCATTTTATTATTGCTTGTCACGCAATGTTCTTTGAAAGCTTGCTCATATATTATCTGTTCCATTTTTTCCATTTTCCCTTTTTTTGCATGCTGTTCCTCCTGTTTCTTCCCTTCCTCCAATCCTCTGTTCCCGTGTGTAGACACAACGGCGACGACAGAACCGGCAGTTCACGGTTGGTATCACATTCCTGTTTATCTTATTTCTCAGCGCTGCTGAGTGGCAAGACAAGCCTGGGAAGGGGAAGCCAAAAAGGGAACTGGAGTCTTCAAGGGAAAACTGTGCTTCAGATGGACTCATCTCATAAATACAACATGGGTTCTAGGGCTGGAAAGTCTGTCTGCTCTTGTCATTTCTGCTGTGAGCTCCCCAGCCGATTGTCCTGGCGCCAGGCAAGCGCAAGCCCCATGGAAGTGGCATCCAGGTCCAAGCGATGCCAAGTGATTCTCCACCCATTGACTGAGAGAGTCACTNTTTTTAGCATTTTTCTTGCGTTTTGAGTTAGTTTTTAAGACAGGGCATCCAGCAGGTCTGCTGGCATAGGGCAGCACTGGGGATTCTGGGATGCTCCACAGAGGCGCGCTCGCCTCCAAGGTCGGCAGGGAAGTTTGCGTTATTACACTGCAGAAGGAGATTGGGAAAACAAATAGCAACACTTTCCTCTCAGCATAGCAGTCTAGCAAAGTAACCCTTCTCATCTGCTCGAGGCAGTCTAGCTAACAGCTTGACAGCTTCCTGAGCTTCCTCCATTCCCCGGCGAGCCTACGTACGCGCTGCAGGCTGGAAGTTGAGCATCCCATTTTTTGGCACAAGCTTACTTTTCAGCTGAAGAACCGAAACCTCTGACAGTTTTTAATTACAGCTAATCCATGTTGGACTTTGGTATTCTAGTTTCTTTTAACTCTGAAAAATGGACTGATTTTTTACTGTCAGAAATCCCTAGCACGCGGCACCCCGTTCTCCCGCCTGCTCCCCTTGAGGCATTGCTTGGGCGAGGTTAGAGGCAGGACTGAGTGAAGCAATCATTCAGTAGCAATGTCCCATATCAACTGGAGGGGCTTGCACTTCTTATCCTAAATAACTTACCTGCCTGGATGCATTTTCCCACTTGGCGTAAAGATTGTAAATCTTCGGGCACACTCGTGTTTTGTCTGTGTGACGATCTCTCTGTGTGTGTTAAATGTCAGGAGCCAACGTTGCTGATTTTGTAGCTACATGTTTGTGGCTAGGTGTTGATCCCTAAATTTGAAAAAGATCAGGTAGCCCTGATGATAGCACAACTCCCAGCATCCTTTCTAGGTGTCTCTGCATCAGGAAAGGCTCAGTGTAGGCGCGTATTAATCTCTGCAGTGAGGACAAGCTGGGCAGATGCTTGGTGGCGAGCCCTTGCCCCATTTTTTAAAGCAATTCCTGATGTCTTTCCTCCTTTTCCTTCGTTCTAGGGAAGCCATAAAAAGCCTGTTTTTAACTTGAGGACTTCCCCCCTCCATGGGGAGGATCGCTGCCAGGGAGGTGGCCAGCTGAAATGACAACCTATCCCAGTCAAATGAGCTGCCACAAACTTTCCTGCCTTGAAACCAGGCAGTTTGTCCCAAATTCCCCCGTGCTTGCCCTTGTGGGGTGCTTTTCCCGTGAAGACTCTGGGTTTCTTTCCAAGCTTGTGTTGCTGGAGTGTGTATGGAGTATACCAGGTGTTTCTGTATGTTGGCCATTTGTTCTTTCCGATGTCCGATGGGAGTGAGCATGTCTGTGAATGACTAGAAATGCATGGGCATGAATACAGCCAAATGGATTTTCTCCAAAAACAATTTTAAGTGAATTGGGGGAAGAAAAAAGAAAATTAACCAACCAAACAAAAAGAAACAAAACCAAAAACCAACCCAAAAAAGAGCTTGCTAGCAAAGAAAATGGAATGTAAGGCCAGTGTGGAGCCAGCACAATGCTTCAATTGGGGAAAGAGGGTTTTGAGCCATTTAAAGTTTTGGAGTGTATCCTAGAGGACTGGGGGGAAGGAGTCCTGTGTGTGTGTGCATGTCCCAGCAGCAGCCAAGGCCCTGCCATTCCCGTTTCCTCACGGAATGGAGTTGACGGCAGCGATGCATGAGTGACCTAACGCACGAACGTTGTTAACTCTTTTGTTGAAAAATGAGAGCTTAACTGTGAATTTTCTGATGCACTTTCTCCTTTCTCTGCACTGTTCATTGCCAGAGCTCCAATAACAGCATGGTCATGGCCGGCAGGAAGGCTTGTGCTTCCGCTGCACCCCACGAAGCCGGGGTTTCCCAGCTTCAGCCCTCCTCCCTCTCGGTGTGCCCCCATGGGGTCAGGGTGCCCGTGGGGCTGAAATCACAGGTCCCACTGTTTGAGCTGGAATACGGGCAGAAATCGGTGGAGCCGGGAGAGTAACAACCTGCAGTGTCTGCACCACTCAGTCTGAGGAAAAAGCGCTTTTTCTGCCACGCCCTTTCAATTTTCCTCCCCTGCCCCTCTCCCCACCAAAATCGACGTGCCAGTTTTTAATGTCCTGGCCCCTTGTTGCCCCTCAGTGGCCAGAGAGCTCAGCCCTCACGAGATGCTGGCCTTTGTGGAGACCCTCAGGTGAGACGCCAGCTCATGTTTGCCCCCTGCGCAAGCAGGACATCTCTAAGCAGCCATGACCTTGGACACACTGACCTTGTGTCCAGTTTTTTCCGAATTGTGCCCTTACTCTGTTGTAAGCAGAGAGCTTTAAGCGCTCAGAGTGATTCCCCAGGATGTGGGTGCTGCCCACACAGGGCATTGTGCTTGCAGTTCTGTCCATCCATCCGTCCGCCCAGCAATGGGGGACTCAGGGCTGCTCCCCACTCCCCCAGTGAGGCAAGAACCAGACAATGCTGCCTCAGCACAGGCAGAATTTCTGCCCATTCTCATGGAAAGGTAGGGTGAAAAAGCCTCCTCTGAAGCTGCAAAGCAGGAAACCTGGAGTGAAGGTTAAAATAAGGAAAATACCCCAATCACAAATGAAGACTGATAAGAAAATACTTGGCCCATAATGCAGCAGGTAAATTATTTTACAGGCTGGAAATTCTTCCCTGAAGGCCCATGTGGGTTTTTAATTGTGGCCTTAGCAGGTTTGGTACAAGAACAGGTAACACTATTGTGTTACACCATTGTTCCTTTTTCTGATAGTGCTCAGTCCCTGAAAATGAGTTTTGCTTGGCTGAAGCCGAGGCCTGGCCACAGCAGAGCACCAGCCACTCAGACATCTCGCCGGGTGCCACGGAAAAAGCCTCAGAGCTTTCTGCATTGCCATCATCAAGCAGCTCTGCCAGTCCAGCTGCCTCCTTCTCTCTTGCAAATGCCCTACTTAAAAGTGCAGCTAATAGTAAATCCGTTCCTCAATATATTTTACAGCTCCCGTCCTTGGGGCGGTTGAATAAAACATCACAGCGCTGTCTGCGCGCGCTGCGGGTCTGCGCAGCGCCGCCGCGCGCGGCATGAAACGGAATCCCTAATTGCTTATTTAGAGCCTGAGATGGGAGAGAAATTGGCTTTTCCTTAAAAACTGGATGTAGTGTGGGAGCCCATAGAAACCTAAATATAGCCAGGGTGCCTGGTCCTCGTGTGGGCACGTGGTTGAGCTGCAGGACGCGCTCGCCGTGCCGGCTGTGCCTGCCGAGGATTTATCATTTCCAGGAAAATGGAGCGGAGTGAAAAGTTCCCTTTCATTTCTCTGACAGGAGTAGTGGCAGACTTTTGAGTTCATCCCCTCAGAAGTGAAAAGAAGGGGCTTTAGTAGCCCATATGAAAGTTTAATGAGAAAAATCAAGAAGTAATTTACCACCTATTTAAATGCCTCACAACAGGTTTTAACACCGGCCGGTGGCATTTATGAGTGTCCCAGGTGCAGGGAGAAACGAAATTGTGGAATTGTTGCAGATTTTATTCTGAAAAGGGTTTTTTTTTGCTTCATAAAAAATGCAACGTTGCCCTTTTTCATCAGTGAGAAAATGTAGTTCCTTTAAAGGGAACTCTCTCCAGAAGCAATTTTGGAGAGAGAAAAGTTGAAGAGCTCCTCTGCCAAGTGCAGTTTTGCATGGCCAATGCTTCTGTGAGTCAACTATTGTATTTATAGATCATTTATAGGAAAAAGGCTCCTGAAAAGGGCTCCCTGAAACCCAAGAGTGGCACACAAGCAAATTTCCTGCTATTAATCTAAATGGTTTCCCACTTCAGGAGGTAATTCCAACATAGCATCCTGGTGATTTGATGTATTTAAAAACCAGTCACTGAAAATTAGTTTCATCTTTAAAGAGTAGTGTATATATATATGAGTACATATTGCTTCTCTGCAGTGGGGCTAGTCTGCACGTTGACCATACTGCACTCACAGCTTGGCTGTTTAACAGACAGTCAGCACTGGTAGCAGTCTGTGAGCTGACAATCCCAGGTTCCCCAGTGCCCAGGGATGTGGGATCTCTTCACGGGAATTTTTTTTCTTTGCTTATGCATTTGCTTTTAGTGGCCAGCGGCAAGAGTGAGTCCTGGAAGTCGCAGCCCACAGGGTAACACTGCCCCACCCCACATTTCAGTAAGTCTGGGTGGCCTCCTGGCACCGGTTTGCCCTGTCCCTGGTGCCAAGACGTCCACCCATGGGGATGCTCTGCCTGCAGACCCCAGCACTTCCTCAGACTCCCAAACCAAGCAGCACTAATGCCCTCACAGACAGCGCCGGCTGCCTGTGGTGGCCACGACCACGTGCCTCTCTGATTGCTTTATAGCTTTGAGGACAGATGCTTTTCCCATAAATCCATCACATTTGGGCAAATGCAAAAAAGCCGGTTTGTCCGATAGTTTGGCAGAGGACACGGCCCGCAGCCTGCAAACAGGCCATGACATGCACTGTGCAATATTCGTATTCTCTCATCGATGAATGTCCGGACTTGTCACCATGACCAAAACTAATGCAATTGGGTGCAAAATTGGAAGCAAGTTTTCCATTGCTCTATGTATGCAGGACCGAAATCAGCCTGGACTAAATTGGGAAATTGTCCCCGTGACGGCTGAAAGGCAAAGTTTGGGGGGCTCTGCATGCTGTTATGAGTGGTCTCAATGCCTTGTTCTGTGTGCCAACAGTGTAGAGCGAGGAGCGTTTCTGTCTGTAATAAAGGCCACGATTGCACTGGTGTCACACGATGGCTCTGCCCGCACCGGCAGACGGTGGCAAGTGACTGACACATTCTCTTTTTCCCCCCAAGAAATTCATCCTCAGTTCTTAAGTGTGTTGTTTTTTGTCGCTTGAGAAATGCAGAGAAAAACAAGTCTGTTTTCACTTGTAAGGCTTTACTCAGTTGCCCAATTCGGCCGAGGAGCTGGACTATGGGGATCTCTCAGGTAAGGGCTAGTCCGTAGGTAACCCACTGCTCTCTTGCTAGACACTGGTTCCACTCTGATTTCTGCATCTTGGCCATGTTGCATTGTGCAGTCGCTATGGTGCAGCCATTCCCCCCCACGCTCTCGCAGCTTGGAAGCGCGCTCCTTTCTGTTGGGGTTTTCCTCCCTTTTTTTTTTTTTTTTTTTGGTTTTGGCACTCATTTCTGTGTGGCATCCTCGGACGTGGGGCAGGAGGTGCAGGGCACCGAGGCCAACCACTGTGGTTCCCTGGTGACTGGGATTTTTTGAGCACTGATTTGGAGACCGGTTGAGTTGAATCTTTGTTTGTAAAACACTTGACTCTGCCGTGTTGTGTGAAACCCCCCCTTAAAACAGGCGGCCAGCACTAACCCTTGGCTGCTCGGGGATTCCTCATCATACCAGCATCAGACTGGGGGTAAAAAGCAGGTGGTTGTTTCATCAGTGATGCCAAACCAAGTAAATGGTTTGAGCCGCTTTTTATCCACGCTGGACTGAAAGGGGCATAAATGCATCCTCATGGCTGGTCCTTGCCAATTAGCGCTGATTGAGATTAAAGCATGACAGCGTCTTCAGTGGATGCAGTTGGGTGCATTCAGAGCAGGGCCTGTACCAGTGGTACAAACCTAAATCTCTGTTCTTCATGTGTTCCTGTAGAAATCCACCCAAATGTTTTTTGCCCCCACTTGCAGAGCATCCCTGCAGACTCCTGGTCCCTGCCGGGCTCTGTGGCTGCGTGCGGCCGCTCCAACGCAGGGTGCACAGTCCTGGCCATAGGGCAGGAGCAGCCGTTTGTCCCCCTGGGAAGAGCCCAGCCCAGGGGGCTTGGAGCCCAGTGCTGTTCCTGTCAGGGGCTCAGCATGGAGCAAAAAAATACCCCAAAAAAACCCTAAGTGCTCATCTCATTCTGGCAGACAGTTCCCTCTCACCCGATGAAATCGGCAATGTCTCATCCCGTAAGCCACTACAGGTGTGCTTTGGCCAAGAGGTCAGAAGCGATGGATTCATTCCGGATGTGTTCTAACACTAAGCGATGCTAACAATTATAATTTCGGGCCCGGGACAGATCCCATAGGTAAGATGCACCGGGGCTCTGGTGAACATCCCTGGGTGGATGGGGAAAACTGTTTTGCACTGATAAGTTCTTTTACTTTTTAAAATCCTATTTTTTAAGGAAAAATACACTTTTTGGTGAATGAAGAGAACAAGAAAAAATTCCTCAAAAGAATTGCCCAGAATGGGTGTCTGCTCCCCAGCCTGTCCTGCCCAGAGGGGCTCACACCTTTCCTGGAGCACACAGCTCAGTGTAGTCCTTTTTCTTAGTCTGGAATGGAAGGCAGAATTTTCCCCACCTTTACAGAACCCAGCACAAGCAGAGCTGCTGCCCACAGCGAGTACCTGTTGTGTGCTGCTAAACACCCATTTTGGAGCATCTGGTTTGGCTACTGATTTTTTTCCTAAGAACTTCAAAATTTTGCTTGTTGCTTTTTAGGTTGCTCCTGCCTGCCCAAAGGGTGATCATTCCTGGTCAGGTGTGGTCAGGATCATACTGGGTCAGGTATGGGGGAGGCACTAGAGAGAGAGCCCGCGGCCCTTCTCTGCTACAAACAGAGCAGCCTCTGCCCCATAGCCCCTGTTCAGAATGCCGGGAAACTGAAACCAGGTCACATTTTTGGCCCGAGGTCAGCCCACTGGGGCTCTCAGATGGGTGGTCCAGGTGAGTGCTGGAGCTGAGCTCTCGGGAACGCCGCCCTCCACTCCGGCAGGAGCGGGTGCTGGGGGCCCTGGGCACCACCCTAAGGGATGCAGGGCACATGCCCACGCCCTCGGGGGACCGTGGCGTGGCGGGCATGGGGGCTGCTGCCGTGTTTGCTCAGTGTGCTGTTCCTTCCAGGTACATCTGTCCCGCCCACAGCTTCCACCGAGGCTCTGCCGACTGTGCAATTAAGTAATGCATCCCTTGCCTTCCGCCCAGGTAGCCTGAGTGCAGAGCCGTCCTCGCTCTTCCCGGCCGAGCTCTGTGTGTCCGTGCCTCTCGCAATCCTCTTCTTGTCCCTCACATCCTGAGTCCTTAGGGTGTGGAGAGGGCTGCCCTGGCACCTCTCCGTTCCTTATTCCAGCCCGGTGCAGTCTGATGGGCAGGATTCCTGCAGCACTGGGAATGGCGAGGGCAGACCTGAGCGTGTGTGTGTTGTGCACACCTGTGCATGCAGGTGCACACGTACAGACGCTGCCGTGGGCTCCGAGCATGGCGCTCCAGGGACCTGCCCCAGCCCTCCCCGAGCTCTCCTGGCGCTGCTCCAGAGCATCAGCACCCCCTGTAAAACAGGAAACGGTCACGACAGCTCCCGCATCGGGCCTGGTTCCCTGGCCAAAACCCGATCAGCACCTTTGTGGAGGGGGTGCTGGTGGATCGATGGCCATCGACTGCGAGCAGGGCTCCCTTTTCCAGAGAGGAGTCAGTGGGAGCAGCCGCGCAGCTCTGAGCTCTGCCACGGTGAGCACATTTATTCAAACAAAGCGCGTTATTTTTTATGAAGCGATCTTGAAATGGGTCGCTGAAGGGGAGCTTATTGATTGAAGAAGGATGAACTCCTCAAATTTCTCTGGTTTAAATTAGACCAAATTCAATTACGATACGACAGGCAGGTTAACGCTGCTCTTTAACAGTCCCTCAATAAATTTGAGGAGGGGTAGCCTGCTCCACGCCACGCTGTGGGAATGAATAACATTATTGCTCATCCTGTCATAGACAGGCAGTGATTTCTGTCCTCCCACGTCGTGGCTAAGTGGTTTATAGTATTCATGGAATAACAGCAGCCTGTTCTTCCACCAGCACCCCCTGCCAAGTCCAGCCTCTAGTGCTGCTCCATCATTTCAAAAACTTAATTCCACGAAAGAATTGACCCCAGATTCAGCTGGGAGGTGTCAGTGCAATCCCGATGTTTCCTCCCTCCAGGGAAAGGGAGTAATTGGCTCACCGGGTTTTCTGGAGTGCTCAAGTGACTTTAAGCCATTAGCACCCAAATCATGACCTGTGGGATCTTCAGGCTTGCTGACATGATAATCATTTAATAAACTCAACTGTAACCAGATTTAGAAGAGATCACTTGTTTAGGAATTCTTCAAAGCCATTGGAGTAGGTTTCCTTCCCCTGCCATAGTGCAGATGTTACATCTGGGAAGCTCAGGAGCTGTCGGTGGGGTTGGTGTGTATAAGCTCACTCCTGCTCACAAGTTCAGCCCACAGTGTCCAATGTCAGGAGCTTGACATTAATTTTCACCCAGAAATAGAAGGTAAATTTTTGTGCAAGTGCAGCAATAAATCCCAATATGCCAAAATTAGTGTCTGAACGACATTTTCATAAAAATCTCCCTCCATTCTCTGCTTTTACAGCAGAAATGCACATAGAGGAAGGTCAGGGCTGTCCAGAGATACCCCAAAATGTTACAGAGTTGGGTTACAGCATGTGAAGCTGGAGGGAGGTGAGGTGGAAGGACAGGAGACAGGAGCACTGCACAGTAGGGGTTCCATAAAACCTGGGCTTTCCCACATCACAGCAGGACAGGCTGCATCTCCCAGTGCTGCCTGTGCTCCGCACCTCTGGCCCTGAGCCTAGAGAGAGCCGTAATCGGCTGGAGCGGGTGCTGGAGCACGCAGGGAAGGAGCTGTTCGCAGCAGCAGTGTCAGGAGCGGTGCCGGCGGCGGTGGAGGGGCGCGGCCGGCTCCTCCCGGCTGCAGGTCACTGGAAGGAGCTGCTGCCTCCGGGCGCTCCAGGATGCTCGTGTGTGCACAGGGCTCCCATCTCCAAGGTGAGCCCCAAGCCACCGCTTCGAGCCTCGCGGGACCCGCTGCTGAGAGCGTGGGGAGCACTGAAGGTAAACGTGGAGGGGTTTGACCCAAATAGGTCTGAAGCTGTTAATGTGGGTAGAAAGGAGGTTTAAAATACAGGCAGCCCAGTCCAACCCAGTCTTGCTTTTAGTCTTGAGATGCTGCTGCTGACAAAAAGAGTGGAATATGCATAGATACATCTATATTTAAAGCCTCATTAAAATGGACCTGAGTGGAACTTTTTCATTGAGAAGTTTGGAGCAGAAAAGTCTCCCTCTGCTAAACCTCAGTGTAAGCACTGACCCAGACTGTCAGGGTGCTGCTCTTACCATCACCAACATTTTTCTTGAGAGCCCACAGAAAGCTGGTTTTAGCACTTACATTGGCAGAAATATTAGAAACCCGGAGATCATTAATACATTTACTTTTTTAAGAGAGTCTCCCCCAAAACCTTCATAGCTGAAGGTGTGAATCACAGATGATGATTATCAGAACTTAGATGGACAATCCCCAGCTCAGCATCTGCTCCGTACTGCTCCTGACCTTTGGAATTAGTTCCTTAGTTCTGTGAGGAGTAGGAATCAGTCCCAAATGCCTTTCTCTCCTGTCTATGTGCTGTTTGCTGAGCCGCACTTTTTGTTTAAAGGAAAACTTCAGGGTTGCCATTCCAGCAGTGTAATCACTGTTTTGTTGATTACTCGAGCAGTTGGTTAAAATAATCAGCAAAAATAAATTTCAAGCTACCTAAGTCTCTTCCTGGCCACCCTGGAGGAGGCTCTGGAGCGCTCCTGCTGCTGTAGGGTGATCTGCACCGTGGGCAGACAGGCCCAGGGCTGCATCCCATGAACCCGTGGCATGCCCTGCTGTGGGGCGCAGCCGTGCCAATCCCTCAGGGGAACAGCAGAGCACTTGGAAAGAAAAACTTGACTTTTTTCCTGCATGAGTTCGGCTCTGGCAATTGGATTGTACCATTACCACTGCAGTTTTCCTTTAAGGTGCTTTGGTGCCAAGCAAAGCATCGACCCAAAAACGGCTCAGCCAAGGTGCACCGTAGCTGCAGAGTAGCCCTGAGGGGGCATGTTGGTGACAACATGCTGTGATGTCTGTTCCTTCCCTGCCCTTCCCTCCCTCCTTCTGCCCCACCCACAAAGACTTACAAGCAAACCCAAAACAAAACCCTAATAGGAAAATTCCTGATGATTCGCTGGAGAGGCCAGGATCCAGCTTGCTCCAATATATATTAACATCCTAATGGGAAAGCTCTGCATGTATACATTTACTGCGCCCTGACAAGAGGGAATTAAATGTCAGAAGGATTTGTAGCATCTGTAATTGAATTGGTGCTGAGAAAAGCAAATCTTGAGGAAGAATAACATATTAGGATTAGCAAATAATGTGGCATTTTGTCAGTTCCTGCCATCTCGACTGTTCCCTCTTCAGCAATAAAGTTGTGATTTCTGGTTTAATCAGAGATAGGAGGCAGGAATAGCTTGGGTGAATTGGAGACAGCATTTAAAGCAGATTCCGGTTGTTAAGGTCAAGTCTCTCCTTGGCTTTGGGGAATTATTCCTTGTTCCATAGACCTGACACTTTGTTAATTACCAAAGAAATAGCGAGGGACAGGATGTGGAGGGGCTGCTCCCGTGCTGGTGGCACACAGACAGGTTTGCTGGGAGCAGTGTCGGAATCGCTGGCGGTGGAGTCAGGCTTTGCCGTGCCAGCAGGCAGAGCTCTTGCTGTTGGGTCATGCTGCTGGAGCACACGGGCTTTGATGAGGTGCTGGAGGCAAGGAGAGGAGGTGCTGCAGGAGGAATGTTTTAGGCCGTGTGTAAGCTTGAAGATGTGTTTAGCAACGTGTATAACGGTGTGAACTTGAGGCTGGCACCTTGCAGGGGTCTTCCTTAAGAGAAACAATTGAGAAAAATGGCCCTGCACATCTCCGTAGAGGAACTCACGCTTAGCAAACTCTGCTGAGCAAACCTGGCAAGGCTTTAGGCCAAAGTCCCTTCTCAGGAGCACCCTCTCTCCCTGCTCTTGGCATGATGCCAGCCAGAGGGAAGGCATGAGGGATGTGTCAGGCACGAGGCTCTGGCACAGCCCCGTGTCCGCAGCAGTGGGTCGTTGGGATGGTGTGGAGGCTGCCGCCGCCAGCACGAACACACGGCTTCGTCTTTCCAGAACCTTAATTTATGATGATGAAGAAAAAATGCCTCTTGATGCAAAATCCTGCTGGAAGCACATTACAGAGCCGTAACTCAGCGTGTTTATGCCCCTCAGCTGTTCCAGATGTCAACAAGGCACTCATCCTCCCAGGCTGGGATGCTGCTGGCTGCTCCGAATGCAACCGAGCGGAACTGGGCTCAAAATTTCTAAAAAAATAAGAAAAAAGGGGAGTGAAGCGTGCCTAAAGCAGCTGCTCCAGCAGATGAGCCAGTTTAGTTGCTTTGCAGAGAGCAGGTTCACGGAGGCCAGATTAGCCAAGCTGGAGCGGTGGTGGGAAGGCTGTGTCGGGTTGGGAGCTCCCAGGATGCCCGGTGTGACTGGTTTTCCTCAGCTGCCACCCTGCGCCAGCAGCAGATCCTGTCCCTGGGCACAGGGTCAGCTCAGCACCCCATGAGTGTCCGTGGGCACCTTTCCCATCAGCATGCAGGGATGTTCAGCCACTCACCACAGAGCAGATGCTGGGGAGTGATCACAGCATGGTCTGTTCCCCCTGGAGATGAGACTGAAGATCCCCCTTCGCTGTGCTTTTGCATATTTGGCACACTCTCACCACAGTGCCATGGCTTGGGGTTCAGGGATGTGACAGTGAAGGCTTTTGGTTTGCAGGGGAATAATCTTTTTTGGCTGCAGTTTTTATCTCATCAGCCAAGCTGCTGGAAGGGTCTCCGCAGTGTCCCTCACCATGCCCCAGCTCATCCCAGCATCTCCCTGCCCGCACTGGGGCTCCTGCTCTCAGAGGGTACTCGAAGGGGCTTTTTTTCTTAAATTGTTTTAATTAAAAGGCGCTTTATGGTGCTCTTGGTCCCGAGTTATTTACTTGGATCCCTCAGTCCTTAATCTTGGAGCAGAATTGGAAATATCGATAGAAAGCGTAAATCCCAGCTGCTGCTCGAAAGCTTTGTATCAGGTCTCGGCTCAAAAGAGCCCCAT
This sequence comes from Cnemophilus loriae, assembly GCA_013397755.1. Taxonomy (NCBI): domain Eukaryota; kingdom Metazoa; phylum Chordata; class Aves; order Passeriformes; family Corvidae; genus Cnemophilus; species Cnemophilus loriae. Next base: position 99,128 of record VZTF01008887.1, on the reverse strand, counting down.
TACCTTTAGCTGTCACGGATCTGTACGCTTGATCGATAAACTTCAAATATTATTAGAGGTGGAGGCTTCAGAGATTTGCTCTGTTCTGTGGAGGGAGACGGAGATAAATCTTTCTTAAAAATTGACTTGCATTTGCTCTCTCAGTCGTCCTGGCAAAACGCATTTCTCCGAGGTGTCCGGGCAGGCGCAGGCAGGGCAGATTTATGGGCCATGTGCTTCTTGTAGTGAAAGATTTAAATGGTAAATCCTTCACATATGACTTCACAAATCATGTAAAGTTAAAAGATTTTTACCGTTTCTGTTGCTGCTGTGCTTAAATTGTAAGGTATGGCCAGTAAATCATTTTAATAGAGGTGTCGCGCTTGACTCACTGAAAAAAAGAGACAATGGTTTAGCTTCTATTCCAAAATGTTAATGTATTAATCAGCAGGAGAATAATTGTTTTTTACTGCGTTATAAATCTCAGTTGCCATTAGGATTGCAGCAAGGGTTGATGTAGCTGCGTTCTTAAATTAAAATTGTTTACACTGCTATACATTCATTTTACATGGCCATAGCTCATCCGGGGTTCATTCCGGAGCTGTTCCTCTGCCACATCAGTCATCCCTCTCCCAGGTGATGGCATCCCGAGGGAGAGGCGCTTCTGAAAGGAAACTAATTGTGTGGTGAGGAGTTAAATAAACACAGTAAAGCAGTCAGAGGCACTGTACAGTTACTGCTCACTGTCGGCCTCGGACTGGGTGTTAGTTTTTGGGTCAGGAGTGTTGTGACCTTGTGGGTTGTGTTGAACAGCAAAGGTGGGGGTTCATGGTGGAACCCAGTTCAGTTGGGGCAGAGGATGGTTGTAAACACATTTTCCATCCTGGGTGGGTTGGGTTTTGGGCAAGGAGTGTTTTGGGAAGTTGAGATGTTTTCAACAGGGCACTCGTTAATGATGTTTCTCAGAGCTAACGATTAATACTCCCGTATTGTACTGCTCTTCTCCGTGCCCCATCCACCAGAAAGGCTGAGATTCCGGGAGCACTATAGGGAAATTTCCCAAAATAGGTCCCCACCAATGACTCCATGTGCCCTTCCTCCCCTCTCCCAGCTGTCTCCCACGTGCGTAGTCATAGTGCTGCTGCTTTTAGCGGAAAACACCTCGCGAGTTGAGCCGCCAGATCAGTTCGGCTCCGGACAAAGCTCCTCTGCCCGAACTCATCTGTCTAGTGAGCTCCGTGCTTCACCCCTGCTCCTCTGGAGAGCCTGAGGGCAGCTCTTCCCATCCTGAGAGCAGCTGCAGCCAGACCCTGCCGAGAGCATCACAATAAGTCCCCAATTCTTATTCCTCTTCCGATCTCAACAGATTCCCGCGCAGGTGAGGAAGGGGCCATCCGGAGCGTGGACCATGCCGTGGTTGGTGGCGTCGTGGCCGTCGTCGTCTTTGCAATGCTTTGCCTGCTCATCATTTTAGGGCGATATTTTGCCAGACATAAAGGTAAGACAGACACCAAAGCTGGAGGATGAAAGGCAGGCACGTGTGTCCCTCAGTCGCAGTGTTGTCATGTCTGATACGACAGACCCCCCAGTTTCTCTCCCAGTGGCGTTTTTGTTTCCTTTGCCGATCACTCCCTCAGCACCACACCAAGACCCCCAAAGAGTCACGCAGGCTCCACTTCCCTTGCAGGTACATACTTCACTCACGAAGCCAAAGGAGCAGATGATGCGGCCGACGCAGACACAGCCATCATCAACGCAGAGGGGGGACAAAACAACTCTGAGGAAAAGAAAGAGTACTTCATCTAGAGCAGCCTTGGTTCCCATGAGGTGTCCAACCGTGGACGGTTACTACTGGCCCTATTTAAACGCTACAAAGACAGTGATCTTGGAAGTTGCAACCAGCTTGTGTCTTTTTTTTTTTAAGGAAAAAAAAGCAAATGGGTGGAGAGCGGTGAGGCCGGGAAGGTCCGGGATTTGCTGTGTAAAAATATTCCTCGTAAAGTACACTCTGCTGTTCGACACCTCAGTTCGTTTGGGTTTTCTTTTTTTGGCCAAGTCCAGCTTGGATTTAGTTTAGTGAAGTCATTTGCAGAAGATTCTGTGCCTTGTTTAATTTCTGTTCGTTCGGGTCGGGGGGAGGCTGGGAAGAAGAGGGGCTTCTGTGCGTTAGTTCCCTTCGGGTTTCTGTGGCTCTTCGTTTCCCCTTTCCTGTTTCTGGAGTTGCCAGCTGGGACCCCGTGGAGTAGGTGCGTTTCTCTGAAGGTGTTTCCCCTTTTTTCTCTTCACCGGTTTCCGTTCAGAACTCGAGCTCATCGGAAGAGAACCAGCACATTTTAGATGCGTAGTTTGCAGTTCAGTGTGCCCACGTCCCGTTCCCCTGTTGCCGTCAGGGCCCCGCTAACACCCCCCGAGCCCCATTTTGTGGCTGTTTCAGGTGCTTTCAATGGTGGCGGCTGGGAAATGGGCTGGAGCTCGGCAGAGGCGCTGCTCGGCTGTGGGGATGCAGGAGCAGGGTCCTTGCTGGGCAGGCAGAGCCCTCCTGGGCGTGGGGGCTTCTCCTCATCCTCTCCCCACTTCGCAGCCACGGGGGCAGCAGGTAAAGCCCCTCTGACACGTGAGCCCAGACCTGGAGAGCAGCTGGAAGAACAAAACTGCCTTTTTTTTCTACCTGCTGAGTAAAACGTGGGAATTCGTGTTGAAACGAGCGTGCTAATGACCACTAAAGCCATAGGTGCACAGGAGACTCTGGCTCAATCGGAATTGTAAGCGACAGGTAGCAAACCACAGTGGGAAGACGGTATAAAGTTATATATGCTGACTTTTTTTTGGTGAGTAATCATGGATTTTGAGCGATACTTTTTTTATTATGTTTATGTGGCAAATGTATCTGATTTATTTAAGGAAAGCATTAATCTTAGTGTCAGGTTTGGGGATTTTTTAGGGGTTTCGAGGGGCGGGCATTTTCATGCGTTTGTTTTTTAATTGTTGTTTTTTGGCAGAACCATTACAATGTGGGATTCCTTTGGGAACGGGGAGGCCTGGCGCAGCAAGCGGGCCCGTTCCCCGGCAGTATTCCGTCTTTCCCTTCTTTCACGAGCAGAACCTCGCGAAACACCCTTTTTTCCGAGCAGATTTTGTCGAGCGCAGCTCTTTTCTGAGCCCTCAGCACCATTGCCAAACCCCATCGCGGTGAGAAGCAGCCAGGCTGGAGCCGGGGGCTCCGCGGCCCGGCGGCGGCGGCACGGGACGGGCATCCTGGCCTCGAGCAGCCCATATTTGTTTGGAAGTGTACCGTAGTGCAGTGTTACCGATGTAACTTTGACTTACAATGTTGACATGTCTCAGGTTCATGTGTTTGATTGGTGTTTTCCGTCTCAGGTAGATTGCAAAATTTCGGCCCCACGCATTGGAAAAATAAAAAAAAACCACATAAAAACAGGAGAAAAAACAGGAAATTATTAATTTTAGTTGTATATCGGTTTATGTATTTTTTCTTCAGTATACAGTGCACTGTTGAAATGTATTGTTGAGTATTACTTTGTACAGCTTTAGATCATTAGGACTTTGAAGCGTGAAGAAAGAACAACCTTGTTTAAAGGAGGATCACAAATGAAGGACGCGGAACTGATGATAAACAACCTTGTTCTTTATTTACCCGGCCTTTTTATTTTTTCCCCTTAGGCCAGTTCTGTTTTAAGGTGTCCATGGAAGATGTTACAGTGTAAGAAAATACATATCCATCTGTTCCCATTCACATTTTGTATTGGTTCATGTATCCCATTTTTACAAAGGAAAAGAAGTACTATAAAATATCTGTCTTCTTAATAAAAAAAAGTTAATGTTACAAAACTAGATCTTGTTTTGCGCTCTTTATCCTGGCTGTTACAGAGTCCACCATCAGAGCTCCACCAGCAACGTGGGCAGGAGGAGCTGGGGCCAAGCAGGTACCAGCCAGCACTGCCAAAAGGACAAAAGGAGTTAAACTTGATGTATTGAAGCTGTATAAAATATAGAGCAGATTTCATAAGTTTCTCATTTATAATTGCTAAATTATTTTCTTCGAGGAGTAATACCTTGGAGAAGATGGATCTGTCACTGATACTGCAACCTTCCCAAGCTGGGGTAGGTCAGTACCAAGTTCTGAATAGCAGACAAATATTTAAATCCTGCTTTGGAAGGCAAGTGTTGAAATACGTGACCTCCTTCACCCCGTTCTTGTCTCCCATTCAGTCCTGGTGCTGCCAGATTTCCTGGCGTGTGCCCTGAAAACACTTGGCATTTCCAAGTTGTGACACACAATGTTTGCCTCAAGACACCCAGCTCCAACAAGCAGTGCTGCTGGGAAGGATGCGTTTGGCTCCGCTCGGCCTCGGGCAGCCTTTCCCCCCACCACAGCCCCCCAAACCAGGCTGCGAGGCAGCTGCGGCGCTGAAATTAGAATCATTAATCTTTTATGTTTTGCACAAAGGATGAGCAGAAAGACAATTGGTTTTCGAGGAGATCACACCAAGAAAAGCCGTGCAGAAGCAGCGTGCACGGCGCTGGAGGAGCCGTGCAGACCGGGGGGCGTGCGCCGGACCAAGGCCACGGTACAGCTCTTGAGCACTCGGTGCACCTCGTGGTTATGTCACAAATAACGTTTTTCTGAGAGAAATCATGACACTGAGGAAAAAAACATAGGGCAGAGCCAAAAAAGCAGCTCGCTCTTTTCTTACCCGAAATGAGCAGAGCAGCTTTGATGGTTTCCATGGCTATTGCAATTTTTTCAGCGCAGAAGAGGTTTGCGGCTCACAGGCCCCCGATGCAGGCTCACGATGGTTTTCTCCTCAAGCTGGTGCTAATTGTGTCTCACATGTGTGGTGTCTGTAATTTGTCCTCTCAGGGGTCCACGTCTTTCAGGGTTTTAAGGTTATTTAGTGGTGCTTTTCTTCCCATTGGATCTAAACACTCCGATCCTTCACTTTTCTGGCCCTACACAGGCATTACAAGTAGCAGGAAACTCTACTTGTAGCATGCAGGATCAAGTACCCGATGAAACCCTTTGCATGAACTTTTCAGATGCTGAGATACAAAGAACTTGGATGGGGAAAGCTGGAAAGAGTAACAATTGAGCAACAAGACTTAGTGACTCCCGTATCCTAAGTGTCCAGCTGCAGAAATGCACTCCCCAGACATGACCCCACAGCTGCGGAGCCTGGTCCATCACACAGAGATGAGGACACTGCCAGGATTTTATGAAAACTAAGAAAATCATCATTACTTAAATAAGAATGTAGTCTTTGCCCTGAACTTCACATTTTCACAAGTTGCAGAAGTCATTTGGTCCTAATTGCAAAATTATTTTATTAGGTCTGTAATACAGTTCTTAATTTTCTTCCCTTTTTAACCAAATACAGAAAGGAATTATTTTAACTGGGTATCTGAGTCTGACTTGTGTAATTACAGCCTTTTCTGCCAGGCTGAAGTTGCCAAAAAGCTTATGCCACGTAAAGTAATTAGCAAGGAATGACACTGAAACTCACATCAAGGTAGCGTGTACCTGGATCCTGGGCTGGGTGATTGAAATACACGGGAGCAGGGACGAGGCGTGAGCTGGCAGCATCGATCCACGCTGGCCAGTCAGTTCTCATCAGAGGGTCCTGACAAGGGGCTAATAGCTTTTTCTGAAGATCCAATCCCATTTTCCAGGCAGCGGCTGGTGCCGTGCTGCCTGGGATAACACCTGCTCCAGGTGGCATTGATCGGGCGGGGGCACATGTGACACCCCAGTGCTGTGTCCCATCCTTTATCTGGATGTGTAATTTCAGTGAAGGGAAAACCCAAATTCCATCTAAACCCCAACACCTGGCTTAAAAATTTACATCTGAATTAGTGTAACAGGGAAAAGAATTTCAGTCTACTGACCACTAGGTTTAAACTGGCCTTGTCGTGTTTCCAGCATCAGCCATGGAGGTGATCCCTGCAGCACTTCGAGGTCTCTCCTGGAAACCTGTACACGGTGAGCAGGGCAGGGGCTTAGCAGGGACCTGTGGGGAGAGGCAGGAAAGGGGATTCTGCAGAGCTCTGCATGCCCTGCAGCTGGGCTGCAAACTGAGGAGCTCCTTGGTCGGTTTCGGTTAAATAAACAGACTTTGTGTAAACAAACAGGTTGTAGGAGGAAAAACATACTTTAGATGAATTAACAAACATTATGTGAAAAAATAAACTTCAGTTGAATAAACAAACTTTAGTGCAATAAAGAGCTTGAGTTAAATAAGCAAACTCTGCTCAGGGCCAGCTGTGCCCCTGGAGCCTGCGAGAAGGATGAGAGCTCAGCAGTCCTGCCCGGCACAGGCTCTCCTGGAGAGAGACCCCTGAGAGCTGCTGCGACTGGGGACATCATCAGCTCCTGCAGCCCTGCTGCTGCCAGAGGGGTGCCTCACAGGATGTCTCCCTGTCCCATGTCAGGTCAGTTCCTCGCTCAGCCCTCCAGGCTCATCCTGTCCCCTTGCCCAGTCCCCGGGGGTGGATGGACTGACGGACCCTGCTCTGCTCAGGACTCGGTGCCTCACGCCACAGTGCTGGCGCTGGCTGCAGAGCTCTCCATCTGTTTTCCCTGTCAGCCCAGGCCAAGCTACATGAATATCAGCTCTAACCCGTGTGCCTCTGCCTATCTGCCCACAGCCGTGCTCTCCTGCTCCAGTTCCTTATCCTGTTCTGCAGGATAGCAGCAGCCCTGTAAGTCACAGCCCTGGAGTGATGTGGGCAGCATAGGAATAATGCCAGATGGAACAGGGATGCAGAATGTAGATAGGAAAGGGTAGGGAGAGAAGCCATTCAGGAATCCCTCGGCTCTGCAATCCCAGGTGAGCAGGGTTCGGGCACTGGGTAGCCTGAGTGTGGTTTGGGGGACACCCTACACCCCAGAGGCTGGGGAAACTGAGCCCCTTTGGAAGATTGAAGGGATTCAGCAGCCATGAGACGTTTCATTTCTGTCTTGGGACTCTGCTGTAAGCCAGACCCATGTCTGCCTTCTGACTTCACTCCCTGTGGTGGCTGGCAGAGTTGGTCTAAGCTGTTCTATGCTCTGTCTCCAGAGAAATCCAGGAAATCCTATTTTCCTGCTTTGTGTCCCAACAGTACCAGTGCTGACCCAAGTCCTCAGGTGCTGGCTCTCAGCATCCTTTGGGGTGAGTGGGATCCCCTCCTCTTCCTCAACAAACTGCCCCAAAGTGGGAATCCCTCGCTGCAGTGGTACCTGTGCAGCAGGGGGTGCTTGGTACCAGGTCACACCTGGGCTGTTGAGCCCTCGGCCTCGGTGGCCCAGGTTAAGCATCTGTCCCAGCAGCAGCATTCCTCCCGGGATTCCTGCGGCTCCCTCCTGGCTGCAACAAGTGGGGTGAGCAGCGCTGGCATCACCTCGCCTGCCGGAGCACGCTCGGAGCAGGCACACACAGAACGAGCAAGCGGGAGATGTGAAGGCTGCCAGGAGTAAAGGGAATATTTGATCAGACGCCCTCCTCTCTCCTCTGTTCTCGGCTCTCAGCCTCCCTCGGGGACGGCACCTCGCTGCCTCCAAGCACCACAGCTGCGACAGGCTGGCAGCAGCTCCTCAAAATGGGACCTGCATGGGAATCTCAATGAGATGGAGAAGGTAATCTTCAGCCTGTGACTCTCCATGTTCTTTTCTTCCCCTGCACCTTTGTTCCCTTCTCTGTTCCAGCTCCTCTCCATTGTTTTCCGTGCCCATGGTGAGCTTTCCATTCTCTGTACCTGGTCCCTGCGTCCGTTCCCAGGACGGGAGGTGCTGCCCCGTGCCCCGCACTGGGGCACAGCTTGCTCACACATTGCCCTTCCTCAGACATTGTCCCTTGTCCATGCTGTGCTCTGGGCATTCATGTTTCTTCCACATAACCTGCTCCAAGCCAGGGGAACACGGTGCCCAGAGCATCTTCCAGTGGTGACTGGGACCTGCTAGGAACCAGGCTTCTTCCCACATCCCCCGGCCTGGCAGCCCTTCCCTGCAGCCCCGAGCGTTCCTTCCCCCACTGCTCCTGGCCGCAATCAGCCCGATTATCCCTGGTAATTGTCCCTTCTCCGGGTAATGCTGCTGAGCAGGGACAGGGAGCGTGGCAGTGTTTTTCTGTGACTAAGAAAAGGTGTGTACGTGGCCTTGATTGCAAATGAAAAATTAAGGCCCCGTGTCTCGCATTCATTCCTACTTGATTACACACCAGTACGTAAACAAATCTTCACCCAGTTGCCTGAGGAGTGTCAATGATCCACCTTTGCTTCGCTTGCCTCTCCTCCAGCAAATCTATAACGCATTTAATCTTCGCCACTCACTCTCCTCAGTTTTTAAATGTCTAATTTGCTGCCGAGAGCGGCTCCAGCTCTCCCTGTGCCGTCGCTTTAACTGCCTGGTGCTTGCCTGATTGCCTGGCTGGGCTGGAGCATCAGGGTGCTCCAGGTGCTGGGGAGGGGACCCACTGCAGGGCACAGGGCAGCAGCCCTGCCTCGAGCTGCGCCCTGGCCCGCAGTGCTCTTGCCACGGTTAACAGGCTGCTTTGGAGCAAACACGAAACTTCACAGGCTTGCAAGTTGAGGGAGGGGAAATTAAATCAGCAAGTGCCCCGGCAAGCTCCAGGTTTGGGAGCTGGGTCACAGGAGAGCTTAGCAGGCAGTTTTCAGTGAGGCAAAGGGAAATGAGGAGCAGGAAGCAGGGTTTGCTGAGGTTGTTGGACCCTTTGTGTGTTCAGTGGAAACCCTTGGACCAGCAGCTTCCCCTGTTGGCAGGGTCAGAAGCAGATCATGCCAAATGTGCCCATCAAAGCCCTCGAGCTCTGGAGGAGCTGCCATCGCCTCCCACCACTAATGTGCTCCCACAGTCTGCCCCAGACTGTTTGGTCCATGTGCACTGGTCACTGTGTCCGGCACTGGGAGTGCTGCTGGGGGCCTCTCTGGAGCTGGGGACAGAGGCTGCACCCATGGACAGGGTGAGGCAGAGCCACATTCTGCCTCTACTAGTCTCCTCAGGCTCCTCAGGGCCATGTTTGAGCTGCACTCCTGAGGTGAGTCTGCTTGGAGCAAAACCAGTTCAGATTATCAAACTCCCCATAAATCTTGCAGCACATCTTCTTGTGTCTGGATGTGTGTGTATGTGCTTCTTTCTTTTTATTTAATGCTCTATTGAGGTCTGAGGTTTTTCCTTCCACTGCCTTTTATCTAGTCATGACTCCTACAATATTTAATCTCTATCAGAAACTGTAAGCCCTGTATTTATTTTATGGGTCAGTTGTTCATCCTTTTCCCTTGATGTTCTCACTGGCAGTGGAGAGTGTGGAAGGTGGAAAAAGAGAGAAAAGGGGAGGAGGGGGGGAAAGAAAGCCCTGCTTGTTTCTGCCCGTCAACATTTGTCCAAATGACAGGCCGACAAATCAGAGCTCTGAAGGCTAATGGCAGGCAGAGAAACCCGGCGGAGAGTAAACGGGTGCATGAAAGGGATGGTGGAAATTTCCATCCCCAGGCACATCGCAGCCCTGTCTGAGGCAGGCTGTGTGCTCCTCTCTGCAAGCCCTGGCTCTCCCGGGGGGAGACTTGGATATCACAGAGCTGGAACTCAGGCGCCCACATCCTTACTGAGGCCAGATCACGTCCGGTGCCAGGGTCCTGCACAGGTGGGGGGCTGCAGGTGGCACCAAGAGCATCCACAGTCCCCATGTGTGACCGAAAGGTGACTTACCCACCAGTCTCATTGTCACTTTACTACTTAGAAAGTCTTTGCTCATATTTGAGATGAATAAAAGATTAGAGTTACAGGGGAGAGACAACACCAAAGGTTAAGGCGATCCACTGAATTTACTGTATTTGCTGCAGAGACATAAACTGGGAGGAGATAAGTGCTGCCTGGGCATCCCAAATCGGCTTTAAAGATCTACCTGCAGCCTCCAGTCCTCCTCGGGGTGCAGAGGAAGGAGCAGGCGGAGCAGCATCCTTCCATGGAGTCCTGGCTTCTCCAGGGTAGGCAGCGTGGGATGGTGCAGGAAAGAAGCAAGACCCGGGAGCTGCTGCCAGGGCGGGGCCAGGGAAAAAGAGATGATCTGTTACCTGGGGGTAGAGAAGTGTTTGCCAGCTTGTTGGCTCTGCCTGGTTGAAAGGCAATGAATATTTCACATCTCCAGTGCTATCTGCAGTGTGGGCAGGCAAAGACTCTCTTTCTTCTTCCCCTCCATCCCGCTAGGGTTTTTGGGTTTTTTCCTCTAAAGTCAGGAAAATCTGTCAAAACATTTATCAGAAATCCATATGAACTGGCTAAGTGCCACAAGGAGCTAATCTGTGTGGAGCTAATCTGAGTGAACAAAGTTGCCACAGGCTTGCCATGGGCACTCAGATAAGGATTTATCATAGGGAATTTGGGTGAAACATGAATTTCCTCTGGGAAGTGGGATGAAAAAGTGGTGCTTTGCCAGGGGTTTACATGGGGGAGCCATTTGGGAGGGGAGAGCAGGGCTTCCCGCCATGATCACGGGCAGCTCTAGTAGCAGAAAGATGTTTACCCTGCAACAGGTGGACTTTGGGTGCAAAGAGTATGTGTGCTGCTCCTCATGCAGAATAGACAAGGCCATTCTTGCAGCATTGCTTGAGGTCACCTCTCCGAAGCTGAGGAGCTTGTTCGTTTGCATTGTTCCTTTCCTTTTATTTGGGATGGTTAAAGCCAAGTTCTCCTGTCAGCTGTCATCCTTCAGTGTCTTTGTGCTTGACCTGTGCAGAGAAATGGGCGGGTGGCTATGGAAAGTGTCAGGTTGGGAAGCAGCATCTCCCAGGCTGCTGATTTACTGATTTGCATCAGAGGAGCTGGAGCCAGGGCTGGTGGTGCTGGGAGGGGATGGAGGTGCTTCCTCGGTGCTTCTCACTCATCATCAGCACAAGGTCCTGTCCCAGCTGCTGCTTCCCCTGCACTGTGCTCCAGCTGGGCTGTGCAGCTTTGGCAGCTCTCTCCTGGCATTTCGAGGCTGCCTGTGTCCCGGACTGTACAGGCTACCGGAAGGATGAGCAGATCCTTGGAGATGGCCACCTGCGTCCTGAGCTCTACTCTGAACATCCTCCAAGGCAGGGAGTGGCTGGCCCTGTACTCTTCATTTCCTTGTAAGAGATGCAGGGTGGCATACCACGAGCTGGAAGAACACTCCAAGTGTTGTCGGGAGACAACCGGCCCAGATACGGCACAGAGACAACATTTAAAACCTCATTTAAGCGAACACAATGAGAGGGCTCTTGGGTAGAAGGAGAATTAATTAATCTCATTCCTACGTAGATACTTTTAATTAAATGGAAGTGCGTGGTCTCTTTTTTTAAAAAAAAAGACACATGGAGAAGAGCTGGTGCCTTTGTGCGAGCCTGCGAGAGGAGGATGGGGAGCAAGATTATTCTTTTTTTGAGTGTTTTCAAGAGGAACGAGCATCAGATCAGGAGAGGTCTGTATTGTCAGAGTGTGCACTGAACATTTTCTTTCATCTGGGAGGGCGGCAAATGCGTTTTCCTTGTCAGCTCTTTCAGAGGGCTGCTTCCTGCAGAGTCGTCCTTGCTGGGTGGCTCCGTGCAGGGATGGGACCCCCACGTGGGTCTTGGCACAGCCGAGTCTTCAAACGGGCTGGCTCTGGACGTGCTCCTGTTCCCTGCTTGCCTTCTCTGCATCTCGTTCTGTCTCCTCTCTCCGTGGTGATCCCTTGCCCTGGCCACTTGCCCCTAGTCATCTGCAAAACCTCTTTGCCATCGGGAAGCAGGGAGGCTGTGGAGAGCTGGCAGCCCTGGGGAGGGCTCGAGCAGCAGTGGCTGGATGTGCTGGCTGCATGTTCACAGCTCAGACGACGCTGTGCTGCAGCTGAGGCTGGCAGGGGAGCCAGGAGGGATCCAGGGGAGAGGAGTGAAATTCAATCAGAGAAGTGAGAGGTCTCTGGTGCTGTCCAGGCGCTGCCAACACGTGTTCATCTCACTCTGCCTCAGAGCTGAGGCCCCTGGCACTCACTGCCGTTCAGCTGTTATAGGAAGGGAGGCAATGGGATTTCTTTTGGATTCAGGAAGCTGACATGGCCAGGGACCTTCTGGCTGCTTTGTCACACCAGCATCTGCCAAACTTGCTGCTCATGAGCATCTTACTAAAAGCAGATGCTGCCATTCAAACACAGGCACATCGTTCCACCTTCCAAAGTGTAATTTCATTTTCCTAGCTGGAATGCTCCAGCTTGCAGCCATACAGTTCCCCACCCGCCCATGTTACTACTCCAGCAGGCTTGGTCTGGCCTCCACAGGACCCCATCCTGCTGAGAGGGATTGGGTCGTGCCCGCAGCTGCAGCAGCCCCTCGGTGTCTCTAGGAGATGCTGTCAGAGGAGGGTGAGTGCCTTGTCTCTGCTGCAGTGAGGGAGATGTGGCTCGTTCCCCGCCCTGTCTGCTGAGGGCGAAAACGAGCCCCAGACTGGAAACTGGCTGACTTCTTCCTAATGTCTGCAATGTATCCTCCGACTTGGTTTATGGCTCCATCCCAAATCTGCCAGACAGGTGGTTTTGGGGGTGGGTGAAAGGTATATTTTCCAAGGCTTTGTGCCAGCTGTTTTCTACCCTTGGCTCACACTGTGCTGCTGTTATTCCCAATTGGGTGATGAAGCCACTGTCAAGAGAACAGATATCAGCAAAAACTGTGTGTCCCCAGATTTAGCGAGTATTTGCATGAGCTTCACAGCTCATCTGAATGTTTGCTGGTAACATATGACACGCAGTCAGAGCAGAGGCTTGAGTTTGGATGTCACAGTGATGGAAACAGCATGGAAGCCTGCCCAGAGCAGAGCAGGATGCTCACACCTACGACGGAAACCTGCCTTATCTATTATCACGTTACCTCAGGCACCCATCAGATGGCTCAAAGGTCTGTATTTTCTAACCTAAAGCTGGTTATGGCACACCGCATCTTTCCTGAGGATGCAGTGTGATTTCACACTCTGATTTCAGCAGTGAAATGGGCTTGTTCGTTGTGTGGAGCTGCTGGAATAAATCTGCCCTACCAAAGAGGTACCGGTCACCTGCTGTGATGTGGAGCACAAATATTAGGGGACATTGACAATTGTCTGGTTGGTGGAGCAAGACCTGGACCTCAGACCCAGAGATTTGAGTTTTTCCTGTTGTGCATTGCTGCCTGTTCCCTTCTCCGTATCCTTGCTGCCAAATAAAGAGTTTGTGTGGGTGTGAGGGCACTGGCACTGCGGGAGCTGCCTGTCCCAGCTTTCAGCTCCCAGGGTCTGTCCTGCCCTGGGACACGCACACAGATTTTCAGGCTCACTCCATGCAATTCCCTGCTCCTTGCCGTGGCTGTAGCAGCACCTTGTACTGAGGAATGGGGCTGCTGGACCTGCCTGTGGGTGCCCTGCCAGGGGTGCAGGGCAGTTTGTTGTTGCTCAGTTCGGTGCTGGGGTTTTGTTCCCTTTTTTTTGTTCCCAGTTTTAGGGACTCACCATAACAAACACTAAGCTTAAGGAAAGTACTTGGCTTTTCCCCAGTAAAAATAGTGTTGCTTTATTATCCTGTCATGTTTTGGTGAAAGGTGGGAACACAGGTCCCTGCGGTCGCCCTCGGAGTGACAGGATGCTAATGAATTGAGAAATGGCTGCGGACGGCGCTGCCCGCATCACATCTTCATTAGCATCCTTCTCCCAGAGACTGCTGTGATTAACACTGTCACCGCAGACGGGACGGGAATGAATAATAATGGCCCATCTTCCACAGCGCCTTTTGCTCAGCAGTGGAGCAGGGACCCCGTGGAGAACTTCCAGCCGCAGTTCGGATCCTGCCGCATTGTCTTTACTGGGGTTTGTTAAGCAGCTGTTGTTGCTCTGTCTGCAGCTGGAATGTCCTTTATGGCTTGGGTTAGAGGGTGAGGAAAGCAGCGACTGCTGTGCTGGGAAAAACTCAGGAACTGGGGGCTTTGTTCATCCCATGAGGGCTCTCGTAAAACATCTGCACTCCCCCAGCTGTGTGCTTGGGCCCAGGCGGAGCTGCCTGGGCTGTAGGAAGGTTATTGCAAAGGTATGGATCTGTCAGAGAGTTTGTACCTGGGAGCTGGCGGGGGGAAGTGCTGCTTCCCAAGCCAGCCTTGTCCCGCTGGCTCCTCAGCAGCACCACAGCTCAGAACTCACCCAGCGCAGCTTGTGAGAGAAGGCCACTCGAGGTCTGCCATCCCCAACACCTCCTGCTTATCCAGCAGCCTCCCTGTCCCACTCCAGGCTCGGCAGAGGGACCTGTAACAGGTCTCTCATTTCCACAAGGAGCTTTTTACAAGATGGCTGAGTCAAACACTGAGTCGCTGTACAGAGGCTGTATTACACGTGCGGAGCCATTCGAGAGGCCAGGGGAGTGGAGTCACTTTCCATGTGCCACCACCTGCTCCTTCGAAGTGCCCTGAGTAGGGAAGGAGGCTGAAGCGGTACAAAACTGAGAAACTCATAGAGGTCAAAAGAATAAATTATAGTAATTTTTAGGTTTTTGTGGGTTGTTTATCTCCCCTGTTTTCAAGTCAATCTAATCAAATGCGGATTTGCCACAATCACAGCTCATGCTAACCTTCACCTGGAGGGTATTAATATGCATGACGCTTGTTAAGTGTTTGCTTAATTTTTATTTATGGAAACTAGACTCTGTGAAGTGTAGCTGAGCTGGCTGGAGAGCACGAGTGCAGGGCGTGCTGGGGTGGGAAAGCAGCAGGGAGGTGGAGGCTGGGGGCTGCTGGCCAGGAGGGTTGGTCCTGCAGCCCCTCGGTCCGGAGCGCGCGGTCAACAGGTCAGTGCTGATCTCTCAGTGGACTGAAGAGCTGGCAAGGGGAGCTCACTCATCACCAGAAATGCTTGACTCCAGCCCTGGGTGCCTGTTTAATGCTCTGAACCTTGTGTGCCTTTTTTCTCATCTCTTGAAGATGTGCTCACAGGTCACTTAACAGCAACAGTGTTGTGTCCTGGGAGAGAGACGGGGAGAAGGAGTCTCAGTGATGGGGGATTTTCCTGCAAATAGCTCTTATTTTTAGCCTGGCTTTTGGGAAACCAAAAGGGAAGGAAAGTACAGGATTTATTTTTAGCATCTATTCTTGCCAAAGCTGATGTGAGGTCTGCAGGCTGAAGGACAAGTTTCTCCGAGGCCCAATTCCTCAGCGTCCTCCCGTGCCAGGCTGCAGTGAGCATCACATCTGTGCTGGCAGCAACGCGGTCCCTGTGGCTGTGTCTCGGGAAGAGTCCGTGGAGGGAACACAGGCTGAGGTGTTACCAGAGGCCACTGTTGTGTTTGCAGGTTCCCCAGCTGCTGCACTCCATATGCAGAGGCTCCTCTAAAGTCTCATGCAAAGGACAAAAAGGATGATCAGGGCTCAGCTCCAGCACAGCGTTGCCAGCCTTGGGCTCAAGAGGGGTGTTTGGGGGGGGGTCAGGGTGGCCAGAGACCATCCGGGGGATCTGGGAAGATGTTTGAATAAGCAGTGAACTGAAAGGGGCCTGAGCCTGCGAGGAATCAGGTGATTGAAAATGGATGAAAGGTTCTGCTGCCCCATCCTTTAAATCAAAGAGAGATCTTCCCAAAGCCTGCCCCAACGCATCGCAGCCAGCCCTTGGCACGTGAAGGGATTGATCCAAACTATAATGGGCTCCCTCTCTGCCCTGCCTCTGCAGCGAGTCTATAAATAATCATTTACCGTCGCCCTCTGATCCGTAGGCTTTATTGAAATCTGCAGCACTGAATGTTTTTACAGCGACCTGGGTGTGTTCCGACAGTCAATCCTAATCTCAGCATTGATTATAGCATCAATATTTGCTCGGGTTGTTGTTGTGATCCCTCCGGAGCAGGCGGTGGGTGGTGGCCCTGCCTGGCGCATCCCGCCTTTCCCGGAGCCGGCCCCTCCGTCCCGCACAATAGCAGCTGATGGCAGCGCTGTGCGAGCAGCCGGCTCCCGAAACAGCCCCGCGAGCCGTCTCCTGGAAACCCTTAACGCATTCATAATACGAGTATTTATGTATCTGAATTAAAAAAGAAAGGAAAAAAGCCTTAACCTTGGGGAGGGGGGAGCTCGGGGATGGCAGAAAGGTTGCGGTGATTAAAGAAAGCTCGGAGCATTCGAGCAATATTAAATCTGACGGGCATAATGACGACTGAGATCTGATAGAACAGAGAGAAGGCTGGAAAGAAAGGGCTGGTATTTTTCCCTGATGTAACATAATGGTCACATTTTTCTTTCACAATGGTTTTTCTGAGATAAAGAACAAATTATACTGATTTGATTGCTACTTAGAAATACTTAAAATTGAAAAAGACAGCAGGTGGGCATGGTTAGGAAGGAGGGTTATTTTAGCATAACAGATGCATGCATAAAGCATTGTGGAGCCAGTTTTTTAATCATGAGACCCCCCCCCCCCAAAAAAAAAGCCTTTGGAGTCTTTCTGTGCGAGGTGGGGAGGTGAGGAGGAGTGTGGGGGACACTGGGGGGATGGAGGAGAACGTTCCTCTGCTGCTGCCGGGGTGGGGTGCCCCGAGGGAACAGCCCTTGCACCAACTGGGGCGTGTCCTGGTGGGAAATAAATCTGAGGAGGGACATTTTGTTATGGAGAAGGGAATGATTCCCCAGGGCAGTGGGCTACTGGTACTGGGATGGCTACACCAGGAGATGGCACAGCCTGGAGGGACAAAGGCTCCTCAAACACAGCTCCGGCAGGGTGTGCTCTTCAGTAAACATACGTGGCCATTTTTAATTATTCCCACAATTAAAAATGACTTGTTTACTCAGATTTATGCAGCGCTAATAAATATGCCTTGGAAATTACTTAAGTAACTAGGGTTTGCTAATAAAAACACCATAAATAAAGCAAGTGCATTGCTTGGTTAATCAATTAATTCTCATTTAATTACTAGAAATTGCTACTGGTGACTGGCCATCGCTCCAATTTGCTCACAGAACGGACGTGCTTGTCTACAGCTGCAGATAAATGATGTCAGGAGGGCTGTGGTCTGGCGAGGCCAGGGCTGCGCCTCTGCAGAGCTGTCCCTGCTGGAATGGGAGCGGCACAAGGGCTCCCATTCCCAGAAAAACTGGTGGTGGCTGCTCATCTGCCAGCTCAGGGCAGGCTGGGCCTGTCGGAGGCTGCAGGTTCCACACTCTGCCAAAGCAGCCAGGGGAGTTTCTTTCATTCTGTCAGAACAATTCTTCTCTTCCTTTATGTCTCTTAATTTAAAATTTAAAAGAGGTTCAGGCCTGGGTGACCGTTTACAGCAGTTTCCAAACCAAACTCCGTCCTTCGCTTTCTTGTTCCCATGAGCAGGGTGAGACAACAAGCTATGACAGAAGCAAACCTGGTAATTCCAAAATTTTGTTTCCATAACATCGAGAAAGTTTCATTTGGTGATGAAGTGTATTTTATGTTTCTTTTCTAACGGTATTTTAAAAACATCTTGGACATTCCTGGGATTTTCCTGAGCTCCCTGCCCAAGCCTTCCGTGATCATTACTGCAATGGGGAGAAAAGCCCCCCTTGCTGCAAAGGAGAAGCTATGCAGGTTCTGTACTGACCTCGGGACTAATTTTCAGCCAAAAAGGACTATTTGATTATCTAACCTGACCCCTTGTTAAATATTAAACATGTAATTCAATCAGACCTGCTGCTTTTGAGCTCCTGTTTGGCTAAGGGAGAAGAGTGGTTTATAAACGAGACCTTGTACCTTGGAATGCCTGAGCTCTGCTGCAAGGCTCATCAGCCCTCGAGCCCTGCTCATGGCTTTGGTTTCCAGGCGAATGCTGCACCAGCCAGAGAGGGAATGAGCTGAGAAAAGTGGGCAAAACAAGCAGACAGCATCCTGGCTGGGGAGGAGAGCGGGCAGAGAGCTGCTGGCAAGGGGCAATGCTCCTGGCATGAGCAGCACCAGCCAGACCCTATGTGAGTGTGTCTCTCCTCTTTCCTTCTCCCGTTTTTCTTCCCCTAATCCTGCCTGTCCTGGTGCATCCACTGCGGCCTCCTGCGAACGTACGGATTTGTCTGGCTTTTGTGTTTAATCCCAAATCTGTCAAGCCCTGTTAAATTTGATGGTGCCTGAAAGGTCTGGTGTTAAGCAAATAGGTGCTGACCAGAGCCTTTGATGAGAATCAGATGGAAGCCTAATCCTAAAGTAATGTTTTCTCCCTGTAAGCCAGGGAGGCCCAGGGTGTGCAGAAGGAGAGCTGGGAGCAGTGCTGTGCTGCCACCTGCCCTGCTTGGGATGGGTGTCTGGCAGCCCTCTCTGCAGTCCCTGATGGGCCAGGTGCTGCTCCATTTCCACCCCTCCTGCCAGTGGAGTGGTACCCAGCCGGGGATGGGAGGCATCCATCCACCCCTCCCTCCCTGCATCTCTCCCACCAGCAGAGCAATGCTGCTGGTGGATTTTGCCGACACACTCTGAATGCCCAGCTCCTCAAATTATACAGCTCCACTGAGATTCAGGAAGCTCTGCCTGGCATGAGAGTCCCCTGCACTGCATCATCATCCTGGGAGTGAGGGAGGCACTGGGACACAGGCAGGTCAGGTGCCTGTCTCACAGGAGTGGTGCTTAATCCTTCTTTTTCCTCTCCTTCCTTCCCGCTGCAGCCCACCGGGCAAGGATGGTACTTTTCATTAAGTGAATATTACTGGTCATGTAATTGAAATTCAGCTTTAAGGTTGAAACTCCAAAGCAATGAGCCTTGAAGGAAAATGCAAAGCTCACCTTCGCTCCCACCTTGTTCCTGCCTCCCAAACGAGGAGCAGCCACGAGCACCAGGAACAGCCCAGCCCATGGCTTTGTCTCCAGTGCTCCTGTGCCAGGGCTGGTTGGTGCTTTTATTTTAATCTCTTTTTGCCCTTTTTCATCACATGGTGTTCCCCTGGAAGTTCATAGGGTTAGTTTGAAGTAGTGGCACTTTCTTTTCCTTTTACTCCTCAAAATAGCAATAATTATCAGGATCCGTCTGCCCCTGTCCTTTCTGACTGTCACCTTCAGTGTCACTGTGGGTACAGCCAGAGAGTGTCAGGGTCTGCACTTTGTGGCACAACGAGGGAATGGGAATGGCTGGAGCCTTGCCTTGCTCCCCAGCTGCTGCTGCAATTCCCAAAGATGAGCAGAAATGAAGATGTATCTGTTCCCATCCGCAGATAAACCAGGCGCTTTTGGTAAATTAAAGTAATTCATTGTGCATCTCCAGACAAATATGTGTGTGCGCCTGGTTATTAATTCAGGCTCTGTTTTTCATTCGCTTTTTTCTGCAGCTAATTACCTGTCAGAGAGAGTTCTCTGCTGGTCCATGTGCCGAGGGGCTGTTGGCAAGTGAGCCAAAGGGAGGGGAGGTGCAGGGTGTCCTCAGGCTGCTCTGAGGGCAGTCGGGCACCCAGGTGATGCTGGCAGGGAGGGAAGGGGCAGCAAGGGGAATGCTGGGCTGGAATACTGGAAATTCCCCATCTGTGTTTCCACAAGGCTCCTTTTGAGGGACTAGATGTGGAAAAGGTGATGAAAGAGTGTCCTGATCACCCCAGTGCTTGCCAGGAAGGTGGAGAAGGTTTGGATTTGTGGCAAGAAGCTGCTGACCATCTGAGGAATCCATCAGCTGCTCTTTGCCACCATCTTCACAAGGGCGAGATGTTGAGGTCCAGGATTTTTAAGAATGTTTCTGCTGGAAAACCCACCTGCCCAGCCGAATCCTGGCTGCACCAGGAGTGTCTGCTGTGTTGTCTCTGCCCTGTGTTGCTTTATGTGGGGCTGACAAAGGAGTGAGTAGCTCTTGTGAGACACAAGTGGGTACGTGCGAGGTTATTATAAGCACATTAGCAGGATGAATTATTTATACATTTATAAGAAATTATCGATCCGTTGGGTCCTAATCATGCAGTTATTCATCAAATGATCCATTTCTCACACATTAACCCTTTTCAACCCACTACACAATGATCTTGTGTATAAACTCTGACAAGTGGAAGTAAATGTTTTTCCTGGGCATCACTTTGGGCTGTCGGGATAACCACAGTGGGAATATGCGAATCCTGCAGGAGCACAGATGCTGATAGGTGACTAATCAGCATCTAGGGGGTGAGAAATCCTCATAAGACATGAATTGGCCAGGCCTGAATGCTGCTGGGTCAGCTGGGTGGTTCCTTTGGCTGCGGGATGGGGCAGCCACCAACGCGGCGCGAGTGCCCAGCACACGAGACACCTCCTGCCCGGCCACGGCCGCGTGGCTCCACGCCGAGCTCGCTCCGGGTTTGCTGATGGAAACAACTCTGGAGCCAGCCTCCAGGGACCCCGTGAGGTTTGTGTTGCTTTCAGCAGAATAATGCAATTCCTCATATTTTATTAACCATAATAACACCAGTCTCTAGCCGTTGCTATATCCCCATCCACGTTTTTTTCCAACTTTCCAATTATTTCAGCTCCTTGCACCTTGCTGACAGAAAATACAACATAGTGCAGTTTCTTTGGGGCACAGTGAGCCTGGCACTGCGTGAAACAGTGGCGTGGAGGGGAACGGGTGCTCCCCATCGCCTACAACCTCTGTGGCACCCCAGCAGCCCTCCCCATGATCCTCTCCCACTCCAGCAGAGTCTCCCAGTCCCTGCACGTCCCTCACACCCACCTCAGGCCGCGTTAGAAATTGCAGAAACTGTTGGGGAGATTTATTCTCCATAAAAAATGTGTGACTGTTATGCCAAGTTGTTGCATTTTTCTGTCTTTGCTTTAATGGGTGCTAAAACTGATTGACTCTCTGGCTTTAGACAACTCCATGGCGTATTCATTGGGGCAGGATTGATTTTTTTTTTTGGCCCCCCACTTTTTTAACAGAGCAGCCACCTGACGACTTCGAGTTACAAACTTTGAGTTAAATTATGAACCTTTTAGTTTTGCATTACGAGGAGTATCTGAAACCTGATTTGCTACATCAAACCACATTAGTTGTGTTATGTTATTTTCTAAAAACACATTTCGGAGAAATAACTCCAATCTGTGTTGCATTTTATAGACCAAAATAATTGAATGGCGGCTGTTTGTAATTTTAGCAATCTCTTAACCTTAATCATATTTAATGGCTTTTCTCTTCAGGCTAACAGGAGGGAAAAAAACATATTTCAGCTCCATCATGGAGCAGCACTACAGTAATGCACTCCCGGCTCCGGCAGGCACTGTAAATTCCTGCTTTCTGAATTGTTGGTTCAGGACAATCATTCAGCAGGGAATTACTTTCTCCTCTATGAAATAAATGAGATGTTAAACTAGTTTTCTGCTTCCTGCGGTAGGAGCAGGGCGGCGTGCAGACCCGGGGAAGGCGAAAACAAGCACCCGACCCCCAGCTGGTCACCGGGGGGCACGGGAAGGGATCGGGGCAGGGGCACGCCCAGACAAAGGAATAGATCGGGCGGAAGCCAAGCACGCAGGAGCATCGCTGTGCCGGGATGCTGCCGGTGCGCCGGGAGGGGACTCGGCTCACACCGCGGTGAGGTGCCAGCCCTGGCTGCGGGATGTAGCGAGGGGTTCGCGGCGCTCCGGGCCCCTTCTCCCCCTGCTCTGTGCCGGGGCTGGGTGTCCCCGCAGCTCCCCTGCACCCACCTGCCGGGCTGTGGCAGTGCTGGTGGCTTTGGGAGCCCCAGGGCGAGCCCACGCCACCGGAGCAGCGATGCTGCCAAGAAATCCCCTGTGTCCCGTTCTAAACAAGGACGGCCACTCGCAATGCTCCCAAGGGTTTGATTTTGGGGTTATTTGCACGGTTTTTACACAGGCGACTGAGCCAGAAACACTTCCGTGGCGTTGTTGATTAAAATTCCAATTGCTTTGGTAATTGCAATATGTTTCAGGGAAGAGGGTTGGAACTTCTTCCTGCCTGGCTGTTGAGGAATTGGCTGGGTACCTGTTGTGTGCGGGCTGGATCCCTGCCCTGTGCTTGCTCCGTGCATTACTCCTGTTCCATCGGCTGTTCTGCTGAGAATTATGGTGCCACCGGGAGGAATAAACAACCATTATATCCCGGCACAGGGAAGGAGGTTAATTTCTCCCCATAGGAGCTCTGATCCTTCGGAACTCTCTCCCATTGTACTCATGAAAAATAGGTTGGTGTAATTAGGGCTACCGGCCTGGGCAGCAAAGGAGAGGTGTGATGATGATTAACTCGGCGCGTGCGGGAGAGGTCACCTTCTCTCACCCTGCCAGGGAGGAAAAAAATCCCTCTTTTTCCAGCCCCCCCACCAGACATGCTGGAACTATGTGAGTGACAGGGTATTGTCCATAACAATACGCAGACTTTTGTATGAGATGGAAACCTTCAAAGACTGAAAGAAATTCCCCCAAATCTCTGGCTTCTATCAGGTGGAATACTGATGCTGTTTTAACAGGGCCCTTTTTATGCCATTGCTACAGATGGATTTTTTACAAAATAGTGGTATTTAAAAGGCAGATTCCTCCCTTGTGCCCTCCCTGGTTCTGGGTCCCACCAGAGCAAGCTTCTAAAAAGGTCCTTGATATATCATTTGCAGTAATGGCTCAGCAATCAGTCTGTACCATGGAGAAGTCAGCGGACAGATCTGTCCTCTTAAGCTCTGGCAGATGCCTTGCAGACCAAGGCCAAGGTCCACCTGGAGTTTGGGAGGGATGGAGAGCACCCAAACCAGGTGCTTCAGCTGTGGGACATTCTTCTCTCCTAAAGGTTCTGAGTGCATGATGCATGGGAGGTTGAACCAGTGACTGATAAAAGGGATAGTGAGCTGAGGGGAAAAAACCCGAAAAGTTCCATGTTGCTTTTTCCCCTAAAAGGTTGACAGTTCTGAAGCTGGCTCATGTATTTGAAAATCTTCAGCGAGGTTGAGAGTAAAGTTCCTCAACCCAGGAGCCCGCACCCCTTCGTGCTTGGCAACATCTGAGGCTGGAGGAAAATGATAATTGCCTTTTCATTCTCCTCAGTGGCATCAGGCAACATTAAAATTGAGTTTGGTTGGTCACATGGGAGCGTCATCCATCAGCAGCGCGGTGTGCGAGAGCGCGATGGAGAGTTTCTCCCACTGCAGGCAAAAGGCATTATTAAAGAAACTAATCACCAAAAAAAATAGTACAAATAACCTACTTGTCTGGTGAGCCTGATGGCTTTATTTTTGTATTCTCCAGCATAATGAGCACAGCCTAGGCTGCTTGGATCTGCCTCTCCGAGGGCCTGATTGGTTTTAAATGTCTTTGCTAACCACTCCACATCGAGCCCATAAATCTGGGTTTGGGTAACTGAGAGCCAGGCCCCGAGCTCCCAGTTAGGATGAGGCGTTAATTAAACACACGCTTAGGAAGATGCAGAGGTGCAATCCTTCAGCCCTTAAACGTGCTGCCGTCGCTCTTCTGGGTGCTGGGTTCCGTCCGTGACTGCCCAGAGCGTGGAAAAGCCTTTGATACCACTTCCCACAGGATCCTCCTGGAGAAATTGGCTGCTCATGGCTTGGCTGGGTGTCCTGTTGGCTGAGTAGAAACCTGGCTGGATGTCTGGGCCCCAAGGGTGGTGGGGAATGGAGTTATACCCAATACCCCCCCGCTTCCCTTTAAAACCCAGAGATACAGCCTTGAATGAAACTTGTGTTTTCCCCCATTAAATTAAATGATGTCTGAAACGTGTTGTGACCTCGACCCTTGGGTAGCACAAAAATATGACTTTTTTTTTTTTCAATCTACATACCAGGCTTCCTTCTTCTCAGAAGACAAAATGTTAACTCTGTCTGCTTTGAGCATTTTCGATTCAACTGGCCCTCTCCCTGAACTGCAAGCTGGAGCTAATGCACAGGGATGGAAGTCAGGCACGGCTTCCAAACTGTTTTCTTTTAAGCAGCCCATTGCACATTAACCTGCAAGACTGTGTTTTAAGGGAGCCTTGTTCATCACCTCAGAAAAGTCAAATTAACATAATATCTGGAAAAGAACAATGGGCATAGAAACTGTTAGTCATTGTTGATGGAACAGGTAAGTTCCGTGGCATGATCTGCTGAATATTCATACCATATTGTTTTTGACATTTAAGAACTCAATTATCAGCTGACTAATCAGTCTTTTACAGGACATTATTTTTGTGATGGAAAACGCAGCACTGGTAAGCCTCAAGGGAAACACTGCTCAGAGAGATCTTGGATCTCGTTTTACTCTGAAGGCAGGGTTTTTCTTTATTAAATGGATTAATTTAGCCCTTCTACCAGCAAGCGACTCGGAGCCCTCTGGCAGGGCGGGCAGATTTTATGCAGTCTTTCCAGCTCTGTGTGACACTGGGGCTTGGAAGCATCCTTCCCACCAGGGCCAGGGCTGGCCCAGATGAGATGCTTGGGGGTATTCAGGGAGGGGAAGGGAAGCAGCCCCTGCTCTGCTCAGGAGATCCAGCACAGCAGGGCTCCTGTGTGCTTGGGAACCTCAAAATGTAATGACTGTCTGAAAGCAGGAAAGGGCTGGGAATAGTCTAAGCCTTAAGAAAGATACCCAAATCTTGTCCTTTTCCTTTCTTTCTCTTTTTTTGGAAGGCGTTTTGGAAATCTAGTGATAATCTTTGTGTAATTTACCTCTTGCATTGAACAGCTCAGGGACCAGCTTTCCACTTGATAGATTATTTTGACATATTTACTCATAGCTGTGTCTGTCTCAGCAGCATCCCCATAAAAACCTCAAACTTTAAATTAATACGTGGGGACTGGGATTTTTCTTGCCTGCAGTTGAACAGTCTCTTAACACACTCTCCTCTCTCTGGCTTTTAGTTATATTTAGGTCTAAAAATGTAACTACAAGAAAGCACCGAGTGCATTTGTTTTAGAGCAAGAATGGGGATGTTTTTGCCGAGGGTTTGGTGTTAGGGAGCTGCCCTCGGCCATCCCGATGACCACGGGGTCAGCGGTGCTGCTCCTCTGCACCAGCATCGGAGCACAAAGCAGGGCGGGGGGACTCGAACAATTCCCCACAGGTTTAGTCTAATCTATGGATGAAAGCAAGCACATTATTTCACCTTCGTGGAACGTGACAGTTATTAATAACCCCATTAAGAGCGGTGCCACTCGGCTCTGTTTAGGCAGGCGATGCTGGAGTGATTGCTGGGAAGCGGGAGGGCTCCCCCGACTTCCCGAGTTAACAAGATGTTGTGTTGCTGAACATTGTTTTTCTGTTTGGGTAACGAGCTGCGCTCGGGGTGTTGTGGGTCAGATCAATAGGAGCACTGGCCCCCTCCATCACCCCTGCGGAGAGCGGAGAAGGACAGCAGCTGAAGGATTTCTTACCAGTTTTTAAAACAAGTGCTTTCCTTTACACTCGTGTTTATCACACACTTCAGAGGGGTTTGGGTTTTTTCTCTTTTGCAGAGAAGCTTCACTCCCCTGACACGCAGCCTGGCTCACGGAGGTCCTGGAGAGGTGGCTGTGGCAGGGGTGCCAGTGGGGGCTGTGGTCCCCCTGCCGTGCAGCTCGGCTTCGGGGGGCTCTGGGCAGCGGGGCTGTCGCTGTGCTGTGCTGGACCCACGTTGCCAGTGGCACCACATCAGGGTGTTTTGGCTGGTTTGTGTAGGCTTGCAGAGGGCTGCAGGGATGCTCGGAGCTCTGTCAGCCCTGGGGTTGCTGGTGGTGCCACAGATGCCCCCAGCTCGTGGCCGGGTTGTAGGGGCTGCTGCACACCCTCACATGAGCTGCTGCTCGTGGGCTGCTCCTGAACGTGGACAGAGGTGACACAGCAATGCAGAGCTCAGAGAAAGAGCCAGAAGCAGCTGGGAAGCCTCAGCAGCTCCTCCACAACTTCTGCAGGCCTGCACTTCTGTGCAGAGGGTCACACTAGGGATATTTAAGGTTGCAGCCAGGGTGGAGCAGGAGTTAGTGGCTGTTGGGCAGGGATGTGGGGCACAGCAGCCTCTCCTTAGGAGCTTGGCAGACTTGGCGTTTACTGCTTTTCTTTCAAAGGAAGAAAAAACAGAGCATTGCATCTTGGGGGTTTTGTTTGGGAGGAGAATACCAAGAATTGTAATTCTTTTTAAAGCCGGTGTTATATCTGCATCCATGTAGATGTGCATCCGCTCCTTTATCTCACATGGGGATAATGATGTCTGGTTCCACAGAACTTGAATAATTCATCAGCATAAACACTCAGTGCCCGGTGTGTGACGGCCCTCTCTGTGCAATGGAAAAAATCCCGGGAAAATATTAAGGAATAATTACTTATCTTGGGTCCCTGGGTGGTTTTAGGGTTCAGTTCAGAGGGCCGAGGGCTGCTGACATGACAGGGCTGGCAGCAGTGGCTGGGGGCTGCAGTGCTGGCTCTGCCCCTCTGTCCCATGGGTAGGATTAGCCCCTCTATCATCTAGGACTTGGTTTACCACTTTCTTATCAGCAGTTAATATTTTGGTGTTTGTGCAGCCACTGAGTGATCTCCAGTGTTCCCAGAAAGCAGGTGCAGGACAGGTAACTGGGACAGGTGCTTCAGCCAGTTGTACTCTGTGCTGCACCACAGGATTTGGGTCTCATTTCACCTCTATCAGATAACTTTTCAAAACAAACCTGCATTTTATTTCCTGTAAGCAGAGCACTGCTCAGGTCCAGCTCTCTTTTCTCTTTGCAGAGAAGAAAATTGGCATATTTCCCCCTGCAAATACATTTGTTGTGCAGTAAGGGATCAAAACACCATTTAATCCTGAAGATTAAAACCTTATGTTGTCGGGGGATTCCTACGTGGAGCACTTATTTCCTTTACACTTGTTTTCTTTCTTTCCTGATGGATACAGCTGTCTGTTCTCTTGTCACCAGCCAGACCCCTCATAGCCGTGCCAGGGCTATTACTCCATCACATTGCCACTCTGCAGAAAGCAGGTATTAAGCAAAACAGCATTCTCAGAAGCAGAAACCGCTATTGTTAGCAAAACAATACCTGCAAAACAATTTCCTCCTGACTGAAGCCTCCCAGCAGCCGGATGGGAGGGGTGATTTGTGAACTGGTGGTCACACTGATGCTGCTCCTGACCCCAGAGCTGTGCCTTTTCCTGCAGGTGGGCAGAGGGAGGTGGAGGAGCTCCATCCCCAGTCCTTGCACAGATGCTCTCATGCAGGATGTTTTCCCCACCATGGGCACTTTAGAGGTCTCTTTGCTGCTGTCCAAAATTTGTCTGAAATGAGTCACAAAGTACTGGCTGGCATCCCTTAGAACCCCTGAATGTTTCTGTGTATCGAATTTGGGCAGGCCAAAAGGAAAGGCAGTTGGTAGTGTGGGGGGAGAGGTGGGGTTTGTTGGGGAATGTTTTCCTGACTGCCACAGCAAAGGGCGCTGAGCCTCTCAGTAAACAAGCCCAGGTTCCTGGGGTGGCAGAATGCCAGACCTGGAGATTCACTGTTCGTTTTTTCAACAACAACAATTAGCTTCTTCAGCTAATGAGGGGTTTCATAAGCAACCATGAATAATAGTGCTTAGGGACTCTTGGCAAAAATCGGTGTTTTGAATCAGACAGCCACCGCCTCTTTTAAATCCAAGCAGAGCCTCCTCACACAGCAGTTTCCTTCCAATCTGTTTCCTGAGCAGACAGGCAAGCAGAGGCAGCGGCGCCCTGAGGCCGGTGGGGTTTGGGTGGTTTTGTTACGGGCATCTCCGAAGAGCCCCTGGAGGAAGCAACGATCCAGCTCTGCAGAGGCAGCCGGGGCTATCGGAATACGATGGCGGCACTGGCAGACGTGGAGAGACCCTTTGACTGCATCGATGGGAAGGGGAGGGACATCAATTCTATCTCTTTGAATTAATGAACTACAGTCTGAAACTTGCAGCCTGGTTAAAAGCAGTATGGATTTCACCTACTTGCTGCTCGAAGAGGATTCCTGTGCCCCCTGTGTGCTCCCCCCGAGCTGCCGGGTTCACTGCAGCCCTGCTCGCCTCTGCATGCAGAGCCAGGCTCCCTGCATGCTGCTGCTGTGAGGGGAGGCTCACGAAAGTTCCCCAGCTTCGCCAAGAGGTGCAGGCCAAGGGAAGCGTCTTCCTCCGAACGTGCTCCTTGCCCCGTGTCCTGGAGCTCCTCTGACCACGCTG
Source organism: Cnemophilus loriae (assembly GCA_013397755.1). Taxonomy (NCBI): domain Eukaryota; kingdom Metazoa; phylum Chordata; class Aves; order Passeriformes; family Corvidae; genus Cnemophilus; species Cnemophilus loriae. The sequence goes on along the minus strand of VZTF01008887.1, from coordinate 71,110 downwards.
GCATGGCAGGCTCCGAGCGCAGCCAGGCGCTGCCCACCTTGCAGTGGTGAGCAGAGGGACACTCCCACAGGGAAGGGCTGGTCACACAAGCTGGACAGAGGGCCCAACTCTTGCTGAAGCGTTGCCATTGCCAGCTCTAGTCTTCAGCCTCTTCCTAAGCGTGAGGCAGCCTCAGCTTTCCAATTTTAATTTTATTCATACAGCTGCTATTACTCCATCTGGATCACGCGGAATGAATACTAATGGCCCTCTGGATTGTTTTAAGTGCAGATCTGAACCAGATACTTGCCTTCATTTTGTCAGGAGCTGTAGCATCACACTGAGATTTGTGGAGTTTCCTCCTAATGGATCCCTCCTGGTGCCAGTATTGGACCCTGGTGTGCGTGTGTGTGCGTGTGTGGGGGCAGAGGAAACCTGCCAATGCCACAGAAAGGGAGATGTGGGCAACCTTCTCTCTAGACTGGAATATATATTCATTTTATATATATATATATATATTGAAAATACGTATAGGTTGCCCTAGCTGAGGACGCCCCAGGGAACTTCTCACCCTCCAGAGCGGCCCTGGCTCTCCCCACGGGGCATAGGAGCTCCCCTGCCCCATCTGTCATTACGCTGCATGAGAGGATGCCCCCAGGTCTGCTCTGAGGGCACTCCAACCTTCCTCTGCATCCGAGGTGGGAATTATTCCATTTAGCAAAGAGGATTAATGTTTCATAACAAAGGGTAATTTATTCAATTGTATGCAAAAAAGGTAGCGGTAACGCACGTACGGAGCTCGCTTTATTTCTGGCTATTGTACTGGAAGCTGAAATCCTGTGAAAACACTGGTAACACCGTTGTGCACCTCTGGGGAGAACTTGACCAGCCCCAGCTGGATTGGACTGCCTTCATTAACTCCACTTGACTCTGACAGAGGGGGCACCTGGCAGGGTTTCAGGGTGCTCTGGAGCAGATGGTGCAGTGCTGATCCCACAGAGAGCACCACGACCTCCCACCCCACTCTACAAGGGGATCCTTGAGGTGAGCCACGGGGAGCTGCTTCTTCTGGCAGCCCCATCGCCCAGCAGCCGGTGTGCACATCCTGGCTCCTGGCTTAATCTCGTCCTGCATATCTGCAGAAGGAGGCTGGAGTGCAAGGAGGGACCCTGACCCACAGGATGGCTGAGTCCAAACTGTTCACATTCCTTCTGGGGCAGCAGCAGCTGTGTTGCTGTAACTGTGATGGGCTTGGAAAGGAAGTATGGGCAAATTTAGGAACGTGTAGGAAAAGCTAAAATTGTCCATTGGATGAAATTATGGGAAAAAGCAGACAGACTCTTGGGAAACAAAACCATCTTGTACTTGAAAGCTTGCCTTTACCCCAACCATCTCAGTGGTCCTGGATGCCCAGCGCCTACAGCCAGGCTCTAACAGACAGTGACAGAGCAGGAGGCCCTGAACAAACACAGGTGGTCGTTATTTATCTAGAGTAAAATGAATGCAGTGAACCCCGCCCCAGTCCCCGTGCAGAGGCCACGTGGGTCCGAACTCCTGTTGTGGACGGTTCCGCGTGGCGCTGACGGCATCGCCCGTCTCTGCAGCGCCTCGGGAGGTATTTATAGCATTTCCAGATCTTTTGTGTGGCGTGAACTCTTGAAATAAGCAACCAGTAAGAGCTTTTACCTTCCAGGGAGACTGTAAAGCCTCCATATCTGCATTGATCCAGCCCTGGGGATTTGCATTAATTACTTCTTCCTCCGGTGACTTTCAGCTCCGGATTGAATCTCTGGCGAAGGCACCTGCAGCACACACAGTCCTGACACCGACCTCGTATCGCCTGTCACAGCAGCAGAGGGGCAGCATACTGGGAGAGGGGACATTCAGAGTTTCAGACCGAGGCAGCAAATCCTCCAGCGCTGTCACATCACCCCACCCATGGCAGGTCAGTAATGTGAGCTACAGCAAGAGACTCCTGACGGAAAATAAGGTTTAAATAAAATAAGTCACTGTGCCATGTTGCTGGCTGCCGTTTTGGCCAAAGACAAAAATAGAGGTGTGAAAGGAGTTTTATTTCCTTCTCCTCCCCACCTGCCAATTCCCTTTTCACCAAAAAGATTCTCCCTTGGGCTAAAGACTAAATTGGCAAAGTTGCATTTATAGGGAATTTCTAAGAAATCATTTATGAGGGAAACCTTGAAAGTCCCTTTGCTGAAGGGACAGGAGGGCTCCTTCCCCACCAGGTTCCAACCTGTGGCTTCCCAGGGAGTCCTGCTCCTGCTGCTCTGGCAAGCAGGGCTCCAGCTTATGTCATTTCTTGTGTTCCAAACTCTGCCTCTCTGCCGAGCTTTCCAAGAGCCGCTGCTCATCCACCTCGCTGCAGGGCTGTGTGGGACCATGGCTCTTCACATTGTTTCTGGAGGAAGGGCTCTGTGGGGACACAGCTCTCATCACTGCCTCGCTGGCCGTGGCATCAAAGAGAATAGCAGATAAATTGTGGCTGGAGACGATGAAGGGGAGCGAGCCTCTGGGATTTGCTCCCGCCCCAGGACTGTGCCATGCAGTCATTAATGATCTAGAGAAGCAATAAGCTGTGAAGGAACAGAATTCGCGATGACACACAGCTGTGTCAAGTAGGCAAGTTTAAAGAAGCTGGAGAAATTTTAAGGACATCCACCAGTAGCTGGTGAGCGAGTGCCTGGCTTGGAGACGGTATTTGCTTTGCCCAACACAAAATGATGAACAGAGACTGCAATTACCTGAGCTGTTGGCAGGAATGTCTGTGCCCTGATTAGCCCTGTCAGCTCAGAAAGCTGATACACAGCTGGAAACCCTGCACCCATAACCTGAAAGCCAAGAAATACAGTTCCCTCCAAAGTGAACAGCCCTGGAAACAGGAGGTTTTAATGCTCACCTGAGCATTAGTGTTTAGTTCTGAGACACCTCAGAGAAGATATAGGAGAAATAAAAATTATAGCAATGCTTCCCTGAATAAGATGAAATTCCCTGCAATAAGTTATTGGGGATTCCGAAGTACTTAGCAGAGATCACACGAGAAATCTGGGGTGGTCTGGCCCCCAGGCAGGCTCCTCACAAGCCAAGGGCTCAGCCCTGCTGATGGCGTCCCGGGGCAGAGGATGGCAAGGAGTGGTAATTCTCCAAGCCCAGCACTGCTCTGCTTTTGTCCCCTTAACAACTGAAGTGATTAGAGTGAAACTTTGACTTGATGAGCGATCGTTGTTGTCGCAGTGGCAGCTGAGTGTAGCCCCTTCATTTTCTTGGTTTGTCTTTAAAAGAACATTGGCAGCATTTCATCCCAATTTAATGCTCAAGCTCTCTGTTCCATATTCATTTCTCTCTCCCTTCTTCCCCTCCCTCATGCTTAAAAGAATCAAATTACTGTTTTATTTTTGTTCACGTGTACAAAGCAGGGACTTGTGAGGTGGCTGTTCCTCTCAGTACATGTCACCCGTGGGACACCGGGTGTGCTTCGTCACGGAGGGAACAGGGACAAAGCTGCAGCAAACTCTAATTACAGGATAATGTGCAAAAGCAGCTCCATATTTCTTTCCCCTAGGTTCCAGCTCAGTGGAGTCCTTTACTCCTCGAGCTCTGATGCGTTGGAAGCTTATTCAGCATTATTTCTGTTAATTAGTGGCATTAGAGCAGTTTCAGGAAATCCTGGATGAGCTCAGAGCTGTTGCTGTTGTACAGTTTATTGCCACCTTTCTTCCTGACAGGGCTCCAGCCCAAGGCCGTTGCTTTGTGGGCAGAAAACACAAGGGAGCCCTGACCCACAGCGTTCCCAGGCTGGAGAGGGCAGGAGTGAGAGGTGAGGGGAGGGCAGCCCAAAGCACGTGCAGCAGTGTGCAAATCATCTGTGCCACCCGTGTCACCGGTCACCCCGGGACAGAGAGTGAGGCCCTGCGAGCCTCTCCGTGTCCCCGCTCCCCTGAGCCCCTCGGGGAGCTGAGTTCTGCTGGGCGCCCACCCTGCAGCTCCCCTTTCTCTGCTCACTGAGCCCTCAGTCCCTGGCAGTATCGACCCTGGCACTAAATCACCTCCCACCTTTCCTCTGCCTAGCAAACACCGGGCAAAATATTTATAGCAGGGATCTGCAAGCTCCCAGCTCCTGCTGGGGATGCAGCTCACGTGCCATGTATTTCAACAACAAGGACTTATTAAATAATAACTGACATTTACCTAGCTGCCTCTTGTCCTCAGGGCCCCCAGGACTTGGCAAACTTTAATTAATAGTTGTTTTAATAGTTAAATAACCTTTATAACTGCATTTCATTTATTCCAGGCCCGTCAGAAATAAAGTCATAATGATCTGAGTCAAGCGATAAAACACAACATCTGGTTTAATGTTTGCAGGTTATTTAATGAACTGGGGAACCTGGCAGAAGAACTAGATATTTATTTCTTTTTCTTCTTGTAAGAAATGGGGTTTGTAGTGAGATACAGCTCGATGCTGGTGTTTGGCCTCCTGGTTTTTTTCAGCAGCAGGTTCAGCTGCAGGACCCCGTGTGCCCATCCCATGGGAACAGGGTGCCAGGGCATGACCAGAGACAGAGTGGGAACACTGATTCATCTGTGGGTCTATTCTCTGCCACCTGTTTTTACACAGCCCCGGGCACAGGATGAGCAGTTCCCACACAGCACACGCTTCACCGGCCATGGAGCTCCTGCGTCTGCAGAACTCATGGCACGGCTGGCAGTTGTCCCAGAGCATCCTTCCCAGGAGCGGGTTCCAGGACAGGCAGTGCCACCTCCAGAGGCTTCTGAAGCCTGCTCCAGAGGGCTGACCAGCCCCTCACACCTGAGCCCCTGATGTGGCTCCCACCTCCTGCCCTCTGGTGTGCAGCAGGCCCTGTCCCCGTGTCCCAGCTCAGCCACCTCCCTGCAGCTCGGTGTTACCTGCCCTCCCTCAACTTGTGACTTGTCTCCTCATCTTTCTCCGCAGCCTATTCCGAGGATCCTGACTAATGTTGCTTAACGCAGCTCACTCTGTGCAACCCAGAGTACCGTCTGCACAATAAAATTAGCTTCCTCGGGCATATTTTGGGTACTCGTGCTCCCCCCGCAATGTTACCTATTAACTGCACAGAGAAAATATTCCAGAAACTTACTTGTGCCCTTGAGCTACATTCATGTTTATTTCCATAACTCTTTGATACAATATTTGTCTTTGCCTGACTTAGTTTGCCAAAAGGAAAGGGAGAAGGAGGAGAAGCATATGAGGGATTTGGATTGCCTCACATCTGCCTTTCTTTAAGCAGCCCATATGGGAAAACATATTCTTCTGCACAGAATTTGTTAAAGGTTTCGTAAAACGCATTGCGTACACATTTAGCACAGAACCCAGCAATATTTATATTTAAAATGGGTCCAAACAGATCCATTTGGAGAGCGTTTGGAAGATGTAGGGTGGCAGTGCACATTGCGAATGTAATAGTCTCGTTAGCTGGCTCAGCTTGTGGGATCTGCTCTGTGAGTTGATGGGAGGAGAAGAAGCTCCCAGTGTGGTAAGTGTAAAAGTCATAATGTATGCAATGCTGCGAGCATATTTCATCTGTGACGCTCGGAAAAGGCAACATTATCCATGTTCCCCTCCAAGACAGAGTAGCTGAGTAAATGGGAACCGACGTGAGTGGATGCTTCATCTGTTTCCCCCGTGTCGGTGTAAATCACGAGAGGCAACTTGCAACCCCCTCGTTCCTGCTGGTGCACAGCTACTCATGTGGATCGTCCCATCGAGTCCCCTGCAGTAACTCATGGAATTCAGGTTCGTGGGCTGGCTGGAACCGATCAGCCCCGTGGGGTGAGGGAGGAGGAGCCGAACCGGGCCCTGCTGGAACACTGGTGCAAACCCGGGGCAGCTCCTGTGGAGCCAGCACGGCTGGGGAGTGGTGGGAGAGAGAGCAGAGGCTGATCTCAGAGAGCAGACCGTGGGTGTCGTGATTCCAGCAGGGCACCGGCCCGGTTACGGGTTTGTTTTATAGGGGTGAGATTTAAAACCACGTCAGTCCCTCCCCGCTCCCAAGCAAGGCTGGGGATGTGAGGTCCTGCCGGCAGCAGCAGCAGCAGAGGCTGACAAGCACTAATCACATCCCATTAGCTGCTTTCAGCCTTCGCTGGGTTTGGTTTGGTGTGGTTTATCTGAATCTTTATTAGATAAACTTGAATTAGCAGCAGGGCGTGTGATGCAACAGCCTCTGTGATCCCATCCGGAGAGGCGGTGCCGTTCCGGGCCATCCCCAGCGCACACAGCCCTGCCTGCCTGGAGCTGATTTCATTCCGTCTTGGCAATCTTCTGCTATGCACTTAAGTAAACAAAGATCAAGCTACTCACAGCCTTAATTAGGCTGTACATAAATAAGAGATTACTGGATTAGCCAGGAGAGTACGTGCGAGAGTAACCATCACAGCAAGAAAACCCCACTTCCAGTGTTTCCCGTGCAGCATATCCCAGTGGATCTCCCCAAGAGGACCCAAAGGGTCTGATTCGAAGGTCTGGTTTCCTTGGCATGGTGCAGGGTGGAGGGATGAGGCAGGGGAACATCTCAGCTCTCCCCCAGTGGAGGGACTGCTGCTCTGGGCTGCCTCATCTCCCGCTTGAGGCAGCAGAGGATCACGGGGAGACGTTCCCAAAAGGCATAAAATATGACAAGAAGATGCTTTTTCAGCCAAGGTGCTGACACAGCACCATCCGTGTTTCTTAACCAGGAGCGATGTCTGAGTTATCTCAACCTAAAGCCTGAAATATACATTATAGGCTGTGTCTTTCTGTGCTTTATTTGGGCTGTAAAGTGATATCTTATTATTTCTCCCTCCTGGGCATCCTTTAATGAATCTAGATTTGAAAGTGAAATATTTATTGTATTTCGGGAGCTTAAGCATGGAAGGAGAGGAGGAGGGATATGCAAATTTGCCAGAAAGCATTAAAAAAAGGCCTCCTCTTTACTAAGAAGATGCAAGTGTGAATCTCTCAAGCCTCAGAATAGATGTCCCAAAAAATAGTGTAATGGGGATATGGGGAGCAGGACTCCCCCTGGGAACCACCCCATTCTCGCTCTTCTCAAACACTCTGGGAATGGGAAGTTATATCTGGAGTTAGAGATGGGTCTCATTGTTCTTAGTCCTCAACCTGGCCATTGCAGTGCTTTGGAAAAATGCAGAAGAAAATATTTATCTGCAAATAAACCAGAAGCAAAGCAATAAAGCCACGTGTATTGGCACAGGTAAATGCAGATTTAATGCAAAAGTTGCCAGAGCCCCAGCTTCATTGGAATCTACACATTTGTGTTAAAAAAGGATTATTCTGCCATCTTCCACAGCCAAAATGAAGAAAGCTACGAATGGGTTATGATTCTGTGACTTCAGACCATTGTAGTGTTAGTATTTCACAGAGCAAAGACAGAGCACGTCGTATGTGAACAGCACCATTGGCTTCAGCTGTTGCAAACAATGTGGGGCAGAAATAATTGAGATAAAAAGAAATTACAGCTATTTCTTTTTAGGGGAGGTGGCAACTCTGCTGCACAGAGAGGACGCCGCAGGTGCTGAGTCAGGCATATGCTTTTAAAAATCAGGATAGAAATCACTGGGTTTGATGCTGGAGAGATTTTTGGTGGAGAGGGAGCCGCTCTGTCAGCATTATATACAGGCAAGGAGGATGGAAGAGGAGGCCTTGCCTATATGGGGAATCGTGTTGGGTTCAGGCGGGCTAGTATGAATCTCTGTTTGTGCTTTTAAGTCTCAGATGTATCATCCAGCCACCGCAGCTTAACAAGTTGCTGTTTGTCAGCTGTGCTGTAAGTCACCGTGGGCGTGCTCGGCACCCAGCTCGGGGATGCCATAAAGCTCGGCAGATTGTGCCTTTCATCTGTTCTTATTCCAGTTCTTTTAGCTTAAACTAGTTCCTAATCATTACAAAAACCCCAAACGAGGCTTGTTTCCAACAAAACAGCCATCTGGGCAGTTTCCTTGCATCTTCACTGAGTTGTGCTGGGAGCTGCGTTGCCCTGGCACTGGCCCGTGCCCCAGCCATTCCTCTCGCACCCTCCCCATCTCCCTCTGCAGCCCTGGGGACACCCCACCCTTGGGGACAGCGTGGTGGCTTCAGCCGGACTGGCACCCACTGCATCCCTCCAGTGCCTCGGTCACCTCACACTTGGGCAGAAAATGGGAGAGGAGGAAGCAATGCAGCAGCAGGATTGAAATGTTTCAGCCCTGCTGGGCTGCGGCATGGCAATATTTCATTCTGAAAGAGATTTTTCTCTTGAAATTTGTTAAATGGTGGATGTCAGCTGGGAAACTCAATGTTGTGATGGCTGGAAGTGCCTGCTGGAAGGAGAACTTCTTTCACAGTGACTGTGAAGCACCTGATTCCCAGCTCAGAGCACACAAATATACACTCTACAATGTAAAATACCATATGTAATATGTAGTACACCTACTTCTGTGTATGTGAAATATTTGCCCCGTGAACATGGCTGATTTGGCAATGAAAAGGGTCGCCCACAGCCCGGGTTTGAAGGGAGCAGCCTGTCATCCAGAGAAATGGAGCTCTGTAGAGCTTCCAGCAGGTCTCAGGGAGGGGTGAAATGCTGACACCGAGCCCTTCTTCCCGGATGGCCAACACTACTCTGGTGTGCCACACCCAGAGCAGGTCACCTGCAGCTGTCACAGGTATCTGCATCGTGGTGGCACCTGAGGGTCCTGGCCCAAGTACACAACCCAGGAGCACCTGTGCCAGCACTGGCATGAGTCACTCCACACTCCTTCACTTCTCCAAAAAAGGTTCTGAACTGATAAAATAGAAATTTTCTGCTTTTCCAAAAAATTTTCACCTGGCTGTGGCTATTTTCCTCCTCCCAGAGCGACACAGTTTCACAGTAAATTCATCACTGCAGCAGCTGCTTGGCACCATCTCTGTTCCAGCTCCTGGCAGCCCTTGTTGTCCCTCCCTCTGCCTCCACAAATGCCACCTGTGGCACTGGCATTCCACTCCCAGCCCATTCCTTTCCATTTCAGGGAGACTCTCTTCCAGCAGAAGGTGAAACAAACCCTTCCACGTCCTGTTCCATGGTGTTTTACCTGTCCCAGCCCTGCCATCCCCCATCCTGCCACTCACTGTGGAAACCAGGCAAGGATATCAGGGCTGTGGGCACAAAGGACCCCACATCAGCCCAGCCAGGCCACAGGGAGATGCCTTCAGGAGATGTGCCTCTGTCCCGGAGCACACCCAGCTTGCTGGAGTTCCTGAGCAGCTGGACAGCTGATGACACGAGGAAGCGGAAGGACATGTTCAAAGCAGGCTGATTTTTTGGCAGATGAGATTAAAAAAATATTAATTGGGCTGGGACCTACACACCCGAATGCAAACAGGGAACGTGACCTGGTCTCTGCCAGCTCCCCGAGTGTTGTCTGGCACGGAGAGGCCTCTGTGCCCCCTGCACAGGAGGGGTCCCCCCCAGCCCTAACACTGCTCCCGGTGAAGGAGCTGTTTGCTGCTGTCAAGTGAAGAAACTCTGCCTGTGGCTTTGTTACTTGATGTGATGGGAGCTCCCGGGAGACAGGGGAATTGAAGACAATGCTTTTTTCTTTATTTCCTGGGCAGAGATACAGGGAAAGTGTGTGAGGGCTCCCAGCAGTGTAAGAGTCTGGATATTCTTGTGGTCAATCACAGTTCTTAACCTTTCTCGTTCCTGCAGCGAGTCCCCTCGGGACTGTTTGCATTTCGACTTCAAGACTGCCTCTCCGAAGGCAGCCAGGAGGGGGGGGAGGCTGTCACACAGACACGGCAGTCCTGTGTCCCCCTCTCCCCTGGCATCAGTCCATCAAAGGCAGGCTGGAGCCTGGTGCCGTCCCGAGGCTGGTGCCAGTGAAGCTTTTGTTGTACAAACCTCCTCACTCCACTGAAGGAATAAGTGAGGTTGTTTTGATTCCAGCAGATGACAATCCAGCTTAAAATACACCTGAGAGTTTGGTCAGGTGTATGTTATCTTCTAGACATCTGGATGGTGTTTTGGGTTTTCCCCCCAAAGAATCCGAGCTTCCCCCGCTGCAGTGAATCCGCTGCCTGCACTGGAACTGGAAAGCGGATGGGGCACACACCCCTCCATCTCTCCCCACCGCTGTGGGGACCCTCAGCACACCAAGGATGTTAAAAAGGCAGAGGGCAGGCAGTGGGGAGCCTGCTGAGGTCCGTGCTGGCGCTGCGGCTGCCGGGGATCGCCCCTCTCTTTCCCCACTCTGCTCCGAAGCCACTCGCGATGCCGTATTCATCTCAATGTCATTTTCTTTGAGATGTGAGCTGGAACAAATCCGGAGCAGCTGCTCCATCTCTAAGTGTCCTTCAGGGATCCCTTCAGCAGACACTTTGCAGGATATAATGATGACATTCTAACGAGCGCTAATGCACACGTTGTCATCTTTCTGTATTTACACTTCCCACAGGAGGCATCGTTCCAAGAAGGAAAAGTGAGAGACGGAAACTTTTATGCAGAAACTTCAGCGCCTGCGCCGGGCTCGGCCGGGGAATCTGCCCGGTTGAGAGAAGTGTAAATACAGAAAGATGACAACGTATGCATTAGCACTCGTTAGAATGTCATCATGATGACATCATGATGACATTATATGGCCAGGAGAGGACGGGCACCAAGCAGGAGCCCCCTGATCCCTGCAGTTAGATTACACCAGGCTGTAAGGAAATAAGGGGAAACAAGGATTGTTTTGGGGTACAAAGTGACAACAGAGCCCACATCACTCCAGACCTCACAAACTTCAGTCTAATGATTTCACTGGGAACCAGGGCATTCCTGGAACACGTGGGCCTTCCTTCTGCTTTGCCCCTGAAGATGCCACACAGAACAAATTCATGGCCCTTGTGGTGGACACTCATTAGCCACATCATTAAACAAAACCATAATGGCTTCAGGGAGCAGCACTCTCCCATGGCTGTCACTGGCACAAGGATTCTCAAGTCACTAATGCAGTGAAACTCTCCTTGTCCAGGAGGAAACAAGAGGAATCAGCTCTTTCTCCCAGGAATGTTAAATACAAATGTATGGGCATGTGTGCCTACAGATAAATAAATAAAGGAGAACCCACCAAAGTGAGTGGAGTGAGACTCTGTATCCGTGTGGCCTTTCAGCATTGGCAGCTGGAATGGATAAGGTCGTCACTTTGTCCTCTGCTCACTGATCTTACTGGGAGGAAGATTATATCAAATAAATAATATACCAAAAGAATTCTGTTTCTGTTTCCATCTCTCCACCATCCCCACTGCATTACCTGGCCTGGGAGTGAGGATCCGGCCAGTGTGATAACTAGGAATAAATGGCTCTGTTTGTCGGGGGAAATTTTGCTGGCAAATTTCCGAACCAGATTAAAAAGTAAATGAGATTTCTTCTGGAGAGTTATTTTCAAGGGTTTTGTCTGCTGATGTTCTCGTGCAAGATTGCAGCTTTGCCAAGGGGGGAAGAGAACAAAAGGGGAGGATAAAGAACCGAGGTTGCAATTATCCGACAGAACGAGGTTCTCCAGTGAAAGCACCTAATCAGGAAAGTCTCAAATTTGCTTAAAATACAAAGTGTGGTACAACATTTATTTATAATCTGCCTCACCTGCTCAGATAAAACTGTTTCTAAAGCCAGGCAATTGCAGGAGACAAGCTGTAAAATGGAACAAATGGAATCAAATCAGGTATTAATAACAGTGGAATGAAATAATAACAGAAGTGGGTCTTTGAGCAGAGCACAATTCCTGAGTTCCAGTGAGCACAAGTGGAGCCGTGTGGGCATTCCCAAGCAGGAGGCACAGCAGGACAAGGGGGAGGTGGAGGCAGAAGTTGTGTGAGCCCCCAGTGTGGGGAAGGAGCGGCTGGGCCCAGGTGTGGGCAGGTGGTTAACGAGGTGAGCAGTGAGGCTGCCTTCCCAGGGGAAGGTGAAGTTATTGTGTCCTGGAGGGGCTCCCCAGAGCTGAATGCAACGTGATGCTCCTCCAAAGCCTTCAACTGGGACCCTGGGTGAGTCTCTGGGTGTTTATTTCTCTGTTAATGCAGCAGAAATGTCACTGCTTTGGTCAGTGGTTTCGTTATCTGGTGCGGGTCTTTAGTCCATGAGCACACATCATATGCTCTTTAACTGCTTAGAAGCTCAAGGGGTGACTGTAGTAAAAACAAGGCAGGGAATGTGTCAGCTGCAGAGTGAGATGGTTTTGCCCACGTCAAGGAGCTCTTGCTCCAGCCAGACGTATGGGTAGGTCCTCTGGCGTTGGGAAAGTTGGTTGCATGGGTGTTATCGCAGGTTTTGTGTCTCTGTGCTCTAGAACAAGTTCTTTGCCTCTCTGCAAGGTCACTGACATGAAACACAAGCTGGGAAAGTGTATTTACCCTCGTACATTTATAAACCCCTTTGTTATTGTCCTTTGCTGTTGGGGAAAACAGACAAAGGCGCTGGGTTTGGTGCTCCACAGTGAGGTGTTTGGAGTCAGAACAGCTGGTTCCTGTTACTCATAATCCCTGCCCAGGCAGAGCCAGCTGGAAATTGTGGTGTGGGGGTCTTGAAACTTCTTGCACATAAACAGCGAGTCTAAACGCAAACACCTGTGTGTGAGCAGTTGTCCAGCTCGCTGGTCTCCTGCAACCTGTGCTCCTAAATGCTCCAGAGAAAACTTGAAATGGCTAGAAAAGCACTTCCTCCTCCTGTTCCTTACACCAGGTGAGGAGCAGGCAGGTGTGCCCCGGCTGTGCTCCGTGCTGGAGCTGGCAGCACGCTCCTGCCCCAGCCTGGCCTGCCCTGGGTGCTGCTGGCAGCGGTCAGACCGTGGGAAGCAAGGCCAGGCTTGCCCCCCGTGCCGTGGCTGTTCCCAGCACCCCTCACCATGCACAGAGCACAGCAGCTGGGCGTTGGAGCTGGACCCGACCACGCTGCGGGCTGTGGGGTCTGCAAGGTTCCTGAAGACCCATGTGCTGGATTTCTGCTTTTGTGGTGTTGCTGTGCGAGTAATAAAACTGCATGGAAAGAATGGAAAAGCTGTAAACAAACTGTGGGCAGCTCCTGGCAAGTGTGAGTGGACAGGGCAGTACTGGGGGGTGTCCGGCATCTCTGGGAGGTGACAAGGGTTGCACACAGGTCTCTGAACATGCCAGGCTCTCCCAGGGATGCTGCACCACTGTCAGCATCCACCACCATGCCAGCTGCCCTTAACCCCAGCTCCTGCCCTTCATTTTGTATGGATTTGGGCAGCCGCATTTCCAGGCGCCGAGCAGCTGCTGGACTGACACCAGTGACGTGCTTAGTCCGTGCAGGCTGGCTCCTGTAATTGGGGTCAATCACAGAAAAAGCCCTGTCACAGCAGAAAGTGCTTCTCAGCTGCTGGGGCTGACACAGACAGCGGCGCTCCGGGGACAGGGACACAGCCACGCTGCCCTCCCTACCCTCTCCCTGCCTCTCCTCACCTGCTTTCTCGGCACGTAGCTCCTCTTTGCTCTCTCTCTTCCCTCAAAGCAGGGGAGTGTTTGCCCTGGTGCCAGTTGCCAGACCTGCTTACCCCACCTCACCTTGTGACTGGGCTCCTGGAGCAGCCCCTCTGTCTGTTAGGGGAGCAGGGTTTGGAAGCTCGTGAGCCATAGGAAAAGCCTGGGGTGCAGGAGGCCCCTGTTCTGTGCTGGTGCCACTGAAATAAATAAACAAACATATAGATCATTGCTGCTCCTTTCTGCTCCCCCTGCCAGTCAGTGCTGAAGGAGCCAGGGACCTTTCATGGAGATAAATGCAGCGCAAGAGGTAATTAAAGTGACTGATTTCTCCATAGCAGGAGCTTCCCAAGGCTTCGCTGCTGTGGTGCCCTTGTGTTCGAGCAGGGAGAGGAGCCAGAGGTGCCAGCACGTTTTGAAGTGGCACGAGCTGGGGACAGCCACCTCCGGTCACCTCCCGTCAGAGGCGCTCAGACAGCCTGGAGGTCTGCGAGCAGCACCTCAGCCCACAAATAATAGCAATCTCATTTCCCTGCTAGGCTGCACCAGCAGGACCTTTCCTGTCTCCTTTCTTCCCTTCTCTGTCACAGAAGTAGCATGAGGGAAAGGTTCACAGCTCAGAACAAGAGGCAAGAGATGAAATTGCACAACTCTGTTATTGACAAAGGGGGTCTTACAAATCTGCCAGGAGTAAGAAGGCCCCGGTAAAGGCAGAAGGAACAGGATGGTCCTTCAGGATCTGGGGCATGCACTGAAGCATTACATTTGTGAACAGCCGGATCATGGAAATGGGGGGACGCAGTCCAGAGCCACCACAGCCACGTGTGCTCCCCTATGCCTTCTGCCTCTGCTCTGCTCAGCTTCCTTACGGCCTTTCCATCACTTATCATGAGGGACAGCATGTCTGGCCTTGTTCGTGAAGTATAAATGTTTTGTGCCACTGTTAATCGCTGCCCTGCACCTTTAGTCTAAAGCCTCATCCAAAGCTGCAACCAGGGGCTCATTTAGGTTTCTGGTTTGTAGCAATAATACCCTTTTAATGTGCTAAATGAGAACGCAAATGAACCTTCCTTACGCTTATGAGTTGTTGCAAACATCCCTGTACAACTGAAGGTCACTCCATCGGCAGATTGATGCCGCTCTGTCAGGCCCCATTCGTCACTCAGGGCTGGCACCGCGGGTGGCACTGGGGACAGCCATGCTGCCAGGCGGGGGACAGCTCGGTCAGGCGTGGGGATCATGGGTTCCTGAGTGCTAGGTCTCCCCAGACCCGCAGGCACTGCCAAGCCCTGTCCAGATCCCAGGCTTTGGTTGGGGCTTTTTCCATTCCTCAGCAGCAGACACGTCTGTTCTGATGCTATCATGCATTCTTCTCTCTTTTCCTTTCTGCTCTTCCTAGGAGCTGGTGTCCTGGTGATCTATGAGTTGTTTGGAGAAGCAGCAAACACTACTTATGCATTATATACATGTCTTGTCTGTTCCACTTGATAATGCCATTCTTTAATATGCTCAGCAGTAGCTTTTGGGCTGCCTCTCTCCCCTCTCCCCTAAAAGCTGCCTGGCACACACTCAGGCCTTTTTCTTCATCAAATAATTTAGGGGATTTTATGTCTAACTTTGTTTTCCAACATCCTTGTGCACGGAGAAGAAGAAACCAAACAAAGCAGGGATCTGCCTCAGGACCCTGCAGCGTTTCCATCCCGTTCTTTGCAGAGACAGAGTGGCTCCGAGGTTTGGTCAGAGATGAAAGAGGAGAAGACAATGACAGATTAGTGCATGAGCTGGTGTCTCAGTGTGGGTGGAGGGGGACCTGCCTTCCCTCTGTTTGGTGCAGGAGCTGCCTGTCACGTTGCCAGTGTGTGTGTACGTTTATATATATTATATATGTGTGTGTATGAATAATGGTGCCCCGTCATGTCCAGACCCTGGCACCACAGAGGCAGCTGGAGAGGAGGGGGAGCACTGCAGCCCCCTCTTTCCAACAGCCACCCTTCAAGGACCACAGGGTCCCATCAGGCTGCTGGGGTGTGGTGTGAGTGCTGAAGGCCCAGGAATCACGTGGGCTCTCCTGGAGATAGAGAGCCATTTTAAAAAGGGGAAAAGAGCTTTTTCAGTCCTCTTTTTCCAGCTGAGAGGAGAGCATCTGTCACCGCTACTCTGATTCATGAAAATCATTTTGACCTCTCATATGGAGAGTCTCAGCTCTCCGAAGCCAGGGGAATTGTGGCCTCATCCCTGAACTCAGTTATTTTACCTGTTCTCTCTCCAGATACTCTAAATAAAGCACTCGATGTACTGCACTCAAGGCACCCTGACTTCGCTCAGTAGTCAATGACAGGTTGTTCTTTTTGATTCCCATGCAAAAATTCCCACTATCCCTTGCTTTCTGTTTGCTCATCTCCTGCATTCTGTAGAGAGGGGTGTGGGGACCTCGGTCCCACTGCTGCCTGCTCTGGGAAGGGCAGGGGGGATTCCTGGTGTCAGCTCCATCCTCAGCGCTGATGCCGCAGGATAAATCCTGCATCCCTCCACACACACCATCCTCCTCTCAGCATGATGCTGAGAGGGAAAGGAGAGAAGTACATGATAGATAAGCTTTAAAAAGGAGTCCAGGGTCACAGCTTTGTCTATAAAAAGTAAATAATGTGAAGAGCAGAGACCCATCTCCCGGCTGGCACATGCAAGGAGCTGAGAACGTGCTTTGCCTTGTGATAAGGAGCTCCCTTGGGACCTTGGACCTGCCAGTAAATGAGAGACCCGTGGGGAGAGTGTCTGATGCACAGCCTGGGGCAGCAAAACAGCCTCAGAGCGAGAACCACTAACAGGGAGTGACTTGAAGGCTGTGAAGACATTTGCCTCTTGCATAGAATTTCCTCTTCTTATGTTTCCATTTGGCACACGGCTCTCTGATGGCTTGTTCCAAAGGACTCCGGATGGAAAGCTCCCCCAGTTCTGAGCAAACACAGCTGGGTGATTAAATACAGGGGGGGAAGCACTGAATGGTCTGGAGGAGAGGGTGCTGGTGGAAGCAGGTTCACCCCATGCATTACTGCCAAGGTGCCCACCTGGTGAGATCAGCCAGGCTGATGTTGCACAGCTGGAAGCGGCACAGGGGGAGACATCATGTCTTTGGTGGCTGGGCATGCTGAGACAGCATCCCACCCTCGCAGGAGCTCCGCAGCATCCCCACTGCCTGAGTCAGCAGCGGCAGAGTACAACTTGACCTTGCGTGGAAACGATGTCAAACAAATCTTTGTGCTCGTCACACATGGCTTGAGACACGCGAGCACAGCTCCCCACAAATCAATCTCTCGCCTTGGCCTGCCCATGTGCTCCCTTGCTGGGGAGGAACGTGAGGCTGATGGTGCTGCATCCACCTCCTGCTTCCGTCCCCAGAGCCCGGGGTGTAATGGGGTTACGGAGAAGCTTCACTGAGCAGCACCCCCCTCATGATGAGCCGGTCATACGAGCTTGGGCAATCACATTTAGCATCATAATTACTACTTGAAATGTCCTTGGAGAATCTGCAAGGGCTACAAGGAAAGGAGAAGAACAGAGAAAATATCTTCTTGCTGGGATAATGCATTGCATCCCCACAAATGGCTTTGGCAGTGTGAAGGGGGGACAGGGACACAAGGAAATCCCACATTAGAGTTTCACAGTGTATGAAAATGAAGCATTTCCGGGGAAATGAGGGAAGCTGCTGTCAAACCCATGGAGTGGAGCAAAGGTGTCAGCCCCTGCATGGCAGTGTCCCTGTGCTGGGGGACTGTCCTTCAGGCTTCAGCCTCGTGTGTAGTTTGGCAGCATCGCCCACCCCCTTCCTCTGCTGTTTGGGGCAGGGAGGGGGCTTAACAGGGTTTTTTGTGCAAAGGCATAATTATACTTCCCTGATTAATCTTCAGGCTGAATCGAGTGCTTGCCATCAATCTTTGAAACAAACATGTCTATTTATATTTTAATTATCTTTCTTCTTTCCTAAAGTTCAGGTTGATTTGAGCTTCTCCTACATATTTATCATCAGAGCGATTCTCTCCCTGCCTTTCCTGGTGCTTGGCACGTGAGAGCACGGTGCCCACTGGCAAGGGGTGGCCACACCCTCACCCCTCGGTGCCAAAGCCCTGTTTGGGCTTGGAACCAACTCGTATTTGTGAGTGCTGGTCACGGCATGCCCACAGCCTGGCAGAGGGAGCCCATCTCCAGTGGCACTGCGGGCTGGGGGAGAGAGAATCTGTCTGCAAGGGAGCGTGCGGGCTGAATTTTGGAGTGCCCGTTTTCCCTGGGCAACCGCTCCAGCCACTCTTTCATTTGCAGCAAGGCGCTGTAATTTGTAAACATTAATAACCATTATTACTATTAAAAGGAAAGAAAGCAAGTAGCCCTGTAACTAATTACTTTAAGTGTTTTCAATGAGCCGCAGTTCGGCTCCTTTATAAAATCTCCCGCTGCGCAGACCAGATTGTCATTATGATCGGATCTTTCCTTAGACCTATTAATTTTGCCCAGAATAACAGCTGAACAGATGCGGGGAGAAGGCTACTCTGATTAACATAATTCTTTTCAAAGCCCGTTGGCTCCCCAAAGGCCGGCGCGCCGGCTCCTCCAGCCGCTCCCAGATCTCATTACGGCCGGAGGAGCCGGGAGCTGATCGGCGATCTGGGCAGATGCTGCTTCTCAGAGACGAGGCCCCTCCAGGGTATGAAGCCTCATCCAAAAATCAATGGGAATTACGAGCCTTGGTGCCACATTCCCTTTCTTCTGCAGCATGTGAACGTGGGGGCTGCCTGGAAATGTCTGGGTTTTGGTCAGGGAGGCTAAACTTTAAGAATTTCCCTGAACCTGAGTTTGTTCCTGAATTGTTAGGTTGTTTGGGTGTTTTTCTCCTTCTGAGTCTCTCCAGCTTGTTCTCCCTCTTCCTTTCCCTGATCTTTCCACGGGGGAAGGCACACCCATGACCAAGTGCCAGCGCAGGACGGACAAAGCCTTTTCCAAAGGACTATTAGGTGATGAAATACGTTTCCCTGCCCTGGTCGGTGCCCACGTGCTGCTTAAATGAAGCTTTTAAACTGAATGTGGCGGTGGCTTTTCACATGGGGGAAATTGTTCTAGTATTTACTGCTATTAAATTAATTTCTCAGTAGAGGATTTTAGACTCTTGTAATTCATGAGGATATTTTCGGTCCTGTTTACTGTCTGGTGCTTAAAAAAAATTGTCTCAAGCATTTGTTTGCCGAATATAACACTGTTATTACATTAGCTTTCTCTCGCAAGAGAGACAGGGGTTCATTAATGTTGATGTGAATCTTATTGTATCTCGGAGCTCTCTGAGCAGCGGGTAATTTTTCATAACATATGTGTGGCAATATCCAGGCACAGAATGATGAGTGGAAAATGGTTGTAGCCTGGTGCTGGTACACACCCCGAGCGGCTGCGGCTCTGCACAGCACCGCTGGGAGATGCTCAAGTCCTCTACTCTCTCTCTCTGTTTCTGTATATATATTACAGCATATATGGTACAGTGCATAGTCAAGCAGCAGCCCACGGCAATCTCATGAGGTTTAACAAGGCTGATGCTGCACCTGGGCCAGGGCAACCCCCTGGTATCAACACAGCCTAGGAATGAAGGGATGGAGAGCAGTCCTGCCAAGAAAAGCTTGGGAGGGCTGCTGGATGAGAGGCTGCACAGGAGATGGACATGTGCACAGCCCAGAAACACCCTGTGTCCTGGGTCCATCCCGCAGTGTGGGCAGCACGTGACTGCCCAGCGAGGCTGTGGCTGCCCCTGGATCCCTGGCAGCGTCCAAGGCCAGGTTGGATGGGGCTTGGAGCAACCTGGGATAGTGGAAGGTGTCCCTGCCCATGGCAGGAGGTGGAATGAGATGAGCTTTAGGGTCCCTCTGACCCAAACCACCCTATGATTCTATATTTACATATTTATATAAAAATATATTTATATATTTATATAAATATATATATTTTAATATATTTATATGGTGCCCAGCTGCAAAGGGGACTCATCCCTCCGAGCAGAAGTGCCTTTGTGCCTGGGCAGGGACTGCATAGGAGAGAGCTCAAGCGGAGAAATATCTCTTGTTCTCAAAGAACGAATACCAAAACGGTGAAAGAGACACAGCCCGAGGTGGGATGGGGGAAAAAAACGGAAAAAAACTGCTTCATTTGAAATGTTATGAGTATCTCTTAGTCCTAATGCCTTCCCTCGGAATGGCTGCATTCAGCAGCGGAAATTGGCAGCAATCAGGCTCACAAGTGTTCGAAAGAGATTTACTTGGGCAGATGAAAGAAAACCATTTTCTTCTAAATGTCGGTGCCCTGAGCAAGGTGCTCTGCCCGGCTCTGCCCGCACGCAGCCGGGGATGTGCGCGGCTCCTCAGCCGCTGAAATATCGCTGAAATATCCTGTCCGGGATGGAGCGGCTGCGGCCGAGCCCAGGCGAGGTGTCGTTTTCATCTGCCGCTAATGAAAAGCTCCTCTCTGGTTTCTTCACCGGGGCCAGTGTTTAGTGCAGAGTTTTGATCAACAAAATGATGCTATTCGGGGCTTCTTCCCTTCTGCTTTGAAGTCGAAATGCGAGGAGGCGGGGAGGGGAGCACCGAGAGCCTGTGAAGATCCAACCCACCGGACTTCTCAAAGCCAAAAACATAATTATTATCCCCCTGAGAACAGAGCTGTTCTCCCAGCCCCATCAAAGCCGCACCGCAGCCTGCAGATGAAAGCCCAGCTTTGAGCTCCCTCCTTTTAACACCTCGTTTGTTTTTAAGCTCTGTTGTTCCCAAATGAACAAACGGTTTGTCTGCGGTGCCCAAAATAACCAAATCACTAAAAAAGCAGCAGCCGGGCTGCCGCAGCCTTGGAGTAGTCCTTGCCGTGGTGTCAGTGTGCTGCAGTGCTCTGGTCACACTTGCTCCACCACTGCTGTTGAGCAATAGCTCTTTTTCAAGGCGGTTCAGTAGCTCCAGACAACGAAAAACCAGAGTGTTCCAATGTAGAAAATAGAAATACTAAAACAAACAGTCACAAGTAGCAGACGTTGCAAAGCGTAATTAACAGCTGGTCGGTTTCTGGCCAGTTTGGGGGGTTTCCCCCCACCCTCTCTCCCACGTGGAAGAGCTGCCTGGCTGAACAACAGGGCTTTCACGGAGCTGGTGTGGGCAGAGAGAGACGTTCAGGCCCAGCTTTGCCCAAATGTGGTGGTCTGCTGCCTTCCCTTCTTCCCCTTCCCTCTCTCCAAACTTCCAAGGCAGGCAGCAGGCAAACGAGGCACTGCTGCCCGGCTGACGCTTGCTACTCACGCTGAGATTGGAAGATGATTTTCCTCTCCCTCCTGTCCCTCTCTGGAGAAGGAACATGTCATACCTCGGCCAGCGACAGGCAGCTCAAAATGATATTTTCAGAAAAAAACAGCGTTTTGGCTTTCCTTCCCCTTGCTTTGGCATTCAGGCCAACTGCCTGGGTTTATCTTCCCTCCTTGCGCTCAGGAGGCTTTCAAGTAGCATTTCAATTAAGATTTTAAACTGGCAAGCTGCAAGTTAGATCACAGCAGAGCCTGATCTTAGCAACTCCCCTCTGCTCCCCGTTTGATATTGGGAAATGTCGCTGTTTGTAGTTCTGTGTTGGAGATGCTGCGAGCGAGCGATTGCATCGTGCGAGTACTCCCTGGGGAGATCTGAGGGGGAAGAGCTCGTTTTCCTCCAAAACCTCCCCCCAAAAATGAGCTTCAGCGAGCAGGGGGGTGGCTCCAGAATAGAAACTGGGCCGTGAAATTTGTCAGTTCTTCATTTGGGTCTGGAATTAAATCACTGTATAGTTACAGATAACTGTTTAGGGTGAGCCCTCATCCAGCGATAATGTATTTGTAATCTCTATTATTTTTCACTTTTATATTTTTGGGAGAAATCTGCCTTCTCATGTGTGCGCTCCCCCTTGCACAAGAGCTGTTCAGTACTCAGGGCCTCTCGGCACCAGGAAAATACAAAGGATAAATAGTGGTAAACATGCAGAGCTCCACCCAATGCCTTTCCAGCCCTCCTGCGCCTGTCAGTGCAGCAGCTGGATGGAAACGCTTCCCCCAGCAGAATTTACCGTGTGCTCAGGGACTGCAAGACGCAGACCTGGAGGCAAAAGTTGCCTTTTTTCCTTTGGAGTCTGTTCTATTGCAGCGTTGTTTATCCCGCTGCGGCGGAGCGAGGCCGCGTCGGTGCGTGCGGGTACGAGCGCTCCCACACCCGTACCCAGACATCTCTGAGCCTCGTCCAACAGCACCCCCAGCTCACGCTTTGATTTCTCCTTTGAGTGAAAGCTCTCGCCGTGCCTTATTTAGGGAACGGAAGTTGCTCCTGTCTGCTGTTTGCTTAGAGGGAATAGCGATTTAAAATCGCAGCCAGAAAGCTCCAGGGGCCTGGTGGATAATTAGTCATACGGTGGCAAATGATGGCCACCCATCAATGCAACATAATCACCCACAAATGGTGAGTTAACTGGGGCAAGTCACTGTCACCCCACCATGGGGCTCCTCAGACAGTGCTCCTTGGCACAGGGTCAGACTCATTCTCCTTCTGCGTTGAGAAGCCTGGTTTTTTTCAGCTATCAATGTCTTGAATTTAAAGTGCCTGAGAAAGGGCAGCTTGAAGCCTCTTTTAAGGACTCCCAAAAGCTGGACCAGTTTGACCTCATGGTCATGCAGACATCTCTGCCTTTGCTGTCTCTTTTCTACCATCTCTGCAGAAAGACACAGTCAGGTTCATTTCCAGAGCAGGAAAAATGAGGAGCACTGCAAAAATCAATGTTCAGCGGAGGACAGTGACTGGAGGGCTGAGGGGGAGGAGGATGCTGCTCCTGCTTTCTGAAAGGTTATTTTAGCTAAAGACAATGAAAAAATGCTCCAGGAGAAGAGCAGCTCATGCAAAGCCCACCTGATCCTCGTGGTGTTTCATAACTCAACTGCAGCAGTGTGTGAACTTCTGCGAGGAATATTATTCTTGTTAGGACAGCGAGTTCCCATTTCACGTGCTGTGCTGGCACAGCCTGAAGCCTTGGTGTTGTTGCTCTAACCCAGGAAGAAACCCAGCAGATATGTGTTTGCTCTGCGCTGTGGGTGTCTTGGAGAGAGCATGGCAGGAGGAGACATGACCCAGGCTCAGAGGGATCTCTCTTCCTTGAGGATGCCCCAAAGGATTGCTCCCTTTGGCATAAGGGTAATGGGAAGTAAATCAGACTCAGAGAACTGTTTGGGTTGTAAATGACCTTTAAGATTGAGCCTAACCATTAACCTAGCACTGCAAAGTCCCCACTAACCATGTTCCCAGCTGTGTTGCCTTTCTCTGGACACACCTCAGCACCACAGTGTCTTTCTTGTCATGAGAGGTCCAAAACTGACACCAGGAGTCGAGGCATGGCCTCAGCAGGGCTGAGCACAGGGTTACAGTCACTGTCCTGGTCCTGATGGCCACAATATTGCTGGTACAAGCCAAGATGCCAATGGGCTTCTTGCCCCTTTTGGCATATGCTGGCTCATGTTCAGCTATCAACCAACAATGGTCTCATTTGAACTTTATCTGCACAATATAAATTTAATAGTTTCACTGGAATGTGCTGTTCATGTTGTCATAACATGGGGGTGTTTGGGAAGGCTTCAGAGCTGGTTTAATTAGCAAAGTTAGTTGGGAGGGCATTTTGCATTATCTTTCTCCTTTTCTCTCTCCTCCTGCTCTATAATTTATGTCAGTGGCGAAGGCGTGAGCTCTGCACCACACAATAAACAGAGGGGGTTCAAAGCCAGGGTTAGCAGCGCTTCAAAGGACACGGGGAAGGGAGGGCGCTGGCAGGCAGTTTATGAGCTGTCATTTTCTGTACCGCCCCGCAAAAACAAACAAATAAGTGAGAGCAGATCTGTCCTCGCAGCGTTGCTGGCTGTGGGTACTGTGGGACTGTGGCTTGTCCTGTCCCACAGCGCTGAACTGGGTGACACCTCTGGACAGATGGGATGTGGGCAGGGACAGGGGCAGGAGCACACTGCCAAGGATGCTCAGAGGAACTCGCTGTGCTGAGCAATGCTGGGATCCCAAGGGAAAGTTTTCTAGTGCTCCCCACTGGGCAGCGGCAGTCCTGTTAAGGGCTTCATGTCCTCTTTGCAGCAAAATCTACTTGTGCATTCACACGGGAGTCACGCAGCAGCTCTGCTCGGGCTTTCCGTCTGTCTTTCTGTCTCGTGTCCCAGGAACTCCATACGCCACTGCCCGTCTGGCTGAAAGCCCAGGGCAGCAACGGGAAGATTTCCACTGACTTCAGTCTGTCTTGGATCAGATCCAGGGTGGGAGCAGAATTAAGATATCCACTCACTCCGTGATGGCCTGGACGATGGCCATCGCCCGTGGCACGCTCAGCATGGCCCCTCCTGCTCAGAGCCATCCTGGCTGCTCAGCTCCTCCAAGCCCCACATCCCTCAGAGAAAGCCAAAAATTGTGCCATGACTATGCCACAGATGGCCTTTGTGTCTGCCTGGCTGAGGACAGACCTTCTTTGGGGCAGGGATCATCCATATGTGAGTGTTTCCAACACAGCAGCCTGTTCTGAACATAAATAATAACAAGGGACAAGGTTTTTCTGCTGCAGTGGTGTGCAAAAAAAATCCAGATTAACTTTCCCACTCCTTTTCTTTCTCTCTCTGCATCTGAGAGCAAGAAACACAATTGATTACAGTCCTATCAAATTAGTACTGTAGCTCAGGCTTTCCGTGGTCAATTATGATCCGCAGCGGAATGCTGGAGCCGCTTGTTCGCTTGCGGTGCTTTGTTCCCGCCAACGCCTTCCCGCAGGGCTGGCTCTGAACTGCGTGGGCAGGGGGAGAGCCCTGTGCAGGTGCCAGCAGCCCCTGTCCCCACGATGCTGAGGGTCCCTGGTCACCCCTCAGGTGTGTTTGGCATCCAAGGGTCAGGAAAATGGGGGACGTGAGGCTGGGCTTGAGTTTGGCCAGCCTGAGTTTTGAGGGCAATTATGTTTTGAGCTGAACTTGTGCCAAATTCAGTGGGTTCCAGTAGATTTGTTTCTACCAGGGAATGAAACGCACTGGATTGAAAGTGGAAAAAATGTTCCCACCAAACAATTCAGGCCTTTGCCCCCTGCAGCTCTTCTTTCATGCCCGTCACTTCCTCTGCAAGCCGGTTCACACCAAAGGCTCCCTGGGAGCTGCTCCCCCACGCGCCCCCGCTCCAGCTCCACTCGCCCCTCACGAATTGAAGGCTCTTCCAGAAGAGTGCAGAGCTCAACCCGCTGCTTTTCCATTGCAAGCTGGCTCCTGTTAGCAAAAGATTTGGGAAAGGTTATGTTCTTAAGGAGAATGGTTCCGTTGCTGCGCTAACAAAAGCGAGTTACGTTTTACGGAGGATGTACCTTGGCAAGTCCTCGCTGTCAGTCAGACCCGAGGCACACGACACGCAGCGAGCACGCGACCTGCCGCCCTGCACCAGTGCCACGCCGGCTTTACGAGAAGCTGTCACCACACAGCTTCAATCCCCCACAAAAAAAAAAAAAAAAAGGGGAAAAAAAAAAAAAAGAAATCCAGGTTCTGAAGGGCATATCTTAAAGATTGCAGAGAGACATCTAGTTATGTAAAAATAAAATATGAATTTTAATGTGAGGCATTAACATGAGCTCTTTTAGGAATAACTACAGGACTTCATGATGAACGTATTAGAGCCTTGCTCCAGCACAGGTGCCTGCCAGTCTTCATAAATCAGCTCCAACAAGTTAATTCTTCATAAAGGAGGAGGAATGTGAATCTCAGAGATGGATGAATGGGCACATAATAAAAGAAGGTGCATGACTTAGAGCTCAGGTCTTGGCAGGTGGGAAGAGGAGGGCAGCATCGAGTGACACGGGAGAGAATAAGAGTTTTGGGAGAGGTCCTTTATACCCCAGCAAAGGGCAGTAGGTTGCAAGGATGGCTCTTACCTGTTGCTTCTATCGTGATAGTTCCTGGAGACACCTGGGATGACTGGGTGCTGTTAGAGGTGCCAGGGATGCTGGATGTCATGCAGGAGGCAGTGCACTGCTGGCCATCTGAAGGTTGGTATGGTCCAGAGAGTGGGCACGGGGCGATGCCGTGGCTCCTGTCCTTGGACAGTTCTTGTGACAGCAGCTGCTCTCGGGGAGGAGAGCGCCCGTCCTCCCCGCACGTGGGGATGCTTCTCACACTAAGCCTGTTCAAAAGGTCGCCGAGATGTTCCCTGTGAATAGAGCTTGCTGCTCAGCCAGGCTGCTTTTATTTGTTGTTGATTTTATTGATGTTATTGACTTTTCCATGGGGCACTTCGGGGACGTTTGCACGATCGCATGTGCAGGCGCTGCAAATTGCTTGGTGCTACGCAGTGTTTAACTTGCGCTCTGCACGGGCGCTAGAGACACATTTTTATTAAGAATCTGTGATAGTTGTTGCTTTTGTGTTTATGATAAAATATACAATGCAGTCCTCACTGCTGCTGTCCCGCTGTGGCCACAGGCTAAGGCAGAGTGATGATGTGTCATGCAGGCGCTTCCCAGACAGCAGCAGTGGTACCCAGTGCACGGACTGGCTGCAGAGAGCTCCCAGGCTCTCTGTCGGCATCCCAACAGGTAGGGAGCGTGTGCAGGGTTGCAGCATGGCCAGCCCAGACACCAGAGCACGGCTGCTGCTGTTGGGCTGTTCCTGAGCTCAACTTCTGCAAGCGAGGCTTGAACCTTGCAGGAATTTGCATAATTGCAGGATGGCAGCTACGAGGAGTGAGGGAGGTCAGATGCACCTGAAAATTTTGGAGTTTCTTACCCAAGGTCACGGTCTCCTCAAAAGGCTGGGCATCTGCTGGTGCTGGACGAGCCACTCCAGAGCGGTGACATATGGCCACCAGGAAGGTGACAGAGTCAGTGGCCATTCACTGGGAGAGAGGGGGATTAAGATACAGACCCTTCTGACTGCAGCCTCTCCCTGAGGCATTTCTGTGTCCTTGCTGCCCCTGCCCTCTGCATCCCTGCTGTCCGCTTCCCCTGGGCAGCCAGCACCATGGAATGAAGTGTTTTAACCAGAGCTTTTACAGCTTGGGCTCTGGAAGTGTGATGTTAACACAGCTATGCAGACAAACACCATTAATATTTCAATACGTGGGTGAGGACAGGGAGAACATCCTTTCCTCCGTAAATAAAACAGGATCACTTGTTTTCTGCTCCAAGACTTGTCGCCTGCCTGAGACAGTAATATTTTAAAGTTGATTGGATCTTAAAATTGTAAGAGGTCCCCAGTGGCCCGACTTTAGCTGGCATTATCAGCTCAGCCATTGTCTTATGAAGCAATCTCCTCTTGAACCATCCTGTGCTCCCTCATCCTTTAAACACGCGCAGCCGGAAGCAGCTCGATTCTCTCTGGCTAAGGCTGTATGGTGATGGTGAGGAATGAAGATGAATATCCTCGTGCCTTTGACCTTGGCAGCAGCCAGCCTTGTCCTTGGCACTCGGAGCACCCCTGAAGGTTCCTGTTTGCTTTCCTTCATTCTCCAGGGACAGGTTGACAGTGCTGTCCTTCAGGCTGAAAAACACGTCAAAGGGAAAAGCTGGGGGAGCATGAGGGAGCGGGTGACATCCTGCAGTGCACGAGGGACTGGACCATGCACTGGGCAGGGAGGAGATGGGGGCGGCTCACTGCCATGGGCCCTGTGTTCTTGGAGGGAAGTGCCAGCACCGAGGCACATCCCCCAGCAAGGAGCACCCAGTCCTGCAGCATGCAGCAGCATCGTGGTGAACAGGGACCACCCTTCCAGCAGCCTCCAAGTGTCCCAGGGCAGCGTGATGGCATGATTCTTGCTGTCGTGATGGATTAAAACCTGGTCCTGCTGTGAGGGAGACAAAGCAGGGGGTCCTAGGAGAGGGTGAGATGGGAGCCAGGAGCTGCTGCGGTGCTTCAGGCAAGAAAGATGATTTCAGCTTTAGAAGAAAGACTTGGGCATGTCCTCACAGCGATTAAGGGGGGGTTACACACTGGAGATGTAAGGATGATTTCTAGAAAATGGGGATACACACCTCTGGAAATCAGGACAAAGAGAAGCAAAGGGATGAGGTGTGCTGACAGGACTGGCCGAGGGAGTGCTGACAGTGCCATGCCTGCCCAGGGAGAGGGGAATCCTGATGGCGTGTGGCTGGGCAGAAGGATAGGGAGAGGCAAAATTATCCTTAGTGGTTAGGAATGAAAGTAAAACAAATTCAGGCAAGAAATATGGGACAAATTCTTAGCAGCATGGTCATAAAACATGGGACCGGTTTACCTCGGGATGGCAGTGCAGCTTCCCAGAGTCTTTAAATCAACACCAGATGTCACACACCAGATATTTTCAGGCAGAGAGAATCCACAGTCTTCTGAAGGCTTCCTTTGGGCTACACTACCTCTGTTCTTAATTAGGGTGGGTTTAAAAAATTAAAAATCCTACTAGTCGATTTGCCTTTGCAGTGAATTTCCCCGTTGGTTTCCATCTGAGTCCCATGAAACCAGGACTGTGTTTCTGCTGTTCTTATTTCCAGCTTCAGATAATTCTTCCAAAATGCCCTCTTGTACAAATTGAGCCCAATACGTGTGTGCTGTGGTAGCTAGGAGACTGGCAGGAACAGTGCTCTCCGTGATTATCCAAAGCAGTTGTCATGTTATTCTCATTGCTAATGGTATATAATTATGTATTAAGGCTCTCTCCAGGTAGAGCATCTCGGGGCAATTAGAGCACACAGCAGAGGACACGGAAAAGACCCCAAGACAAGTCACTTTGTCCCTCTGGAAAGGGAAATAATTGTCCCAGAACATATTGTTCGCATTTTTGCTGCCTGACATGAAAGCGGATCCATTGCAGTGAGCCAGGACATGGTGTGGTCAGAAGCAGGCAGAGCAGGATCCTTTCTCCAGGGTGCTGGCCGTGCCCCAGTGCATCCAGTGCATGCAGTACTCCTGGTCGGAGCCATGCAGCCGTTCATGCCAGGAATACATTCCCCTCGTTTCCTTTCCTTATCACTGTTTTTTTGGGGAGGGGGGGGATTTGATTAGCCCTAATTTATCTACTCTGATGATCACAGACTGACTCAGATCTTGCACAAGCTGCCTGTGGCATTTGACTGGGTGGGTGCTCGTGAGCCTGAGGTGGGAAGAGGATTATCTGTGGAGCATGTTTCTCCAGGGGCTGCGGGGCTGCAGGCTTGCTCCTCATCTGGTACCTTCCACCTGGGCCCAGTCAGCCTGTCCTCTGCAGAGGCTCACAGACTAAAACATCATCACAAACTGCACCACTGCCTTGGACATGGACCCGAGGTGGGGGAGAAGGCAGGAGTGAAACACCAAGCGTGTGACACGGATGATAGGGGAACTGGAGACGTGGGACTCTTGCCTTCTGCGCTGACACATGCCATGAGTCCTGGGCTTGTGCAGATTCCTACAGGGGGATTCAGCCAGGGCTTCTCCCTCCTCATCCCCCCTGGAAACAAAGAACAAAACAATCTAATTCCTGCAAGAAACTCTTCTTCCCCGTGGAAACAAGGGATTATGTCTAGAAAGGTAGCATGTACCCTTCAGACCTCCCTTTGACTGCAGGAAAAGTCAAAAAACAGCCACCCGTGGGCTCTGTGCAGCATTCCCCCCCGGCCCTGGCTCCATCACCACGCTCGCTTCTGGAGCCGCTTCTCCTCCCGCTACCTCTGCTCGCAGCTCTGCAGCTCCCTGTGTTTGGGAGACACCACAAGACCAACTGCAGCAACAGCAGCGATGCCACCAGGGAATGGCAGCTCAGAAGAACGGGTTGGGTGGTGTTCCTCGGGCTGTTCCCGAGCAGCGGTTTGAGTGTCAAAACTTGCACAGGGAAAGGCAAGGGCATCACAGATATGCCTGGCAGGGAACATCCCACAGCCCCTGGGCCTCCCTGCACAAAAGGCAGCTCCTGTCAGGGGTGAGCAGAGCACAGAAAATGGAAGCATGCAACAGGTCGGAGGACTCGTGGGGACGTTGAGGGGATACAAACGTCCAGAGTCAACAGTGAGGACAGCGGGGGAGCTTTCCACGCTGCTCCCCAGCCCTTGGGGCATGGCTGAGGGCTTACTGCAGATACCACTACAGGCATTTCCCCTCCAAGCAAGGGCTGGACTCTGTGTGTGTGATGGCACCGGGAATCCAGAGCCACCTCCTCTGTCGTTATCAGGAGTTTTATTCTGACCGGTGGGAACAATGAGAATAAACACTGCAGAGCGCTGGCTGGCGATGAAAGTTTCTCTGAACCAACAGAGATTCGCTTCAAAGGGGCCTATGAAGAGGTTCCATTTAATTAAGAGGCAGAAAGTGTCACATAACTAATATATGCACACAAATATATACCCATGCATGCGGCCATCCCCCAAAAGACTGGGCACTGCAGAGAACCAGGCAGATCCTTTTGGTGCTGCGGCCCTGGCAGCTCATGGACCAGACTGCTGCACTGGTGTCACGTTGCTGCCAAAGGGACACAAAACTCAGTTTTATTTTTAACTTGGCTGGAGGGAAAGTGGAAGGAATATCTTACAGTGCAAGAAGTAGATGAGGACCCTGGAGATCTCAGCTCAGTTCTTGGCTCTGCTACAAATTCCCCATGCAACCTTAAGGAGGTCACTTCATCTCTCTGCGCTTCATTTCCCTTCTGCAAAGTTTGGAGAGCGTGATCCTCCCTCCGGTCTTGTCTGTGGGTTGGGAGCAGACGCTGATTTTATTCCCTTGCAAGTGCAGTGCAGGAAAGGACTCTGTCTGGGGTAGGTGCAGGGCAGCTTCCCCGGCTGTGCCCTCACACAGGCTGCATGGTTTTTCAGAACAGAGTTCCCCCCAGACTTCCCAGGAAAGGGGATTTTGACGGTAAACAGCAAAGCCTGATCTTAGGAAAGCAGAAGGATTTGCACCCTGTAACCTGCCCTCAGTGCCCAGAGCTGAGGAGTCAGTAGGTGCCACTTGACTCACCAGATAACTGTTTTCTTTTCCAAAATACGGTGTCTGCTAGGCCCTATCACACCATTATCACACCCATTTGTGCTCTTCTCCCCGCTGCTGTTAGTGCCGGGATGGGTCTCGCTGACTGTCACCTCTCCCTCCCCGTGCCGCTGGCATGTGACTGACAGCCCGTGCCCCGCACGTGGCACCCGCCGCTGCTGGCGGCTCCTCCAGCACGGGGATGAAACATTGCTGCAGCACCCGGCAATTTACGGCCATTTGGATCCCATCCATCAGTGGGGAGGCGGCAGAGAGACACCTTCCTGATTCCAGAGGGACCCTCCGTCCCCACGGCCTGGGAGGCTCTTCCTCATTATAACCCGTTTGGCCCCTTTCCCTCTCTTTGCTCTGCCCACGCTATTCCGCTCGCTCTCCTGCTGGAAGGACAGTCCTGGGAGGGATGGGGATGCCCCATCCTCATGGGGCCTGGGCAGCTGTGGCAACTTCCTGACAAGTTGTGTTTTACAGAGTAGTCGCAGGGTAATCTTGCACGTCCTTGTTTTGTCATTTAGGGCACTTAAAGTGTCACAGAGATTTCACTACCCTAAAAGCTTATCTGTCAGCAGGAGAGAGTTATTCCAGTAAAAGGGTATCATCAGCGGCAGTGGGAGGAAAAAAAAGAGACAAAAATCGTGTCTGAAGGTTTTCTATTCCGGGCTCTCTGCAGCCGACCTTGAGCCGATGCAGCTGCACCCAGCGGCTCCCAGGGCCAGTGGGCAGCAGTGCCAGGGCGGGGCTGCACAGTGTCCCCAACACATCCCTGCCACCTCCGAGCATCCAGCTCAGCCCGCACGAACTGGGGGGGAATGTTGCTTGAGGGTCACTGTTTCATCCCCTGCCTTCCTAAGGTCGGTGTTATCTCCATGCCATGGCTGCCAGAGGGCAGAAGTTCTTCTGGACCATTGCAGGGGAGCCGGCGGCTGTGCCTGGGAGCAGAAGGATTTCTCTAAAAAATGGGAATAGGAGCAGACCGCACTGAAGCGGGGCAAAAGTGTAGCATGAGCTGATATTTTTCCTGATTTCTGTGGTTTGCACCCAAATAGTGCAGTGTGGATGGACAGAGAGAATGAGAGGTGCAGGGAAGGGCAGAGAAAAGATGAAGGAGGGAAGGAGGGAGGGACGGACAGAGGGAGGGAAGGATTAACTGGCTGCTCTTTTTGCTATCGTGGGAGGCTCAAATGGCTCATGTCTGGAAGGAGTTTCCACATGGGAAACTCTCCATCCTTGCAGCGGCTGGAGCTGTGGGGTCTCCTGTTCTGAACAGTGAGAACAGGAACACAAACTCCTTGTGCAGTTACAGGTTTAATGTGCTGTTAACCACCTCGAGTCGGGAGACTTCCACAAGCGTTAAGGCGTGGAGCCAAGGGCTCCCGGGCACACTCTGTATTTGTCTTTGAGGAATTTTTTTAGCTACCACGTCCAAAAACAGTTATTTGCATCCCTGTCTCTGGAACCTCCATGACTGTGTGATGCTGATGGAGCTTTCAGAGCATGGAACAACAACTGGTGTAAGTGCTCATACAGAAGGGAATGGTGGGAAGCCAGGGGGTCCTTGCCCATTCCCTCTCCCCAGTCCCTGCTGCAGGAGGGAGCTTTGTTTCCAGCCCAAAATAACACCTGCTTTGGTGGGGTTTATCTGTGCTCTGCCAAGTGCGTGACAAATTTGTACTAAATTGGAACCTCAGATGATGCCAGCACAGAAAACCAGGAATGCTATTGCATAACACAGGGAAATGAGATAAAAATCCTCCGTACGGCACCGTTACTTCAGAAGCAAGAATAAACAATATTTAAAAATGTATAAACAGAGGTGGCATATTTTCCTTAAAAAACATTTCGAGAAAAACAAAAGCATCTTAACAAGGAATAAAATATGACAAGGAAGGAGAAGTAGGTCAGAAAAAAGAAGCCAAAGGAAGGGGAAAAAACTAACACCATGGAAATGAAAGACAAAGCGGATTCTGCTGGCACGTGGCTGTGACGTGGGCCCGGGGAGCTGCTGGGACAAGGCTGGACTGCGTGTCCTCAGCTCCACCACGGCGCCGTCCCAGGGGTGGGGGCCAGCAGCTCCATAGGGATGCACCCGAGCAGCTCTGCAGGTGCTGGCTGTGGTGGATAACCCTGTGCAGGGACGTCCCTCAGCTCTGCCTTGCTCCAAGCCTGCCCACACAGAAAACGAACCTCGCTGGAATTGCCAACTTACCTGAGAGCTGGTGACAGAGGAGAGAGACATTTCACAGACTCATTTATTTGCCCCATTAACCATTTTAACGGCCTCTCTGCAATAACAATCATTCCCAGGGTTGGCAGAGCAGGTGTTCCAACAATCAGCGGGACTGAGAAGCCCTGGATGGCCGTTATTATTAATGCCCATAATAAAAACATGCCTGGGAGCCGCACACCCCGCGCTCCATTACACCCTCTGGTTTATGGGCCGGCAGCTCCCGCTCCAGGACAGCCAGGGGAGGCCAGGAACAGCATCTGGCAGCCTGGCGAGCACCAAAGAAAGACTGTCCAAAACCACCATCTTTCAACTGACCTGTTTTATTGTGTCGTGAAAGACTGCACCTAGAACCAGGTGCAAGGAGTATCAAACAGCGTGTTTTACCTAGAACATCCGAACCCGGGCGCTGCTGAGGCCCAGCGTGCCGATTCCCCGCTCAAACTGAAAAGCAGCAGCAACTCAGGCTTCCGTCTGCATTGAACAGCTGGTAAGAAACAAGGTAACCCAGGGTGCAGCTTCCCAAGAGACTGGCAAACAAAAAAGAACCAGGAGACGCATCTAGTGTGTGCTACGGGCTGGCGTGGCGGGAGGGGAAATCAGCTGGCAGCTTTCTCATTTTCCCCATTCTCAATCAGTTTCCTTTTCTTCTCATCCGTTTTTCTCTTGAAGATGTGGTCTCTGTAGAACTGGAGTTCTTTGATGCTTTCCCTGATGTCATCAAGTGCTCTGAAAGAGAATTAAGGAGTGTTTCAAAGCACCTGGGTACATCTCCAGCTACGCCCAGACCCTAATGCCGCTGAAAACTTCCAGGCTGCAGGAAACCAAACCAATGCACATGGAAAGTGCATCTGTCAGGAATGAAAATAACCCTCATTGTCTCAGGGAAGCAGTAAGAGTCCAGCAGTGCCAACATGCCAGGGAGTAACACATGGCTTATTAGCTTATGTCACCGTGGGACACAGAGCTGCTGGAAACCAACAGGGTCTGCAGTGTCAGTGGTTAAAAACAATTCAATCCGAGGGAAGAGCCGAGGGCTCCGGACACCTGCCCAGCTCCAGCCAGGGCCTGCTCAGGGCTCACTTCCATGCAGCAGCACATCAACCATGACTTTGGCCAGGACCTCTACAACAGCCAGCCCTCCTCCTTCTCTGTTTGCAGAGCCTCCCTCCTGCCCAGCACGGCCACATCAGAGCAGAGCCACAGAGGTTCCCTGGCTCCTTCCCACTACCTCTCTGGCACATTCCAAGCTCAGGAAATAGGCAGGAGCAGGACTGTCACCTCCCATCCAATTTTTGTGTTTCTGTGACCAACTCTGCCCAAAAAAGGGGCAGATAACCCCCATTAAGTGACTATTTGCATGGTCAACAAACATGCACCTCAAAGAGCAGAGTGAATCAAAAGGGCTGAGGAAACTTCTGGTTCTCTGGATTTTAATAATCCCTTTCCCTACACTATCTAGGCTTTGGACAGGAGAATACAAACATCTGATGGGGTGCAGAAGCACACGGTCTCCACTTGCATCAGACACAGGATGCTGGAATTCGCAGGGAGCCCCATATCCTGCTCAGGAAGAGCAGTGTTCCCTGCAGGACCTGGTGTCAGAGACGGAGGCACAAAGCTCACCTGTGAGAAGCCGCCTTCTTTGGTGCAAACTCGTACTCCTCTGGATACCAGCGCCTGTGAGCAGAAAAACTGCCACTTAAAAAGAAAACTGGGATTCAAAACCATGTCTGGTGGCTGCTGCGGGTTTGTTACACTTGGTGAAGGAATTTTGGTTTCACTGACACCCAGAGAAGCCACAGCTCTGCAAGTCCCCCTGCTATGATCTGCAGAGCCCCAGCACCACGAATGGGTGTCCCGAGGGTATCTTTCAAGCCACTTAATTGGGGGAACATTTACCTGCAAAGTTCCTTGACAGTGCTCACATCAATGATCCTGTAATGAAGGTGCCTCATGAACTGCGGCATGTATTTGTCAAGGAATTTCTTATCTGCATGAACAGAGTTACCTACAAAGACACAAACAAGATGTTTCTTCAAAGACACTGCAGAGCAACATGGAAACGAGCAGCAGGCGGAGCGAGCTGGGAGAGATCACAGGGGAAGAAAAGCCATTCACAAGCAGCTCATTTATCCCATTTTCTAGCAAATATGATTGTAAAGGTTTGTCAGATTTTCATTGCAGGATCACACGGGGTTTAATACTAATACCTCTAGTAATTCCTCAGTTACTACTCCCACAATTGATGTCACACAGATAAATATCAAAGAATTATGCCAACATCGGGTTTTTCACCAAGTGAAAGTGGCCATTGGTATTAATTTCACTCAGCACCTGTCCCAAGATCATGTACGAACATTCTGAAAGCAATTCTGGGTAACAGGACACCTCGAAGATCCTTATTTGCCCTTTGCTTGGATACCAAGGGAGGAAAAGACACAGCACAGAACAGGAACACACCCCTGCCACACGTGCCAGAGGGTGCTCACATCCCACTGGGAGTGCAGGATGGATGATGTTGTTGAGGTTAAGAAAGAAGATGCTTCACCTGCGAGAGGACAGAGCCCCGGGGGTGTCTGCTGCCGCACGAAGGACAGGAACTCGTACTCTGCCTGCTGCAGCGAGATTTTACTCTCCTTCACAGCCTTAGTAAGGCCAGACTGCAAAAAAGAGACAAGTCATAAATCAGAAACACCCTGTCACAGACACTGCCAGGAATGCTCCAGTTCTCAAGTAAATGTTTAACTCTGCAGTGAAAGGTCAACCCTTTGAGTGCTGTTTGTTCCCCAGGTACCTCCTGAACTCTGTATCTCAGTTCTCTGGGGCACCCCCAGCCTTTACTCTCCCCAGGGACCTCCTGCTTGGGAAGGAAGACCAAGGCAGGTAAATAGTCCTGGCAGCACTGACCTTCCTGTGGGGCTTGGGGCTTTTTCTTTCCCTTTTTTTGATTTCTTTGCTCAGAGTTCTTCTCTGTTACCAAGACATGAGGCGTCGTTTATCCACCTGCACATCCTTGAGCCAGGAGAGCGTTACATCCCTTTATATCCCTGTTTCAGGAGGGGCACTCGCCTCCCCAGCAGGGAGCAGCAGGTACCAGTGAACACAAATAAACAGGATCCTGCCTTCAGGCTTTATCAAGATTCCTATAAATCAGAAGAGTTCTTCCGTTCTTGTTTTTTTCAATAGTTAAATGTCAAATCCTCTCCAAGTGTTCTCAGTGATTTATTTCCATCTGGCTACGCTATATATTTCCACGACTGTGCCGCAAAAATCTACTTGACAGATCCAAGTGGTGGTTAAAAAATTCATTATGTGGCAGCATTTTCATCTATATTCTAATTGCTTCTCTTCTCTTAGTCAATTAAAAATAAGTAGCTCCTCAGGAGCAGCAAGGACGCTTGCTACCATCTCCAATTCACTCCCGAGCTGAAGCCGAGCCGGAATCCTCGACTGGAGCAGGGAAAAGCACCCATCATAGTAAATTAATATTCATCTCTCAAACTCTTGCTAATTCTTCCCAGGGAGAGCAAGATGCCGAAGGGGGAGGAGGGTGTCTTAAAACTTCAGCCTTTAATTGAAAACTAACTTGAATTTCAATTTATCATCAGGGACTGGAAAATCCATTTGCTCTCTTGCTGCTGGCAAGGAAGAACCTTTCTTTGGTGGCCCAAAGAACTAAAAATAATGTCTTGCTACAAAAGTGAAGCTTTCAGTGAAAAAATCCACAAGGCTCACAGCGCTGAGGGGACAGGCTAAAGCCCAGTGTTTACAGGCCTGTTTAATCCCACATGCACCAAATCCACAGGAAGAAATCTGTACTTCAATCCATCTGGACTGTTCTGCACTGATTCTGCACCTGTTCTTACTCAGGCATTCAAGCTTCCCCTTCCCCACTGGAATTATTTTGAATTATTTTATGCAAGACTTCAGCAGGAGCTGTCAGAGGAGCCCACCCAAGCCAGCCTCCCAGGGCTCCCACAGAGGCAGGAGGTGGCCAGCAGCTCTGTGAGAGGACCAAGGAACCAAACCCCAATTCCCAACCTCACACTGGGAGAAAGGAGGCTGAGCCCCCACCTAGGGAGATGCGAGCCAGTGGCACATCTCTGAGCACCAGATCCCCTTCTGGCCCCCCCTGCCTGCTCCAGCCCTCTCAGGGCAGCCTCACTGCTGCTGGGCTGTGCTGATGCTTCCCACTCCCAAACAGGAAGCAGCTTCCAGCACTATTCCAATTTATCAGAAACCAGGCTGCAAAGCACAAGCTGCTTCAGGCAAGCTGGAAGCTGAAGGCTAAAGATCCCCGAGTGCAGTCTGAACTGTGCCACAGATGACTTGTGAGACCTTGGGCAAAACATTCCACATAGGCTGCTCAATACAAAATAAGACAGATACCGTCTCCTGTCTTTCAGTCCCTCTGTGTGACTGCAAACCGCTCAGCACAGGAGTTGTCCCTGCTTAGGCGGCCGTGCTGCAGCTGATCACTCAGAATTACACGTCATTCTCATCGCGGCCAAGACAGAGAAGGGTTTTACCTTCCCGTGATGCTCCTTGCACCACTCGGACATGCTCTCCAGCAGCTCGTCGGGCTGGTTGATAATCAGGTTCGGGCCCTGTCGGGGACAGGAAAACATAAAGGTAATGGAAAAAAAAGTTTAGAAGCATATGAAAGTTTAGTCCCAAGCACAAGCAGAGCACGGAGCAGTTTCAGCCCGGAGACACGAAGTGCAGTGTGACGCAGGTCCCCGCGCTCGGTGCCACCCCCACGCTCCCGGAGCGGAGCAGCGGCTCCCGGCGCGGCCGGAGCCGGGGACCGCCCGGGGTCACTTTGTTCCAGCATCCCCGGCAAGCGGCGCGGTCCCGCCGGGGCCGGGTGTGCCCGCAGGGTCCCGCCTGGCCCGCTCACCTCGGCCAGCACGTTGAGGTCGCAGTCGGTGATCAGACACGCCATCTCCAGGATCTGGTCCTTCTCCACGTCCAGGCCCGTCATCTGCCAGGGGCGAGCGGCAGCGTCAGCGCGCCCGGGGCCCCGCGCTCCCCGTCCCGTCCGCTCCTTCCTCGCGCCCCCCGCCGCCCCGCGCCGCCGCCCCGCACCTCCAGGTCCACCCAGACCATNGCCGCCGCCCAGCATCGCCGCCGCACTACAGCTCCCGGCGGCCCCCGGCGCCGCCGCCTGCGCTCCACGGAGGCGGGTGCGCCGCAAGGGCTGCTGGGAGATGTAGTCCGCGGTAGCCCGGGGCGTTCCGCCCGTCACCGGTCCCACGGAGCAGCTCCGCTCCTCCCGCCTCAAAGGAGAGGGTTCACTCAGGGGCTTTCCCCTGGGAGATTTTTAATGTTCTCCAAGACCATACTGTAATATTTTAAATGGACAAGGGGGAACGGGTTAAAATTGAAAGAGAGTAGGTTTGGATTACATATTAGGAAAAAATTCTTTACTGTGAGGGTGCTTAGGCACTGTAACAGGTTACCCAGGGAAATTGTGGATGGATGCCCCATCGCTGGAGGCGTTCAAAGCCAGGTTGGATGGGGCTCTTGAGCAACCTGGTCTAGTGGAAGGTGTCCCTGCCTATGGCAGGGGGTTGGAATGAGGTGGTCTTTAAAGTACCTACCAACCCAGACCATTCTGTGATTCTATGAATGTATAAAAAATGACATGAGGAATGTTGCAGACGCCAGGCAGCATCTGTCCCACCTCGACTCTGCTTAAAAGGCTAGACCCTTCCATCTGACACAGATGTTCCTTTCTCCTAAAAAAATACTGACAGCACTTCTCTGTGACACAAGGACAGAGTGGTGATTTCTCCAAAACTTCACCATGGCTTTTTTAACCTGTGAAAAGCCCTGAAGTATGTGAGTTAACACATTTAATACTGAGACCAGAGTTTGGCAGGACTGCACTGCTGGTATTTTTACAAACACTAAAAGGTGACTCCACTGGGGGTGTTGGGGGGGGGGTTTATACATGTACTCAGTGAGAAACAGGTCGCATTTGCTTTGCCCTCGAGTCCATCAATGCCGCGCCGAGTGCCACTTGGCCTCTCTGTAGCTCTCCCTGCGGTACTCGTAGCTCCAGCCGTCCCGGTGCCTGTCGTCATAGTGCTCCTCGCGGCCGCCCCGGTAGTGGTGCTCAGNCTTGCGCGCTGCCGGCCCCTCAGGGCGCCGCGGCCCCGGGGAGCCCGGCGGGCCATGGAAGGAGTGGGGGTAGCCAGGAGGGGCAAAGCCGGGCTGCTCGTACTTCCCCCCGAACTGGGGCTGCTGCCGAGCCGCGCTGTTCATCTGGAAGGGAAAGAGGGAAAGGGATGCTCGGTTTGGTACACTCGCTGCCTGGGAGTGCTTGAACCAAACCCTGGGCTGGCCTCTCACTCACACTGTGTACCAGGAGAATGGAACAGGCTGGTGTTGAAGTGAGACTGAATGCCAGCTTACGGAATAACCGTTACCAACTACTTCACCACAGCTGGACTGCCATAGCCCAGAGCCCTCCCAGCTGACACCCTCCCTACCAGGAGCTTCAAATCCTCTGGAACTGTCATCTCAGCACTTCAAAAGTATATTCCCACAACCTGGGCCTGTGAGTGTGTGCACGTACCACCGCTTGTCTCTGCAGGCTGGACGGGAACCCCGGTGTGGCCATGCCATCTGGAACCCTCTCATACCTGCAGGGAAAACAGATCAGGAGTTTCAGCCTTAAACACACAACTGCTGCAGTCCAAGCGGCATCTGCATCCCACTCGTGTTCCCTCCACAGGGACGAAACACCAAACTGCACTTGAAAGTAGCCAGGAACACTGTGAACCATGCAATGTCTATCTCCATTCTGCACTCCTGTGCTGGCGAGACTCGTACCTGCTGCAGTTGGATGCTGGATGAGGCATCCCAGGAGGGTTGGCGCCAGAAGCTCCGAGCTGGGAACAGGATGGACTGATATCCTGGGCTGCATGACTGCTCCCTGGGGAGAGACAAATATCTCAAGAGACCCACAAATACCAGTTAAGCAACTCGGGTGTGAAGTGAACTTGCAGGACATCAACTTGTTTTGAATTGGCTCTCAAGTTTCATCAGTGATCTGCAAAAGCACATGGTCCAGTTACCAAAATAGGCACTGCAATTGTCTTAATTACCACCAGAAAGCACAGAGATATTGTAGCCAATGTGCCTCATTTAACCACCATCAGATGCGATTTTTAATGCTCCTGTGATAATTCAGAACAGATCTCAGAGGTGCTGCAGGAATAACCAGTAAAAACCCAAAGAGAAGGCTCAGCCAAGGGGTTACACCGGCCACGAGGGACAGAAGG
This sequence comes from Cnemophilus loriae, assembly GCA_013397755.1. Lineage (NCBI taxonomy): Eukaryota > Metazoa > Chordata > Aves > Passeriformes > Corvidae > Cnemophilus > Cnemophilus loriae. Next base: position 31,109 of record VZTF01008887.1, on the reverse strand, counting down.
TCCCTGGTGGAAGCACCAGGACAGGAGAGTGTGAGGGAAGCAGAGGGGGCACATGAGGGACCCTTTGGTGAGAGGCTCCTGCAATTTACCCGATTAACTATAGTTCTGTTGCAGGCTAGAGGCAGTTGGCAGCAGTTCACTTTCCCTCTAGAAGAGTGGTTATTTAAGGTCCCTCCGGTACCTGATCGGAACTGGATGCGCATGGGCCGCCCGTACAGCTTGATCCCGTTGAGCAGCCGCAGCCCGTACGGCACCGACTCCTCGTGCTTGAAATTGACGAAGGCGAACTGCTTGGGCCGTCCATCCCGGTCCTTCGGGATCTTCACGGTGATCACGGGGCCCGCCTGGCATCGGGGGCGAAGGCGTTAAGCAAACACCGGGAGGCAGCGACCTCCGCCGAGCACGTGCGCCCCGCCGAGCCCTGTCCCGCGGCGGCCGCCGTAGCCCCGCCGGCCATGGCGGCCCCGGCCCCCCTCGCCGCGCCCTCCCCCGGTACACACAGCGCGGGCGCCGGGCGGTACCTGGTGGAAGAGCTCGAAGATGAGCTCCTCGGTGACCTTGGGGTCCAGGTTCCCCACGAAGAGCGTCCGGTTCGCCTCGGCAGCCGCCGCCCCCATCGCCGCGCCGAGATCTGAGCGCGCGCGCTCTCCAGCGCCTGCGCCCCCCGCCCCGCGCGGCGCTTGGCGTGACGTCACCGGGGGCGGGGCGAGCGAGCAGGGCCCGCCCCTTCCGGCGGGGGCGGGGCGGGAACGGGGAAGGGGAACGGGAACGGGAACGAACGGGGCGGTGGGAACGGGGCGATGGGAACGAATGGGGCAATGGGAACTGGGAACGGAAATAGGGATGGAGCCGGGCATGGCAAAGGGAACGTGGACAGGCCTGGGGCCTCAGCAGCACCGGCTCGGCGGCAGCTGCGGGCTCAGGATCTGGCCGGGCTGGGCCCGCGTCTGCCGGGGCACACGGGACGTGCGGAGCCCCCGCCTGCGGCCCCGCGGGCCCCGGGAATTCACTGATGACCTGTAATTAACCCATAACTGGCAATAAACCCGGTTTGCCGTGAGGGAGTTGTTGATGCATCACGTGCACCGGCCCCGCTGTCGCCGCAGCGCATCCCCAGTGCCGGGGTTTCTCCGTTTCCCCGTTATTACCACGCAGTTGTGAAACTGATGGGAAACTGAAGGGGTCTGAGCCAGCCGGTTAAAAACCGGGACGTGGTTAAAAACCGCCAGATGGGTTGTGTGGGAGCAGGGAAGTGGCGAGGGCTCTGCATTCCGGGAGGCTGCGGTGGAACACTGGGGTCCTCTCCGGGGCTCCGAGTCCGGCTGCTCCTGCGGCCGGATCCCGTCGGAGTGGCTGGGATGTGCCCACACCAGCCCTCCCAGGGGTTTCACTTCTCCAAGGGCTCTGGAAAGCATCCTTGGCTCTCCCCACGCACTGCAATCCCCTGGGTATCCCAGAAGATGCTGGATGTAAAACGGGTGTTCTCCATCTGGAAAAATTTTGAAAGGGGCAGTTGAGCCTTCATTTTTCATTAGGTCCCCACGCGTTGCGGCAGATCCGATTTCCTTGTTAATTGGCTGCTGTTCATTTTCTCCACTTCATTACTTGCCGCCGCACCTAGAATTTATATCCATTTGGTTTAATCGCGTTCGCCTGGTTAAATTCCAAACAGTCACTCGTTCAGAAAGGGAATTATTACCTCGCTTTGCCAGGACTTCCACTTTGCCTTAATTTCCCTGGAGCCTCGTTTACTTCACTCTGCCTGTTTTCCCTCCCAGGGTCCCCCCGGGCTTGGCTGGGAGCGTGTGGCGCCCATGCCATCGCGGCTCGTTCCACGTGCCAGTGCCACGGCCCTGGCCAGAGGCCACGGCAGGAGCTGGTGGGCTCAGGCATTGCCTGGCACAGCCTTTCCCAGCCCAGGCTTGAAAAATACACAGTGAGAGAACAGGAACCACTTCAGGTGCCTCAGAGATGCTCTTGGGATTCTGTTGTGTTTGTGTCACTATTTTGTGCCCTTTTTGCTCTTTAAAGGAGCAAAGTGGAAAACCGGAAGCTTTTGCTTTGGGAGGAAAAGCCCATTCTTTGGCTGCCTGTTTTCACTCTTAATGCGCAGGCACGTGGACATACTGCTGAGATTTCAACCAATTCCACTTGCTAGTTTCAACTATAGAAGAGGCTTGGTGGTTTATTTATTTGGGGAGTTTGTGGGGGGCTTTTGTTTGCTTTTTTATGTATTTATATAATTATACCTTCTTCCTTCCAGGCACTGTCTCTGTCCCTGGGCTGGGGGAGCTGCTGGGGTTACCCCAAGCCTGGGTGCTGCATGTGCTGCACAAATCCCAGCTCGCACACACGGCTGGAGCACTCAGGAGTTTATTTAGTGCCAGATAAAGGCCTGGGAGCCCCTGGGCTGCACCAACAAGGCTTTTTGAACCCAGACTCAGCACTGCTGTCCCCCCCAGAGCCCCACGCTACACGCTGGCAGAGGGACACCTCCATGCCACCAGGCTGAGCACACCCTCGAGGTCCATGCGGTCATCGCGGTCATCATCCGCCGCATATGGCTGCGCCTCGCTGAGCTTCGCCTCAAAGCCGGCGGCCACCACGGCCTCCTCCACCTCGTGGTTCTGCAGACAGAGGCATGAGAAAGTCTGCTTGTTGAAGGTGTAGTAGGAGTCCCCGAGGGCAGTCAGCATGACCAGGTGCCCCCCTGGCTTCAGGAGGGTGCTGATGTTCCTCAGGGCACTGCAGAAGGTGGCCAGGTCCTTGCAGGCACCCTCCAAGCACAGGGTGGGGACGATGCAGTCAGCTGGTGGCAGGGACATGCGGCCCGTGGGGTTGGCTTTGGTCACATCACACTTCAGAACCTGTTTCACGTTCTTCCTCAGTTTCTCCTGCTTCTCAGCCCACTTCTCCCTGGCAAGAAAATGCAAAAATAAGTAGATGAAGGCTCATTCTGTGGATATTTAGCATCTGTGCCTGTAGCTTCCTGGCACTGCACATGGCCTGTGCCACCACCATGGTTGGTGACAGGCAGTGGGACACCAGCCTCACCTGTCCCCTTCCAGCTCACAGATGTATTTCACCACTGGCTCCCAGTTGAAGGCTCCTGCTTCGTTCTTCAGCCACTTCTCCAGCTCCCGGCAGTTCCGGTCAGTGTAGTCCAAGGCGATGATCTCCTGGAAGTGCTCACAAGCAGACAGGAGCTGGTAGATGGTGGGGCCACAGCTGACATCTATCAAGATGTCACCTCTCAGCCCATCTGGTGCAGAGTGGGGAGCAAACCATCCCGGTGAGGATGGAAACGGCCCCAGGGCAGAAACATCCCAGAGCCCCTCAGGCTGGGCCCCCTGACTCAGAAATGTGACCCCAAGTGCCACAGATCCATGGCACGGCCCCATACCCCAGTGCCAGGGCTCTCTGGCCACAGCCCAGCCCAGGGCAACTCCTGCAGCGGGTGCAGACCCTGTGACAGGGGCAGCTCCTGGGGCAGAGGCACTGTCCCCACGCCCCCGCCCTCAGCTGGGCTTGATGGTGTTCCCAGAAACTGCGGCACAGCTCCAGCTGCAATTTCACGTCTGCACGGACACGGGTGCAGGCAGAGGGGTGTCCCTCACAAAGCAGGTGTGTGCCTGTGTCTCGCACAGCTCGCTCCGTGTTGGGCAGCCCGGGAAACGGTGCCGTGCCACGCCTCCGAACGCCTCGGGACTGCTCACCTAAGGAGAATATTTTATGCAGGATCCTCAAGTTCTGCATCATAAACGCGCTTGCCCCTTCCCAGCAGTTGCTCATGCTGTAAAATTCTTTCAAATACTCCTGAGGGTCAAAATTCTGCTGGTAAAACTCTGCTTCCGTGAAGATCGCTGGCGCTTCCATGCTGCCGAGAGCCAGCTCCGCTCCTCGCTCCTCCCGTGCCACGCAGCCCCTGTTGTACTTTCAGTTCGCACCTCCCGTCTATGTACTTCGCTCCACGCTCCAGCTGGGCACCTCGTCAGCGGGACTTACGCTCGCTCTCCAGTTTTCTGCCGAGCCTTGCCTTTTCGATAATAACTCAGTTCTGCAGCCCCCGGCAGCCCCTCGCCCGCCGTCCTGAGCAGCACGGAGGGGACACGGTGGCGACAGCTCCTTCGCCGTCACCGCCACAAAGAGGCAGCAGAGCCCCGCACTCCTCGCGCTGGCAGGTCCCCACAGCAGCCCGTCCTCCTCCCACTCGCCCAGCTGGAGCCGAAATGATCAAACAGTTTTAGGCTCATTACCGGCTCCAAATCTATATAATTGGCCTTTGCTTTTTTAAGGATCCATCGTTAGAAGTGACAGCAGAGGAGCTGCCGCATCATCGTCAAACTAATAAGTGCAAGCGTAGATCCAAGGTGCATTTGCTTCACAAACCCCCTCACTGAGCCAGACCTGCCACTGCCAAACCCTCTGCTGAGCATGTGAGGCGTAAAAAGGACGTCAAGCTTGAAAGATGAACATAGTAAAGAGGTTTTCTTCTGACAGCAGAGTCAATAATCAGTGCTCCCTGCTACTGCAGCACTGGGACACGGGGCCCTGCCAGAGCCCTGCTGGCCAGGCAAGCTGACCCAGGGGCATTTGCCAGTACAGTGCTTAGGTTTCAATCCTTAAAGACTGATTTTGTTCACTGAATGACATGATCTGGGGATAAAAGCACAAACTGTCAGCACCCAGAGGCCTCTGAGCAGGAGTGGCAGAGCATCTCAGAGCTGGCAAGACTTATTGCCCTCACTGCCAGCCTGGCACTGCCTGGTCCTGGGAATCACAGAATCATAGAATGTCCTGGGATTGGCCTGCCATGGACAGGGACACCTTCGACCAGACCAGGTTGCTCCCAGCCCCATCCAACCTGGCCTTGGACACTTCCAGGGATGGCGCAGCCACAGCCTCTCTGGGCAACCTGTGTCAGGGCCTCCCCACCCTCACAGGGAAGGATTTTTTCCTCATACCTGATCTAAACCTACTCTCTGTCAGTGCAAAGCCTTTCTCCCTTGTCCTGTCACTCCAGGCTGTAAATAGTAAACACTCTAAATAGTCTCTCTCCATCTTTCTTGTAGGCTCCCTTCAGGCACTAGAAGGCCATGATTAGGTCAGCCCAAAGAGCCAGCCCCCGAGCTCGTGGCAGCCCCCAGAATGGCTGTGACGCTGCAGCCTCCCAGCTCCATGAGAGCTTGGCTCCAGGCGTCTGATTTCCATTTCCCCCCGTACTCTTATTTCAATCAAAGTGTGTGATTAGGGCTGCGCGAGCTCCATTGTCATCTCCACATAAGTGCTGCTCTGATGGGTGGAAACAGCGTCTCGATGTTTACAGTGAAGGATGCATGGATCTGCTTTCCTGGATAAGGCACAAAATCTGCCACTGCAGGGAGGGAAAATCACACGAAAACCGAGCAGCACCTGCAGAAGGCTGGGGAGGGAGGAGGGGAGCCCTCCCAGCCTATGAGGGAGCACCTTAGCCTCATCCCCTCACCTGGGCAGCAGCTGGGAGGTTATAAAGGGCAGAGGGAGCTGGGGGCCCATTTTGGTACTTGCAGCGTCTCGAGGTGTTGCTGGGCTAGGCTCTACATGGCCTCTGCCCTGAGCACAGCTCCTGTTGGGGTCCCAGAGGAGGTTTGGAAGCAGCCAGCTTGTGCGGTGGAACACGGGCCTGGGGAGGTGCTGCGGTAAGGATGGGTGTCCTTTGAGGGCACCACTGGGTCCCGGTGCTTCTGCGGGGTTTGGTTCAAGGTGGCTGGTTGTTTTGGTTGTTGCAGAAAACATTTTTGAGTTTTCCCCTGTACTTCTGTGGTCAGAAATATTATGCTTCAAGGTTCCCGTCGAGTCAGAGGAATCCACCTACTGCTGTGCCCTTCCCTCTGCCCGCTTCCCTCCAGGGACAGATGTTTGGCTGCGTCTCTGTGGCATAGGCATCAATGGGATCTTAGTTAAATGATATGTAATTAACAACTGGCCGTGCTGCTGAGCCCCTGCCCCAGGTCTCGCTCCCCAGGGGCTCTGCCCACAGAGGGGAGCGGGAACAGCCCGGTGCCAGGAACAAAAGGCGTCTCTTCTCCGCGTGGTGCAGAGGATCCCAAACAAAAGGTTCCCGTTCTATGCACTCCTCTCCCTGCTTCTCACTCTCCTTTCTGTGCTCCCACTCTTCAACGGGGATTTAAGCTGTTCTTTTCCTGGTTTGAATTTCTCTGGGCTGCAACAAGAAAGTAGCAATTAACTGTTATAAGGCTGTTTTATAGTCCTGTGCAAACCCTTTCCATCCACTCTGCTTTAAATGGGTACATCTTTTATTCCCAGTTTTCGGGAGTGTAAAACTTTACAGCATTTGCTGCAAACCTTCATACTTTGCTTTGCAGTTTATTGCTCCCTCTGCGGATATATCTCACTCATAAATATGGCTTCCAGCTCCCAGTACTTGACTAGGAGCCGCAGTGCCTCAGAGTGGTTCCATTAATGGGACTTTGCCTACATATCGCGGTGTGATTCATCCCAAACCTCTGTCTCTTCTCTGCCTGAAGGTGCAGAGCTGTGTGGAAGAGCTCTGGCAGGACACTCAGCCAGGGTGTTCCAGTGCCAGCAGCACATCTCCATGGCTCTGGGAGGTGTGGAAGGTGGCTGTGGAGAGCTCAGTGTGAGCTGGGTCTCTGCACTGGCGTGGCTTTGGGCACTGGCATTGTGGAGCCTTGGAGCAAAGGCTGTCTTGGGTGGAGAATTTCCTCTCTCTCCTGTGGATTGTTTACAGGTTATTTGTAAAAAACTTTATTTTCCTATGATTAGCATGGAGTCTCTCTGCTCTCCCTGTACTAAGAGGGACAAATAAAGAGGTTGAATGCTGAGGTTCCTGTGGGTTTAGGTCTGACATGGGCGTGTTGTTTCTGACCACCCTGTAATTTTCATTTCCATGGGAACATTGAGCAGCTCTTTTACTCTACTGCCCATTTTTTGGAACACTTTGCAGATGTGCTGTGCTTGAGACAGGCTCAGGTGTCCATAAATGGAGCCAGCCAGGTTTGTGGGCACCAAGCGCCAGCGCCTTTGTTCTTCAGCAGCCAAGCCAAAAGCTGGAGGTGGAGGCAGAGCAGGGTTCTGTGTGCTACTGGTCCTGCCGGGGCTCTGGGAAGGGGACAGGGCACTTGGCACTCCTGCACTGCTGGCGGGAGGAGTGGGGGTCCCTCTGCAGACCCCAAGCAGCCGCCGTTATTCTGGGACTGTCGTGACACAAAGGATTTGGAAAGGTGTGGGATATTAAGTGCAGCTTTCAGACCCCTGCGTCCTACATGGTAATTTCCTTGCATTACAGCGATGGCGGCTTTAAAACCGCCCTCCTCCCGTCCCCTTTTAACAAAACAGAAAAGCATTTAGGGCCGATTTGTTTGGAGTCCAGAACGGCAGCGATTACAGCGGCGCGGTGCATTTGGGGTAAACAGAGTGATACTGGTGTGAGAATGACCTCTGTTGAAAGGGCGGCACAGGGTGGGGGCTGCTGTTTATCCCCCGTGTGTGCGACCTGCCCCGTTACCAAAAGCGGGGTGCTCTGTCTCATCCCTTTGAGCATCCCACCACTGCATTAAAGCTGCTTTTCCAGGGAAAAATAAGATCTGTTTCAAAAAGCCTCGGCTGCCTGTGTCCATCCCACAGGCAGGCCGGGTGCTCCCCTCAGCCCCCGGCCGCGGGAGGGAGGGGAGCAGGGCGGGCACACGCTGGCAGCGCCGCGTTAGCGGATGGTTTATGGGACCATTTGCTGGTGCCGGTACCTGCCGACGAGGCTCCAAATGTCAGAGCCGGGCGAGGGAACAGGTGGGCTCTGTGCGTCTCTGGGGCCCCACTAATTCACAGGCGATAAATTAATGACACGAACAGGGACAAAGTCCTATTCTGGGTGCAGGTGACTGAGCAATTCCCTTTTGGCAGGCGGAGGGAGGGAGACTTGCCACTGTCAGGCTGCCTTTGATTGTGTTGTCTGAGCCAGCCTTAAAGGTAGCCCGCTCTCGAAACCGGCTTCGCTCCTGCTCAGGGCTTTGGAAGCAGTGGCAAGTCTCGCTTAAAATAATGAGCACCTCTGCTAATTACCTGAGGCTGCCTCTTTGAACCGCAGGCTGTCGCTTACATCATCCCCATAAAGGAACCGAAGGTTTCCTTCAGTCCCAGAGAGACGGGAGATGTTCAGAGCTAATGACATCAGCCGTGTCAGGAAGGGGTGTAGACTGTTTGCACCCACACACACCTGGTCCTGGTGCCAGGCATGGGGCAGGAGGAGATGCTGGCAGGAGGTGGGGTGTTCCTCAGCCCCCTCTCGGTATCCACTTTTGTCCCTCCTGCCTCCAGGAAGGAAAGCTGGCGTTGTGCAGGAGGGAAGGTACGGGTGAGGAGGTGCTTTTGTAGGGAACAGGGCCAAAAATAGTGGGGAAAAAAATCAAAGTCCAGGAGTGGTATCATATTAAACAAGCTGTACAACAATCTGTCGTCCACGGGCCCTGTATCAACATTGTTTTGGTTTTGTCTGTGCTATCTTTATAGAATTCCCGAGGGATTGTGTCCTGGGAGCAGCGATCCGGCACCGGGTTGGGAGGGCAGCAGGGCTGGTGCGAGCTGTGCCGGCGGGAGGCAGGGAGCGCCGGGCTCTCTCTCGCCTCTAGGAAGCACTCTGACCTCAGGGAAACGCTGCCGCGCTCCCCGAAATGGAGAGGATCGCTCCGAGCAGAGCTGCGAGTGTATGCAGGATCGCTAGGCTTGGCAAAGTGCTTTTTTTTGGAGAGCCGTGGCTTGGGAGTGGGCGGGAAGTGAGGTCGAGAGATCCCAGCGTGGCAGAGCTTGGGACTCGGCGGTCGTCTGTCGGCTCAAGGGACAAGGCTCCGGGAAATGCCCCATGGGGATGCACCAGGCTGGTCCTGGAGCCGGGAACCCCTTCAAGCAGGAGTTCCCTCCGAAATGGGGGTGAGGTGAATGCCGGCCTTGGAGGATGTGGTTAGATACGGGAGCGTGGTGCCTGGAGAGGTGGGATCGTTCAGGAGCCGCTCTGGGCTCTGCTGACGAACCTCTTCGCCCGGCAGAAGTGCAGGAGAGACGAGGCTTCCCGGGAGCAGGCGGCTGCGCCCCAGCCCGACGAGCCCGTGCAGATGGCGGGGAGATAAACGACACCATCTCCGTACTGTAGTGGCTCGGCCGTAATTCCTGAAAGACATTTATTGGAGGCAGCCTTCCCTTTTTCAGGGCTGTGACTCCTCGGGCAGGGGGAATTGCGATGGGGAAGGTGGAAAGTGCAACCCGGCGTTACTGATGACACCGGTGCCCAAGTCCCCATCTATTCCTCTCCTCCAATTTTCTCCTCTGACAATTTATAGGTTGGTTTGATGCTTGAATAGCTGAGTCTCTCTAGTAATATGTATTCTCTGTAAGTATTCCCCGCTGTGGCATATCCTAAGAGAACTCCATCAAATAATTATCTTCCCTTTTATTTATTCACAGTCTTTTCACTCGATCTGCATCACGATAAAATATTCCAATGGCTTCCTCTTAGCACTGAGCCTTCCCCAGATTGTAAAGTGTATTTATGTACAGTATTAAATCCGCCCTGCGTCGCTCTTTATCTCGCCACTCTGCCCGTTCGATGCTGCCGTTGTGCGCTGGCCCTGGCCACCTCCTGCCCTGACTCCCTGTGTCCCCGTGGCACGCTCGGAGCCTGTGCCAGCTGCCCGAAGCCCAGGGCAGGAGAGGTCTGCAGGCGGCCATGGACCCAGCTGCAGCTGGTGCTAAGGGATGGAGAGGGGCAGCCCCACCAGGGAACCTTCCTGTCCTCCCTCGCCGGTGCTTCCAGCCAGGATGTGGCTGCCTGGCAGAGCCGGGCTGCCCGCCTCAGCGGGAGGACGTGACTGCAGGGCAGCCGAGCACAATCAGAGCAGGGAAGAAACCAATAAGCTCCTTTGCCCCCTCCGGAGGTGCTGGAGGAGCAGCGCTGCTCTTCTCCAAGGACTCCGCGTGTCTCCCTGTGGAGCCGGTGGCCTCTGGGGAAGGATGAATCCCTAAAAAGGGACTGCCAGCCAGGGGCAGCTTTTCATACAGAAAGAGGCTATTTCAGGGGATGATGTGCAGAGTCTGAGCGAAGGTTTCCAATGCTGATGAGCACTTGAAGTGCTTGGAGCAGTCCTCAGAGAAGGTGCAGGCATGCTGCAGCACAGCTCTGGCCTGTGGCAAGGGGCATCCTTTCTCCACGGGATAGCAGGTCCATGTTTGCAACTGGGATTACTGCAGGTTTTGAAAATAGCCCTTCTAACACCAGCATATGCTCCTTGTTTTTCTGTGGATTTCTGTGTGCTCCACAGCAGCCTAACAGGGAATACTTGGTGTTGCACATCCCTGCTTGCTGCTTTAAAAGACCCCATGCAGGAGCCACGGCCTCTCCACCCCGGGATGCATGGGAGGCACTTTGACGTCTCTGCAAGTGCAGGTCATCCCAGGGCATTCTGGACTGAAGGGGCTCTTGTGGTCACGTTCACAGTCTGTAGCAGTGCCCAGGGATTCTGTTAGGCTAGAAGAGCTCTCCCCCCTCCAGGCCTGAGGGAGTAAAAGTGAGTTTAACTGTGTTTCTAGGTTTGCTTCTGCTGCTCTGCCCACAGGAGCATTTCCTGGGAGCCATGAGGCAGGGGCAGCACCAGCATTTCTGCCATGCTGTGTCACCGTGACACAGGAACAGCAGTTATTAGGTTGGTCACAGAGAGAAATAGCAGTGACCATTCACAATTGTGGCTTTTCTCCCCAGCTTTGCCCACAGTCAGCTTGGTTGGTAGGCAGATGGGCCAGGAAAAGGGGTGTTTCCCAGAAGAGGGAGATGCCAGGGGACAGGACCAGTCATGGTGAGGAGGATGAGGATGGTGACCATGATGCTTCAACTCACTTGGCTCTGGTACCTCTTCAGAGTGGCATCCCCTACACTCCTGAAGAGCCAAGTTCCCCAGCAAGGGTTAACAGAGTGTATAAAATTGATTGCGATTTTAGTAATTCAGTATAATCACAGTCTACCAGCAGGTTGCTTTTCCAGCAGGAGGGTTTGGAATTATTTTCTGGAGTTTGCAATATAGAACTTAAATTAAGCCTCAGAAGTCAGAGGAGCTCTGCTGCATCTCTAATGTGGTGCTAAATTCTCAGCAGCACATTCCCTGTATTAAAGCCTTTGCTGGCAATTAGGTTCATTAACTATCACAATACCTTATTTATTACTCGGCATGCCATATGGTTTCCCAGCTAAAGAATGGCACCCGTTCTAGCACAGACCATTTGGCATCATAAAAATGTTAACAAATAATGTTATGGCTCTCAAGGGCAAAAGGGCTTGCCGGGCTGCAGGTCTGCACGGCAGGAGAGAATATGAAAACATTTTTCTTCTATGGCAAAATAAAGAATTCCTCAAGACAGAAGTATTCAAAGACTATCCCGCTTGCATCACGCAAATGGGAGTTTTATACATGCCCATAATGGTTCTGTCAATATTTGCAGCAGGCAGCGTGCTCACTCATCTCCTTTCCTTCCCGTCGCTCCCTCTGAGCATGGACAGTGCTGGAGCACCAACAGGAAAGACTCACCTCCATCCAACTGTGCCGCATTTATGCCTCTTGATTTTTATTTCTTCTGATGGCACTGGCTCTTTGGTGTATGCAGCTCTTGGGGACAGGATTAATTATCCAGCACCATCCTTTACTGCTGTCCAAACTTCAGCACTGAGCACTGCACCAAGGCACCCGGCATGCCAGCAAGTGTACATGGCATCCACACTGCAGAAGAGAGAGCATGTGTGCATATCTGTGTGTGTAGGGGGTGAAGCTTCACCAGTAGAAACAGCTCATTGGGACCCCAATGACAGAACATGAAGTTAGGTGTTCTGACCCTGAAAAGGGGAAAATCCTAGTTGTAGTTCGTTTAGTGCTCTTGGGAGGAGATCAGGACCTGTTACAGCCCAGGCTGTGAGTGTTACTCAGGGTACGCCACACTCGGTTCCTATTTTCAGCAGGATTAGGATTACGAGAGCCAGGGACAGCATTTCAGGTCACAGGGACTCGGACTGTCTCCTCTTGGGTACTGTGTGGCCAACGAGGAAAAAGTACTTCTCCGTTCCTGTTCTGTGAGTGGATTCTCCTAGAATAAACGTGTCCAAAGGATGATTTTTGGCAAAGTGCAACTTAAATCAGAGTAGTATTGAAAGCACAGATTAAACTAGACTTTGTGATCCTGTCACAGTATCCCTTGACAACCTCTGAATTTCCAGAAATGGGTCAGAAAGTGGAGTTTGAGGCACAAGTAGCACTGCTGCCAAATTTCCTAGGCAATGCTTACTTGGTGCCTAGGTGAGGTTTTTTCCTGGATCCTGCTCTTCATTGATTCCTGGGTCAGCTTTCTGATTTGCAGGAAGACAATTCTTCCAGCATGTGAGCTGAGGAATGGCTCTGGGCTCCTGCCCATGGGCTCTGGGGGTCTGTGCACAGGTAGCTGCAGTAGCACAGTGCCAGCTCCCCGATTTCCTGCCAACGATCGGGTGGGTCAGGGCGCTCCCAGGGCTCAGTGACCTCCTGCCAAGGGTAGCTGGTGGTGAGGCTGGAGCAGCTCTTGGATAACCGCCATGGTGATGATCACTTCAAAAATGCTTTGGCGTACAGAACAACTGCTCCTTCTGTGGGCAGTGGCAGCAGTTAGGTGTTTGGCTGGCACCAGGCTCAGCCTGTGCGCAGCAACTTCACTGTGCCCTGGTCTGTCGGTGCCCGCTCCAGAGCTGCCTGTATCCTGCCGGAACTGCTTTTCCCAGGGAGGGATGTGACAAAGAGCTGTACTGCTTCAAAACTCACAGGCTTTAATGCCAGCTAGGATTATTTCTCATCACCTTGGCTGAACTCTCAAGCAATGTGGGTGAAGCGTTCTACCTGCCAGTTCACACAGCACTGCTTCCCCCTGGGATTACAGCCATTTCTTTGGGAGCCCCTCTGTTTTGTTTTTTATGGCAGTGGATGGCACACAGTACTGTAATACAGGCAGAGCCTGTCCTGAGAATAGCAGTGCTCCATGGGAAGATGAGTGTGGCCGAAGATGAAGCTCTGTCCCCCCAGACAGTCACTGTAACATCCCATTTCTGCTGGCCTCAGTGCCTCTTTCCAGAGTCTGCCAGCTCCTGTACCATCCAGTACCTTTGAGTTTTCACTATTCCGTGTCCTCCTTTCAGCTAATTACCTTTTTCATGGAGTTGTGCTTTGGTTTTTTTCCCCCTCAGGTCCCTTGAAGAGACATTCCAAAATGTGCCCCCTCAAAAGCATCTGGGCTGGAATATCTCACCCCACCTCCCCAAGCAGTTTTGCTCCCCACCCACCCTGCACAGCTGCAAGGACCCTCGGCCATCTGGTGATGCCATACCTAGTTTTGTAGGTAGCACAGTGGTGCCAGTGCTCCAACACTGAACTTTTCATGGAGAATTCTTTGTGAATGGAGAACTGTTTTTCAAATGGCAGAGAGAAATGGAATTCTGGTCCGTTTGTGGTGGAATTGGCATTTCCCAACCAAAGGATGTAGCACCTGAGGCAGCAGAAGCAGTGGAGGGAGAGGCACACCAGTGAGAAAGAATGGACTGGGTTCCAAAGGGAATTAATACCTGGAGAGGAGCTGGGGGGTGGTGGAAGCAGCTGCACCCCGGTGACAGCCATGTCACACACTCTGCTGCCTCCCCCCGTTTGCATCCCTGGCCGCTGGCAGGGACACGTGGAGCCTCTGGCCCAGGGAGATAGGTCTTATCCAGGAATGACTTTGCAGGAGTGTTTACTTTCATTCCTGGGAGGCTGATCGAGCTGTTCCAGCTAGGAATGTGCCCTGGCCGAAGGGGGACCCTGCCAAGCTCCCTCCAGCATGAACACTGCACTGTCCAAGGGCATCGGAGCCCCGGCTGGACTCGCCTCCTGCTCCCAGGGCTGACCCCACCGTGTGTCCGTGGGACTTGTGGCGATGGATGCGTGTGCTGTGACCAAGCTGGGATACACCAATTCCTCATGACCTTTGGGAAGGTTTCATAAATATCCGCCCTGAAAGGGCAGATTGTGAGCTGCCTTTCTGCACCAATGTTATCTGATTTGGTCACTGAGGAATCTGCGACCAGATAAGATACCAGGGGTTTATCGTATCTCCTGGCAATTATTAAGAAAATAAAATCAGTTAATATCTAACCTTGAACCTAGACCAAAACATTTAGCCTCAGACTTCGTTCTGCCTCTCTTGTACATTCAGGAGTTGTACAGTTTAGAGGGCTGTTAGGAATGATGGAAGAGATGAACAGGAATTTAATCTGAGCCTAAAATACCATCATTATGCAGCTCGAGCATCTCAGAAATGAGGTCTGTGCCATGTGTGATGCAGCCACTCGATCTTTTTGTCCTGGTGCAAGAAAAGGGAGGAGGAGGAGGAGGAGCCCCTTTGGCAGAAGTTTCCCCAGCTGTGAAGGCATTTTGTGTGAATATTTAATGCAGAGATATGTTAAGAGCAGGGAAGGAGGGGGGAAAGTCTTCCATGAGTGTGGGCTTTTGTTTGCCTTGTCAGAAGCAGTAACACGTTCTCTGTGTGCACACGGAGCACATAAATACATATGAATATCTCTCTCCTGAAAAGGGAGAGCAGAGGACTGTGCAGCTGGAAATGGGACATGGATTTCTGCTAGAGGAAAGATGGAATTAGGGCTGAAGGTGTTTACTGAGTGACTGGGATTCAGGATGTGGCTTGCTCCCTCCAGTAAATGAACTTGAGCATCATGAGGGCACAGAAACTGGCAGCTTCCAGTGGAATTGAGGATGTTGCTCATGGTCCTGGATGACTTTTTGGTTTTAAGCTCTAAAGCCATTCAGGGGCTCTTGGAAACCATCCTGTTAAAGGAAGGGAGTTTTAATTGTTGATCTTGTGCTCAGAAAAGCATGCAATGAGTATTTAACTCACCTGGAATTCCTATTAATGTCTGAACTTGGGCATGATCCTCCTGGAGAAGGAACAGCCCTGGGTGGAGGTGCAGCCCTGTGCCCCATTCCTGAGGGGACCAACCAGCATGAATGGTGTCTGGACAGACTAAGAACATCTCCTTCCCCAGTGCTGTATCCATTCTGAGGAGAGTCAAAACCAAAGGGAGACAGAGGAAAAGCAGGACGAAACTGGAACACAATCCCTCACTAGAATATCCTCTGTTTTGGGAGGCAGAACAAGCCCCCAGAAGCACTTTGCTGAGGTCCTGGTGTAGATTCTGCTCTATTTAAAGGACTTTTTTCTGGGATGAACTTTACCGAACACACATGCAGCCTCCACAGCACCATAAAGTCGGGGCTGACATTTAATGCCTCGGCACATCTCTTTCCTTGTCCCATGCAAGACATCAACTATGTCAGGCTAAGAGAAGAGAAAAAGAGGAAAAATAATTACACAGTAAATTAAACAAGGCCAACCCCCCCTCCGACTTATTAGGGCTTCAAATGTTGCTACCTCTGGCTTGAGCTCTCTTGAATACATACCAAGGGTAACACTAAAAATAGGTCCTGTGCTGATGGTTGGGTCACAGCGTGCTAGAGGGAGACATTTTTATTTAATTACAAGCCCAGCAGCGCGTTGCTGGGGGGGAATACATAAACACGGTGCTTGAAACCCGGCTGTAAAGTTTGTGCTCCTTCGCTGAGTCACTGTGGCTAAATTCCCCTTTGTGTGGGGGATTTAGGGGAGGAATGTGGGAAGGCTGGCCTAGGCTGCCGCCCTCCTGAGTCACTGCTCAGCTCATCCTCCAGCCCTGGCAGGCTCAGGGCCCTAAGCCACTAATTAGCCTCATTGTCTTAGGGCTGCAGCATCCATAACCTGGCACGGGGAGGGGGGAGGATGGAGGGACAAGCTCCTGGAAACCCATGAGCAGCATGTTATCTCCTGGCACTTGTGTTCTGTGCATCACAACCCACCTCTCAACAGTCCCAGAGGGATACTGATCCACTCCTTCCGTGGGATGGCATCGATTCCATCATGCCTATGTGCAAGCAAAGTTGTAACTCGGAGCAGTGCTTATAAGCAGGAAGGATTTTCGTGCACAGACCCCAGCATGCAGCAGCCTCGTTTGGAGCCGTGCGGATGCGTGCAGTGGCGCGCTGGCTGCTCGCTCACGTGGCGGTGACACGATGATCCTCGTCGCTGCTGCCGTGCCTCTGTCGCGTGCTCAAGCGTGGCGGGTGGCGTCCCACAGCCAGCCGGGGCCGGGAGGCTGACGGGACAAGGCAGGCATGCGGGGAAGGGCAGACAAGGGTTTCTGCAGAGTGACAGCCCACACGTGTCCAGTCAGCTCCGTCTGAGCTATCCGGCCATGCGTGTTCTCCTTCTCCACGACAGTGGGCAGCTCCTGTGCAGCTCCATTGGGCTGGCTGCAGCCAAGCTCCAGCAATAACTTACTTTGGGATCAACTGCAATGTGGATAACCCGTGTCCCACCACCCCATGCCACAGCCCCCGATCCAGTTGCGTGCTCGGTGTGACTCTCAGGTTCCCTTTGTGCAGCGCGCAGGGGCACAATGAGGGGCCTGTTCCTGGCGCCTCAGTTCCCCCGGGCTGCCACAACGAGCGCGGGTTCGGTGTCCGCGCGCTTGGACGGAGCCTGGTGCTAATCAGTGGGGTTCAGAGGAAGCTTAATGCACCGTGGCTGCACACTGAGCAGCTTTCCCGGGGCTTCCGCCCTCCCCCTTGCAAACAGCTTTGTGCATTTAGGCTTTTTTTTTTTTTTTAAATAAAGTCTAACACATTTAATCATCTTTTCATAAGCTGTCAGCTTGCCGCGCACCAAAGCAGAGCAGCGCGCTCTGCCCTGGCTCCCAGCAAAGCAAATATGCCTGGAGAAATCCTGGTCCTAGGAGCGTGCACACAGGGGATCAGGAGCTGTGAACTTTCCTTGGGGTCTAGGGGGAGATCAAAAATCAGTTTTTGAAAGTCATGGATTTTTCATTGAAGCTGAAACAGATCTTATTTTGCACAGCATCCTTGCTCCAGTGTTTCATAATTCAGCTCTGCACTAGGAGGGCTGGAAAACTCAGAATACTGGAAAACCCCAAATACATCAAAAGCAAAACACAACTAGTCCTAGGAAAACATGGGAATGTGCCTGTCCTGCACCCTGTAGGGAGCTAGTTCTCTGTAGGAGCAGGGAAAACAAGTCCGGGGGGCAGAGCTGGGGTGGGCACAGCTGAAGTCAGGGCCTAGCAAGCTGGGGAAGTCAGAGCTGTGTCCTTGCATCCCTCTCTGGGGTGGAACGGGGAGATTATGTGTCTAACAGCACTGGAGGAGTGTATGTGATGGAAAAGGGCATTTGTCTGCAGAGAGGCCAAGAAGATGTTTTGGGCTTGATGGAGAGGAGCTGCTCCTCTTCCCTTTCCAGTCATACTGGGTGGGTGATGCTGGGGCATCTTCTGGCTGAAGTTGCCTTCCAGGATGTTTTTTGTGGACTAAGCATCCTGAACAAGGAATTTCCTTTCTTACTGTAGTTGTGGAGACAGCTCGGTTTTACTCTCCTCTCCACGCACTAGCTGCCTCTTGGAGAAGCATCCCAAGGGTGCCCTTGCCATCGTCCCTAGAAATACTTACAGGCTGCTGCATTGCCCGGCCCTTGTCTTCCCACAGACCTGGTGCTGCTGGCCAGGATATTTCCACTGGGGAAGCAAACGTTGGTGTCTCCCTGTCCAAGTAACTGATTGAGCTGGGGGCTACACGTGGATCTGAATGGATCCCTCATGTTCCTGGGAAGGATGTCCGTGCTTCACCTGGTCCTCACACAGAAAGCCCTTCCTGAGAAACCACCGACTCAGGGGTTTAATGCTGGAGGTTAATAATAATCGCACCAGGCAGCACATCATTGCCCCGTATCTGGTTGAGAGATTTACAAGTGAAACTCGTGGCGGAGGAAGAAATTGCCTCAATCACTCGGAGTAATGGCACATGGAGAGGCACTTGGGCGTGACTGCTACTTAACACGGAGCCCAGCTTGGCTTCATTTAGCTGCTGGTGCCTTTCTAATAAACACGTTACACTACAAGGTGGGGATTAAGATCAGAAAAGTAAATAAATTGGAAACTGATGGGGAGAGATGGGAGGGAAATAGAAGGTACTGGGGAGGAGTGACGAGGGATTGACTCCCATGCCAGCATGCGGGGAAATGACCCCGAAGGCCATGGCTGTAGCTTCCCAAGCATCTCCGTGGGCCTCACCTGCGGGCTGCAGGTGCTGGGCAGCCCGCTGCCAGGGCACGCAAGGTGTCCCTGCTCAAGGTCACCAAGCTGGTCGCTCCCTTTGGTGAACAGTGGCCGTGGGAAGTTGGTGTCTTAAACAATTCAGTAGCTTTTACTATATGTATTAGAGGAGCAACGAAAAGTGCAACGCACCAGTTGACAGGAAGGACTGGGGGGTTAATTTTCAGGATGCTGCCTGGGAATTTAGCCGTGGGATTTCCATTATTGCTAATGGGACTCACGCAGCTTAATTTCATGTGAGCTACACTAAAAACATACCCCTAACCGCCTGCAAAATTTCAGCCCTGAAATCAAGCCTTTTAAAAGTTAGAGGAGAGTAAACAAACACCTGAAACCACAGTGTCTCGCTATTTCCCCCTCTCAGCCGTTTGGATTTTAAAGTCTGGAAGAGGGAGGAACTCAAGCAGTTTGAGACAATTAAAAACCCCATCCTGCAGGCACACTGGCTGCCTGTGCGGCGTGTTCCTGCTCTCTGCCAATTACAGCGGCAGAGTTATAACCCCCGAAAAAATAGGAGTAAGCTGATGCCTTACCCTTAACTATAGTACGGCGAGCGCGGCGTTATCACACGCGTCTAATAACCTGCGCAGCGCCGCCGTGCATCGTGAGGCCTCCGTTATTAGGCTGTTCTCGTTAAATGACTGCTATCATCTGGTCCCAAAGTACATTAAATCCCATTATAATTATAAACACACTTCCCCATAACGTTCTCCTTAGATTACATTTGCGCTGCTTTACCCCAAGGGTATCTTTGTACTAATGCCGTCCGTGTTTGTTGTTTTAGCTGACGACGCCGGGCCCTGCGATGGCTGCGTTGTGCCACGGGTGGAGCAGGGAGGGAGGGCAGAAGGGAGAGCTGTGTAGCTGCCACCCTGCCCCTCCCTGAGGATTACACAGGTCTCTGGGTGCGCTGAGCATGGGTACCGCCAAGGAGCTGAGGCACACGCACGTCCTCGGTCGAAGATGCTCAGGGCACACAGAGCTCCCTCGGCTCGTGGCCTGCTACTCGTGCCGCTGCCTAGTGTTGTTGTCGGTGTCACGGTGTGGCTGGTGTCTCCCCGTGTGTTTCGCTCCCTTACCGAAGCCGACCCTTGAGGCAGAGCCCCATGGCCCGTCCTGGGGTGCGGGCACCC
>VZTF01008887.1:0-11055 GCA_013397755.1 Cnemophilus loriae | reverse complement strand
CCTCCCTTGCCGTCCCCGGGCGGCGGCAGCGGGGACGCGGCTCCGGCAGCTGCGGATCCGCCGAGCAGCGCGGAAACTTTTGGGCGAGTCGCTGCTGGGCTGCGGGCTAACTTCCCTCTCCTCCCCGCTCCTTTCTCCTCCCCGCTCCCTTCTACGCTCCTCTCCCTTCTCCCTTCTCCTCTTCTTTCTCCCCCTGGCTTTTCTCCTTTCTACGCTCCTCTCCCTTCTCCCTTCTCCTCTTCCTTGTCCCCCCGGCTTTTCTCTGTCCCCCTCCTTTTTTCTCTTTTTTCCCCTTTTTTCTCGCTTTCATCTCTTCCCTCCCTGCTCCCCCTTCCCGCTCCACTCTGCTTCTCTCCCCCTCCGCCTTTTGTTTTCGCAGATAGTCGGCACACAAAGCTGGTCCCAGATTTGAGCGACGGCGAGACACCCTGATGTGTGAGCCTGGGGCGCACCATGGATCTGTCTAAGATGGGGCTGATCCAGCTGCAGAACCCCTGCCACCCCACCGGGCTGCTGCACAAAGCCAACCAGATGCGCCTGGCGGGGACGCTGTGCGACGTGGTCATCATGGTGGACAGCCAGGAGTTCCATGCGCACCGGACCGTGCTGGCCTGCACCAGCAAGATGTTCGAGATCCTCTTCCACCGCAACAGCCAGCACTACACCCTGGACTTCCTCTCGCCAAAGACGTTCCAGCAGATCCTGGAGTACGCATACACTGCCACCCTACAAGCCAAGGTCGAGGACCTGGACGACCTGCTCTACGCCGCCGAGATCCTGGAAATTGAGTACCTGGAGGAGCAGTGCCTGAAGATCCTGGAGACTATACAGGCCTCTGAGGACAATGACACCGAGGTCACCATGGCTGATGGAGGTGCCGCTGCCACCCCTGAGGAAGAGGAGGAGAGGAAGTCGAGGTACATCAAGGGCCTCTTCATCTCCAAGCCCACTGGTGAGGAGGGTGGCTATGCTGGCATGGCCAGCCAGAGTCTGCCAGCAGCCACAGCGGAGCAGAGCCCCTCTGCCTCTGCATCCTACTGCTCCCTCTCTTCCATGAGCCCCACCAAGGCGGCGGTGGACAGCTTGATGACCATCGGGCAGTCACTGCTGCAGGGTGCCCTGCCACCCAGTGCCCCCGAGGACTCACGCTCTGCCACCACCCGCCGCCCCTCTGGCCTCACCGAAGTCAAAACTGAAGTGATGCAGGTGGATGAGGCCTCCAGCCATGACAGTCCCCGGACAGCTGAGCCCGGTGCCTCCAGTGGGGAGAAGCCTGATGAGAAGGGCAAGGAAGGACCTGGCACCCCAACCCGCAGCAGTGTCATCACCAGTGCCCGTGAACTGCACTACAGCCGTGAGGAAGGTGCCGAGCCAGCCCCTGAGCCTGGCCAGGGGCTGCCGCTGGGGCCGGAGCCGTCTGCTGCTGCCCCGGGCGAGAAGCCCTTGGGCATCTACTCACTGCTGCCAAACCACAAGACTGAGCCGGTGCTCGGCGTGCCGCCCACTGTGGCGTCTGCCCTGCACGTGCAGCCGGCCCTGGCTGTCTCCATGGACTTCAGTGCCTATGGCGGGCTGCTGCCCCAGGGCTTCATCCAGCGGGAGCTGTTCAGCAAGCTGGGGGAGCTGGCAGCCGGCATGAAGACAGAGAGCAGAGCCCTGGGTGAGCAGTGCAGCGTGTGTGGGGCAGAGCTGCCGGACAACGAGACCCTCGAGCAGCACAGGTGAGTGCCGAGGCCGTGCTGCGGCATGCTGCACTGGGCAGCCAGGATCTTGCCAGAGGGTTTCGGTTTCTGGCTGAGTGTCGTACGTGCTGTTGCAAAGTTTCCATCACGGACCCTAAAACCAGCTTGTGGAGTAGCATTCTCAGAGGGATGGCTGTTGCAGCTCCCTCAGGTCTAGCAACCGTGCCAGAAGGTTCCTTCCAGTGAGTGCTGGCTGGGGAGGACAGCTCGGATGAGCTGGGGCCGTCGGTGTTTCCTGCGAGCATAAACCCCACCAGTTTCCCTGGCTGGCATCAACCAAGCAGCTCACAGTTGCTACCCTTTGAGTTTAGGGATCTCTGTGTGGAGAGATGCAGTGGAGACAGGCAGCACTCGCCCACCCTCTGCTGAGAGCTGGTCCCTCCTGTGCCGGTGCCGGGGCACGCCAGCACAGGCAGTGGTGGCAACATGCGGTGACTTGCCAGCCTGGTGGGTTTTGTGCTGCGCAGCTTACCGGTTTATGAAACATTTACACTTTGCACAAAGTGGCGCGGGGGTCAGGCTGGGTAACGCCGGGGCGAGCGCAGCGGGCTCGGGCTGCCGCAGAGCCGCGGGTCTGTCCCTGCGGGGACGGTGAAGGGCTGAACCTCCAATGGCTGTGGATGCGGTTTCGGGGCTCCTCTGCTCAGGGTGGGGGGATCTGTGTGCTCACTGGCAGCCCTGCACCCTGGGGACTCGCTGCGGGGTGGGAGCGTGGTAGTGGTTACTGACACGTGAGTCCAGTGCTCCGCTGTTTGCTGCCTCCCTGTTGTAGTTCTGGGACCGGGGCTTGTGCCTTGATTTGGCTGGGGAAGGGAGCCACGTTAATAACCACACCAAAATCGGCGTCGCCAGTCAAATCTCACGGCTCTGGACGTGCTTTGGTGAGCGCTGCTCTGGCCCCCGGTGTGGCTGCAGCTCCGCGACAGGACAGCAGCGTCCTGCCTAGGGAAGGCATCACTGGCATGGTGCCGTAGCTTCCCCCTGCCTCCCCTGGCCGCGCACTCTGTCAGATTTTTAATGAATCAACAGGTTAATTAGTCGTGGTGCACGTAAGGCGCTCCAGGGCCGGTGTCCGTGCCGGCACGCGCCTCTGGCGGGCAGGCGGTGCTGCCGGCGTGCTCGCCGCCGCCAGCGGGGCGGGAGAGCTGCTGCCAGGGGCCGGAGCGGCGGCTCCCGTGCGCTCAGCCCGTGAGCGCTCCGGGTGCGGGGCGGCAGCTGCCGCGCCGGGATCCTCAGCCCTGCGCGGGTCTGCAAGTGCTGGCAGCATCGCCCCGCGGTCTGCCGCACGGACCCTGCGGGGAGCAGCCTTCACCCCTTGGGGGTCCTCGGCTCCGTGTGGGTGCACAGCCGCTTTCGGCTTTGTTTCCCCCTCTCGCAAGTGGGAGAGCGGGGGCTGGCGTTGGTTACGTGCCCGAAGCCGCCTCGGCCGTGCGGTGATGCAGACCGAACGTCACCGGGAGAGCTGCAGTGAGGGCTCAGGGAGAATTTTAACGTGCCTTTCTGCCACGGTCTCAAGGCTCTCCCTTTCCCCCTCCAAGCCCAGAGCAGCAATTGCTGTGGCCGCAGTGGAGGGCGGTGCTGGGGCTGTCCGGAGGCTCCTGTCGCCAGCCCTGGATGTGTCCAGAGGAAGGGAGAACTGCCCGGTCAGATCCTTCCCCACGCGGTCGAGAGATGAGGGAGTATGGCCCGGCTGTCCAGCACGGCAGCCCCTATTTCACGGAGCCTTCCTGGGCTCAGCTTGTTTTGGCAGCCGCGGCTGCAGCCGTAGCTTATTTCTCACTTATTCATGATGCTTATCGGGAGGCTGGGCACACGCCATGCTCCGCGGGGCTCGGGGTCTGCCTGGAGCACGGAGCTCAGCACCGGCCCCTGCCAGCGGAGCCTTAAAGGCAGTTGCTGAAGCCAGCACCAAACTCTGTTTGCCTGTTCTTGCTTTCAGACCGATTACCCGGCACTGGCAAACTTTGCAGGGTTAGCCAAATCCTTTGAGCCGTGTTTAAACTGATCTGTAAGACCGTCCATGTTGAAAGGCATTGGGTAACAGTCCAATGAACTCACTCCCTGGCCCCCAAAGTCTAAATCCCAGGCGGTTCATGTGTAGACAGGGTCTCATGTGGCTTTTTTATAGTGTTTGCTTTCTAATACGTTGTGAGAATTACCATTTGGGGAGGATTTGTGGGATCCTATTGTATTCATGGAGCTGTTAAACAGCATCTGCGCGGGGTTGGGATCTGCAGCTCTCTGCCGGAGCAGCTCTGGTGGCAGCTGCACCGTGCTGGCTGCAGGCTCCTCTTCGCTGCACTGCCTGCTGGTGAGGGGGCCTGGGGATCTGCACCCTGCGCTGGGGTCTGGGCACCACCTCCCCAAGACAGCAGAGGTGGGGGCAGGATGTGCCGGGGGCACCACGGTGTCACTCGTTGGCTTTCGCTGACCTCTTTCTGCCGTGCTCTCGCTGCTGTGGTTTTGCTTTCCGACCCTGATGCGAGCGCAGAGGTGCCTGATCAGAGCCGTTCCCAGCTGTGGTGAGCTGGGAGCCAGGGGCAGGGGCCCAGGGGCCAGGGTACCTCACTGTTCCGTAGGGTGTTTGGCTGCCAGTGTGACAGCTTCCACGTGCCGAGCCCCAGCAGGTGACAGAGCCCGAAGCCACCCAGCACCAACGCCGCTCGTTCCGCAGGGAGCTCCGTGAGCCAGTGTGTGTGCCAAGCCTGTTTACAGAGCACAGGCAGCCCATGCATATGGCGGGGCTGTTTGTTTACACACACACATGCCTATAGAAGTGTAAACATATATGTTTATAGTCTTGGAGCCTTCTGAGTGTTGTTCCTGTCTTCATTAGTGTGGGAAGCACATGCAGGAAAAAGGAGAGCAGAGGGTTGGCCTGGCCTCGGCAAGCACAGGGGGCCACTGGCCCTGGGTGACAGACAGTGCCCAAGGGACAGTCATCTGCCCTGGCCTGGTGTGGTAACATGGCTCCTTGGCCTCATGGCAGCATCATCTGTGCCGTGTCATACCCGGGAGCTCTGAGCTGTGACCTTTGGGGGGCCAAGTGGCCACAAGCCTTGGCACTGCTTCTGATGAGGGTTTTCAGGTCCCTGAACCCGCCGGCTGCTGCGTGCTCCATTTTTTTTCTCCCTTACCAAGCTTATGATTTTGACTAATTGAGTGTAGATTGAGTCGTCGAGTCTTTAATTTTTTTTATAAAAGATTTCGTTCTGAGTTCAGCAAAGTTCAGACTTAATCTAATGTTAGTATCGATTGTCGCTTCTAATTGCAGACAAAAAAGCCATAGTTCAGTGGCCCTTTTTGGGGCTCTTTTGTGAAGGAAAACCTCCAAGCTGCAAGGCGAGAGCTGTGCCGAGCTGCCAACTGAGCCTGGCATAATTTGTCATAGAGAAGTTAAATACCTTAAAACTTTAAAAAAATTAAACCATGTCTTTTATGAAGTGATAGTGACGGGGAAGGCTGCCAGCGGGGATGTGATCCCATACGCTTCATTTATGGCACAGTCGAGGATCCCAAGCCAGTGCTGCCCGGGAATTCACCCACCACGGCGTGCGGCTGCTGGCAGCATGTGTGTCAGTGCGAGATGGAGATGCTGGTCTGGAAAGGAGAAGTGCTTCGTGGTGATGGTGGCATGAGGCCAGTGGAGGCCAGTGGGGGTGTATGCTCCTTGTGGGGCGATTTTCGGTGGAAGGTGCTTGTCCTCACTGACATACGGGATGTACCTTGGGGAAAACTTTTGTGCCAACTGTCAGGTCTGTTCTGCTTTTTGAGGTTCCATGGCTGAGCTGTCAGCTAAAGATGTGTGTGTGCTAGTGGAGGATTTAAGGACGGGGTAAGGAGGCTCGCTCTGCCCCGGTGGCTGCTGGCCAGCCACTGTGCCCCAGAGTCTGGATTTGTGCCCTCTTTGAAAGACAGAAAAGCAGTGGATCTACCTGCCTGCTGCCAGCAGCACCAGTGTTCAGGGCCAGGCATCGATGCTCCCACCAGCCTGAAATGCTCCTGCTTGGGAAAACTGCAGCTTCCCATGGGGATCCAGCCTTTGGCTCTTACTCTGGCAGCCTCACCTCCCCTGTCTCCACCTGGATTAGCTGAGCGTTGTGCTGCTAATGCCATTAGGCACGTTGGCACTGCTCGGCATATCACAGTGAGAAGCAGATGCAGTGTACCATTAAAGCAATAAACATGATAAATCGGATCCCAAGTGCTTTGTGAGATGTTATTAGCGTTAATTTCAGTAGCCGAATACAGTAGTTGTTTTTTATTTTATTTTAAGCATTTGTCAATTTATGTTCCACTGCAATTTAAACTTTAAAAAAAAGGGGGAAAAATAGCAACAGGGGGAGGGAAGGAAAAGCCGGGGCAGCAGCCCCCCAAACTCTGCCCATGATTACTTCCAGAGTCCGAGGATGACCTGGCAGCTCTAGTTTCTTGCTGATGGGCCTTATTAGCGGCACCTGGCATCATAAGGGGCTAATGGAAACCAGCGTTCCCGGCTGCCGGGCCGCGGTGCGGGGCAGCCGGGCGAGGAAGCTCTTATTAGCTTTATGGGCAGGGGGACGTGCCCCGCTCAGGAAATGAATGTTGCAGCTAAGGTCCACAGCGCTGACCCCGAGCGTGTAACCTGTGAGCGCTGGCCGAGACCCCGTGCAGGATGCTTGGGATTTCGGGGGCTCTCTGGTTCTTGTCATGGGCAGAGGGGGAATACAACGTGGTATGTTGCAGCCTTGAACTTTTGATTTATTCGGTGGGTGACTTAACCATTTCCATACTCAGCTCCAAGTGTGGAGATAGAAAAGCCCCCTTTGGCTTCCACATTGTTCCATCCATTCTTCTGCATCAGTTTAGTTATGCATGCACTGCATTTGAAAGCGAAGCTCTGAGGGTCCCATCAGAAAACAACTATTTCTATGTATTTATTTGTTTGTTTATTTGTTTCCCCCTGCCCAGTGAAACCCTGGTTTCACCTGGCCATGATGCCTGGTGCTTCTGACACCTTGCAGAGGGACATCCAGAAGCGTGGTGGGGTCATTGCCTGCTCTCTGCCTGGTGTGCAGCCGCTTCCCCAGCACCGCTCAGTTCCCAGGGACCAGGACCCCGTTAGCTGCAGGGCTGGGACCTCAGTGCGTGAAACCTGCCGCATGGAGGACACTTGGGTGGCTTTTCCCCAGAGGTGGCTGTTGCTGCAGCAGCTCGATGAGATTTGCAGAGCATCCTGAGTCCTCGTTACACCACACGGAGTGATGTTGGTTAAAATGCCTTTTCAGCTGTACAGAGAGCCTGTGCTGGTTCAGGGATGACTCTGTCCACCCTTTCTGCATTTCTCTGTGGAGCATGAGAGTGGTGCAGAGCAGCCTGGGGTGCTGGTGACAGAGCATTCCTACAGCCTTCCACGCTTCTGCGGGATGTTGGCTCTTTAGTTACACCAGTCTGTAAATCTGTTTTCCTTGGATAGAGTAAAATGATCTGCATTTTCCTTTTTGCCTGCAATTAGCAAGATTTTTCTTTTATTCCCCCCCACCCCCCTTGACAGCTTCAAGAGAGGCTTTAAATGAGTAATTACTAAATATTTCCCGGCAGCCAAACACGGGGCCATGGCATCTCCTGTTGCAAAAGTGAAAAATATTTCTGTTTGCAGTTAATTTTAGTGGCAGGCAGATCATGTTAACTGGGTGTAATTGCTTCCAGATATGGCAGAGGGTTTTGTGTGTTGGGATGAAGGGTCTGGTAAGTGCTCACTTCCTGTGTAAATTAGCCTATTCCATTCATTCCTCCTCACCCAGCAGTCCTGGCTTGTGTCACTCTGCCGGTGAGGGGTTCTTCCCCCCGGCCTGGCTCAGCACTTTATGGTGGGATCAGTCCTTTGCGGGGCATCACTCCCTCCTTTGCTGGAAGGGATCTGCATCCCGTTCTGCAGCCGGTGACCTGGACAGAGCTTGGTGTGCACCCTGGCCCTGGTAGAGATTGGTGGTGTGACAGGTACCAGCTGAAACAGGGAGAGTGGCGCATAGGGAATTTCAGACAGAATGGATTCATATAATATGAGACCCAGGGAAAGGTTCGTGCATCCTTTGGAACAAATGCAGACATGGCAGGGGAGTGTGCGTCTGGCCAGACACCTTTTAATATGGGCTGATGAGTTTCCAGTGCAGTCGTGACATGTACTTCTGTTTCCAGGCTCAAGCCCAGTTGCTCAGACTTGCTGTGGGGTGTTCAGGAGCATCACCTGTGTGTCCATTCTGGATAATCTTTATCCAGGCTGAGGCGTGCCTGAACCACTTGGTTTTGGTTTGGAACACGCTGGTTTGCGTTGGCAGCGCTCTGGGTACCTTCTGTGCTGACGGCAGAGCAGCAGGTACCTTTGGTAGAGTACAAGTGCTGTTGGACCACATCACTCACAAAAAAGGTGAATTCCTCTTTTTGGCAAGAGGTCACTCTGCATCGGAAGGAGGGAGCAGCGCCCTAAAATTGTGGTTGCGGGTGCGAGCCTTTGTAGCCCAGGCTTATGCGCTGGCCAGGGGCCAGGGCCGCCCGGATCATTTTCGCTGTAGTGTTCTTAACTGATTTTAAGTAGATTATGGTTGGATACGTGCCCTGCTGTGCTGGTTCAGGTTTCCATCGGCCTTCGTTGTCTCATTGCTGTTTTATTGGCACGTTGTTTAGCAAACAAGCCGGCAACGTGCGATTGAGGAAAGGCTTCTCCACGTAGGCACGAGCGCTGCAGGGCGCGCAGAGCCTGGCTAGAGCCGCCCGCCCGCCATAAATCAGCATTAAACACCCTGCTTTGTTACCGGTGTCAGCGCGGGAGATGGGCTGGTTATCGGCGTGTATCAGCCGGGCTGATAACCCCGTGCTCTGTTGAGTGCTGTGCGAGGAGCGGCTGGCTCGCTGCAGCGGGGGAGCGCGCTGGATGCCGGCACGGGCCGTGCTGTGGTGTTTGCCATACGCGCCACCAAGGGGACCTGTGCACCCCCTGCTTGAAAAATACACCTTCATCCATCCGCAGCTTGTGGTGGGGAGGAGGGTGCCTGCTCTGACCTTGGTGACCTATAAAGAAGAGAAACATTGACTGAGCATAAAAACAAAGAGAAACTCAAAAAGCCCCACAGCCCCAAGCACCAGGCCGTTTCTATCATCAGCAGAGGTCTTCAAAAGATGTGTAGTGGTGGCACTTGGGGATATGGTTTAGTGGTGGGTTTGGCGGTGCTGGGGGAACGGTTGGATGCTCTGAGGCATCTTATCCAAACTTTATGATTCCCAAACACCAACCCTGCCAGAGTTCACGGAGCGTTTGGACGATGCTCTCAGGCACATGGTGGGATTTTTGGGGCTGTCCTGTGCAGTGCCAGTAGCTGGATGTTGATGATCCTTTTGGGTTTGGGGTATTCTGTGATTCTATGGTTTCCACACCAGGTGCTGCACCAGTTACAACCCACATGTGGTTTGCCACTCCATCATAACTACTGAATGTGTTTTTATGCTTTTGCCTCTGACTCTGGGGATGGTGCTGGACTCCACGTGCTTTGCCCTTGGTCACCTTCCCTCGTTCTTGTTTCCACGCAGTATTTATAGTAAATCATATTAGAAAGGAGTGCTAAGGAGGAAGCATGATTCATCCTCCTTGAAACCAGCACTGACATAAATAAAGGCAAAGAGCTTACTACGTGTTTTTTATTATGGTATTTAGGGACAGGTTGTACTAATTTTGGCATGCACAGAGTAAACCCAGGAAGGCTACGACTCCAAGAAATCCAGTTTCACCACAGCACAGGCTGTGTTTTTAAAAAACCCAATCAAAACCCAGCCAGCCTTCTTGAAAGTGCATGTGCATGGCTGCACAAGGCTTTTGGGACAGCTCATTGCCTTCCAGATTTCACTACATGTCTTTGGCTGTTCCATTGGTTTCTCAGGACTTTGCTGTCCTGTGGGAGCAGAGAGGGCTGTGAACTCAGGCATCACCTTTACCTGTGAGGGTGGTGAGGCCCTGGCACAGGGTGCCCAGAGAAGCTGTGGCTGCGCCATCCCTGCAAGTGTCCAAGGCCAGGTTAGACAGGGCTTGGAGCAATCTGGGATAGTGGAAGGTGCCCGTGCCCATGGTGGGGGGTTGAAATGAACTTTAAGGTCCCTCCCAATCTAAGCCATTCTAAGCCATTCTGTTATCACAGGTCTGGAATAGGATGTGCAAATTGTAGCAGAAAAGGGCTCCCTGATGAGGGGATGCACAGAGAGGATGTACAGAGGGGATGCTCGGTGCAGAGGGACCCTGCCAACGGCTCTCAGACCGTGTGAGCCTGGGCTGCCACAGCGCGGCACAGGCAGCGCTGGTGACGGATCTTATCTCAGCCTGGCACGGGCTGCGGTCGCAGCCGGCTGCACAGCACACGCAAACGGCCTTGGCATGGGAGAGATAAGGCAGCGGCGTTGTGCAGCACCCACACCTCACTGGCCCCCCTGCACCACGCGGCGCTGGCACAGCACCGGCACACCGTGCCCTGGCAGCGCGTGCTGGTCGGCCGGGCCACGGTGCCACATGCACCACGGCAGCGGGGTGGGTCCTCTCTGCCATGGGGTGATCGGGGCACAGCAGAGTCCCACCAGCCCACACACCGGGGCCCCTTTCTGCGAAACAGCACGGCGCTCAGAACCGAAACCCTCTGTATCGCCCGCCTGCCCACCCCCCCCTCCAGGGCGTTCTGCTATTTTTACCAGGAACGAGGTGATTTCCTCTTCTCTTTCTTCCTTCCCCCTGTTCATAGAAAAGATCCCAAGTGCCGAGCACGCGGCAGGGCACTCGTGTGAATAAAAGCAGTGACCAGAGGCACTTGTCGCATGTGAAACCTCTTTGGGCACCTCTGCCCACACTGCCCTTGCCTTCTCTTGCACGTGTTGCCTTGGTGGGAACAAGCAGTGTGCAATGAAACTGGCAGAAAACTTGTTTCCCTGTAGCAGGAATCATCTTAGGAACATTTTAACTGGGATGAAAACCTTTCCAGTGGAAGAAAAGTGAAAAACAATTGTTTTTGCTTCCCAGGTTCCTGTCTTCTCCTTGGGTGAGGGATGGGGAAATGCCATCCTGACTTTGCTATGCCTCCCCCGGCCTTTCAGTTCATCATCACCCTAGCTGAAGGGCAGCATTTGGTTGGGGCTTTTTGGGGGAATTTGGGATTTGCATTTCTGGGGCTGTGGGGAAGATTGCGTGTAGGGTACGGCTGTAGGAAACGGGTGCTGTGGTGGGAACTGGGCCACTGGCAGCTCCCAGCCTGCAGGGTGCTGAGTCAGCAGTACCCGAGAGTGGGGCAGCACCAGGGCTGCC
>VZTF01008880.1:0-13150 GCA_013397755.1 Cnemophilus loriae | reverse complement strand
CCCAACAACAACAACAGCAACAGCAAAAGGATAGGAGAAAAGAGAGCCGAGCCGCCCTTTCTTCCTGTCCCATCCCCTCCTGCCTTGCGTGGGTTCTCGGGGGGCCTCAGCGTCGACCCCAGAGGGACGGTGACATTATTGATGCTCGTGAAAACAAATTATTTGCGACATGAAATAGCAAAGACGAAACCGGGCGCAGAGTTCAGTATCAGTTGCGGAGTTTCATTAAGCAAACGAAAGTTTCTTCCTCTCCAGCTCAGAGTTTCTGCGATGAAACTCAGTAGGTTTTTTACACGGCGGATCCGGAGTCTAACTCTGCCCATTTACACCGCGCGTGGAAATGAAAGTGTTATCCCACCACCACTGCTGCGAACCACGCAAGTGCCACATTGCAGTTATCCCTTGCAGCCCACGCAGCCGCTCCTCTGCCAGAAGCCCCTCGGGGGCACAGCCCGGGGGCGGGAGGGTCTGGCAGCCCGGCGGGCCGGGCCAGAGGAGCCCGCTGCCGCCGAGCAGCGGCTGCGCCCGGGCTGTCAGGGCAAGGGGCCCGGTTTTCGCTGTCTAGGTTTCGTTTGCGGAACGGTTTTTTCCTGCAGCAGCGGTGTAATACAAAGAGGGTAAAACCCACCCGGCTCATTTGCAAAGTTGAGGCGCCGCAATATTTAATGCAGAATAGTGCTGGAAATACACAATTTTTATTTCCTTTGGAGAAGGACGCTATTGCGAGAAGGTTGCTGTCCCTCACCACTGCCCGCCTAAACGGGAGTCGCCTCCCGGGAAGGGCAGATGCCCCTCGGCGCGGAGGACTTTTTCCCGTCGAGATTCTGGCAGAGTCAGAAAACGACACTTCAGAGTGACTTCTCCATGGGTTTTCTGCCACATGCAGCGATAACGGGTAATGCAGGGACCATGCGGCGCCAGTAGCCGTGCTGAGGGGCATGTTGCCTTCCGCGTCGTGCTCTGACCCTGCCCACATACCGCTTTTCCCGCACGCCCTGATGTCCTCGTCCCAGAGACTGTAGGTGTCCGGCAAGGGTATCTTCCTGCCGGGACCCCCATCCAGCCCCGAAGGACGCATGCAGCCCAGAGGATGAGGGAGACCGCAGCCAGCGGTCGATCTCTTGTACCCTCCTGCAGCTGTTCCAAACCCCTATCTCAGCTACTGCCCAGGGAAAAGGCGCAGCAGGACCAGCGCCTGCGCTGCAGAAGAGCCCCGCTCCTGGCAACTGAGTCCCGATGGGGGGAACTCCCAGGCTGGAGAGTCAGATACAGCCTTTGCTGTCCATGTGTTGTCCCGAAACGGATTCTTTCACTCGGTATGCGAGAAGCCGATCCACACCCATCGCTCTGGAATTGCTTCCAGCGGTGGAACCGGAGGGAGGCAGGTGAGGGAATTTTACTGCGTACAGCCCTGTGCTGAGCACCGAAGCAGAGTCTCAGCAGCTATGGGAGGCTCCACACTCCACAGAGGCTGCTCGCTCTTGGCCGCGGCTCAGGCTCCATCGAGAGATCCCAGTGTCACCGACCTGGCCCTGGCACAGGGACCTTGTCCCAGGCCCTGCTGCTGACCACCTCCCCCACCACGGCCCTAGTCTTACTAGTGTTTCTCTTGACAATTTTCCTCCTCAGCAGAGATGAGATTTGAAATATCCCCGTGTGGGACATTTTGTCCTCGGGGCGTTTTAGTTCGTCTCAGAGCACCCAATAAGGCAGAAAGTATTCGGCAGTGGGGGAGGGGAACATAAGGGCTGTGGGAAGCTTGGGCTTTTCCTGCCGCTTGTAGGAGACCTATATGTTTGTGATCTATATGCTTGTAGGAGACGTATGCGATGGAGAAAAGGGTGATGCCGACTACTCTAGAGAAAGTTTGCTGGCAAGAGTTCCGAGAATAACTGCTGCAAAGACCCCATGTAGTTCTGCTGGAGATGCTGCATGGCAGCTTTCCACACCCCCGGACCAGGGCTTTTCTCCATGGTAAAGGTCGATGCTTACCCTAAATCAGGGCGGTCACAAGCGTCCTCGGCAGGAGGCCGAGCGGGAAGCTCCCCCCTCCAGGCCCGTGCGACACCTACTGAATCTCTCTTGGCTTCCCGGATCGAGGCCTGCAACCAAGGCCTAACCCAAGCGAGTGACATTTACCTGCAAAGACCTGTTGCCAGTCACTTCGCAGAGTCAGCGTGGAGTGGCCGAGGTGGGGCTTGGGTGCAGAGTCACCGATTAGTTACCATATCTATGAACTCAGCAACCACTCAGCATTTTGGGAAATTCATCTCAGCTTCATTGTCAAAACATACACATCTTTGTCCGACGTCTCTCTTACACCATCCAGAGTTCTGTGAACAGCCTCTTAGTCTCTCGATATCACGGTATGAGCCACATAGTTTCTGTCTCTCTCTTCAAAAGTATCTGAACACCCTCTGCTTATAATAAGATGAAATATCACTTAGGGAAAAAAAAAAACCAAAAAAAAACCAAACGACATCCAGTTGTTCTGCACATTTGTTTGTTCTTTGTATGCACACAATTTAGGATGAAGGCGGGGGCTTCCATATGAATAAGGTGCCCTTACTACCTTGTTGTTTTTAACCTATACCTTCCACTAGTAAATTGTGACTATCAAAAGAAAACGATAATGTATTTATGGATGATAAATCCCACTTCTGCTAAATATAGTTACAAAACCAAATAATCGCTACGTTCTGAATGGAAAAATTAATTTAAAAGAATCAAATAATTGCAGCTGAATTATTAATGTATTAGTATTGCAAATTTACAATCATTTTATATTTGCACAGTTACAGCAAAATAGAAGATATAAAAAATGCTATCAAGACTAGCTTCCTATATTAACAACCATACAACTTTCCTTTAAAATATTGTTTTCGTCAAGTTTAAAATTTCTGTGCCTATTACCTTCAGTATTTCTATGCCTATATGCATAAAATACAGTTTCTCATTTGCAAACAAAACTGAGCATTCTCTTCAGAGAAAAAAAAATACAAAAGAGGTAGAATTACATTGAGAATTTATAATTTAAATGATAAAAATTATTTTTCATTTGTCTTTCAGGAACACTTTTATTAAAAGTCAGATATAGTTTTTGTGCTCATATTGCCCGGTTAGTATTTCTTTGAATGTACAGGTGCACTTTGAATTTCGTTTTCTTTAGGTAGATGTATCTGGCTACACGCATGCAAGTGCCCACTCGTTGGGCTAACGGAAAGGTTTTAGGCTGATAGGACGTACAAATTCAGTGGCGGTGGGGAAAGGCATAATACAGGCAAATATGGGGAAAGGCAATACAGGCTCTGGGCTCTGTATTAGTGGATCGGCGTGGAAAGTCCCAGCATAGGGAGCGAATGACGCTTGCTCCAAGCGCCCGGCTCTGTGGTGAAGCTGGACCCCCGCCGTGACACTGAAGGACCGCACGGGCTCTTCCCCGCAAGAGCATAATTTCCCAGTCTCCCCGGCTGACACCTCCCAACGCCAGCTCAAGGCGACCACATGAAAACTGCGTGAGCCTGTCCCTTCTGCCCCGCGTTCACAGCGGCTCTTTCACTTCTCCCAGTCCCGGGGGTGATACCCGGCCCCCGCGGGACGCAGCCCCTGCTTTTTGTGAACCGCACCCGGAGGAAGCGGACGCAATGACGCAATATCATCCATGAACAGGGTAAAATTCGCGCTCGCTCGGGATTCTATCTCTTCGGAGCAGCCAGCTTTTTAAAAGGGAAGCTGTAGACCGGGTAGTCTCACGTTGCCCACCCCATCCCTCACCTCCAGCTGGAGCACCTCTCGGAAAGAGAGGAGCAGCACGGGTGAGGTATCGGGCCCCTTCTGCCTTGACACCAAGCACCACGGTGCGGGTGCTGCACGTAGTGTCCTGCTCGGCTCTGCGGGAGAAGAGAGCCCTGGCCTCGGCTGCCGGGGAGCAGACAGAGCCTCCGGGCCGAGAAGTATCCCAGCTTTCTCTTCTGGCGGTAAGGAGATCGGAATGCGACAGCCCTTTCCCATTGCACTATCCATAAATAGTGGCGTATATATATAATAGAGAGTTGTGGGTATAAATACATGTGTACGTGTGTGTGTGTGTGTGTGTGTGTGCGTGTGTATTTTCAAAATTAGTTGTGTCTTACACCAACCGGGACGTTTTCTGAGAGCAGGACGTGGTTCCTTTCCAGGGAGATTTGCCGGAATAACTAGCACAGCCTTTGCCCCGGCTCCTGAAGTGGTGCTCCCTGACTGCATGCTTAAACCCAACGTGTTTTTTCCTGCTCGTTTATTTTCCTCTTGATGTGCTTTCGGACTCTCTAAATAAGCTGGCGGTAATATCCCTAAATCCCTTCTGGCGTCAGAAGCAAACGTAGCAAACGCAGGCACTTCTGCCTGTTTTTTCCATCTGTCCTTGAATCTTTGAGGCGGATGGGAAAGGATGGGGGTAGACACCACGACAATATGGACAGAGCGGGCCAGAGAAACATATTTTCTTGAGTCTGGAGAGTGACACTTCTCCCGGCAAGAGACTGCAGCCCGGGCAGGAGTGGGCGGGGGCTGCCGGGCCCGGCTGCGGGGAGCCCTCCCAGCTCCGCGGCGGGGCGGGTGCAGTCCCCGCCGGCTGGAGGGGCAACTCCGCTCCGCCGGTTTGCCGAGGTGTTGCTTGCCTGGAGAGGCTATTGTGCTTCTTCTAGGTTATTTCTGCACGCTGCACGGTAGGAAAAAGTGGTCTGCAAGAGAAATTGCTCTGCCCGCACCCGCGGTCTTCGGGGCCGTCTGAATTTGCGGGAAGGTGAGGCAGGAGCGCTACATCTTTGTTCCTTAGGGAAACATAGTTTTATTCTCTTGCCAGGTTGATATTAAGAGTGATTAACGATTTGTAGCAATACTCGTCTCTTCCTGTTTATCAGAGATCGCTCTGGGAGCAGCCACCACCCTCCAAAAAGTCCCGTGTGTGCCTCTGACACTGGGGAGCCCGGAAGGGGCTCAGGGTCGGACCTCGATACCCCCCAGGCCGTCCCAGAGTGGAGGTGTGACCTCCAGCTGCCGTGGGGCTTTTTTCACAGGTCTTAGGAAAGCACCTCTAGCAGACAATGAAACAGGTAATGGAAGCTCTTTCTCCAGGCATTGGATTACAGTCAGTGTGCCAGCCTCATCTAAACCATGATGCTGCAAGCCTTTGGCCCATCAGGCAGTCTCTGGGTCCTTCCCAGAGCTGGGACAAAGGGTGATCCCGTTGTCTAGTGGTGACTGCAGTAAGGCCAGATCCCTACTGCTCGTGCAGCCACGGCTGTCGCATTTCCCCTTCTGTCTGCCAGCCATCCTCTCAAAGGGCGGGTTCGCATTTAAAATTGAGAAGCATCTCAGCGGCTGCTCTCAGATTGCTCTGAGCTGTGGTTAGAATAACTCTTGCTTGGTGAATAGTTGCGTTGGAGGAAAGTCTCTGAGCTTAACTGTGCTAGGAATTTTCCATTTTCGTTTCAGTGACAGAAGCTGAGTTTTTTCCTTTGGAAAGTGTTTCAGGCCTCTTTATGATTAAATTAATCTGCATCATTTGGTATGGGACATTGCAGTGACAGAGAATGAGACTGTGACTTTCTGGCGGGTCACTCCAAGGCTGCGGACATTGTAATGCAGAGAGTATTCATATATCACAGTGTTCTCTCTCACTCACTCCTGTCCTATCTCTCCCCTGACCGTGAAGGTAATACTGGGCTGAGTGCATTGTTTATAACTCCCTTGTACGCTGGAGTCAATCACACAATATTTGAGAATAACTAGTAAGTTATTAAAGACAGATTCAAGCCTTATTCATCCAGCCTATGGTACCATCTACTTGAAAGAAGGCAAATACTCTGTTAATAGTGGTGGTGATGATTCCCTTATTCGCTGTAACACAAGACCAGAGGAAACGAGATCACTACACTTTCAAGGAACAGGTTAGATCTCACTGACAGCAGGTTTCTCTTTTTTCATTCTTCCCTCTGCCAGTCCCCGGATTATAGTTTTAACCTTCTGATTGCCCTTTTTCTCTGGTGTCAATATTGCACTTGAATGAGATCACTTACAACCAAACAAGGGCTTCTCTGCTAATAGTCTTTGTCCTTGAAGTCCATTTTTACTTTACCAGCACTTCAATACTACCGACGTCCTGTAGTCCTTCCAGAGATCCAGTGAGTCACCTCCCGAAGCACTTAAGAAATCTTCCCTGCTTTTTTCTGATCTTTCTTCAGGTCATTATATTTGTCTGCCTGCAAGGATGCAAACGTGAAAACCTTTCTTCCAATCCATGTGGCAGCAGTCCCTCGAAGTTGATCACAGTGCATGGAAAGAACAAATCCTCTCAGACAAACTAGTGTGTTAAAGCCACCAAGGTGATCTGCTGTGCCCAGCTGTGGGCAGAAGGCAGCCTTCCCTGTGCTGCCAAGTGAGTGTAGAAGCTGCCTGGCACTGGCATGCCTGGCATTTCATGCATGGTGCCTAACACTTGCACAGTCAAGCCCAGGTTTCCAGGTATGTTCTTTCTGGGCTTAATTCTACCATCATGTACCAGAGCAAGTAATATCTTATTCATCAGTGAATTTCACTCAGTCTTAGTCATGGAGATGGAATTGGTCCCATACCAACAATAATAGCTTTTTACCTGCGTCCTTTCCAACACTCCCTATGTGGCCTCTCCACCACAAAAACAAACAGAAGCTCCCAGAAAGCAGCAGCAAGTTCAGAGAGATCTGGCTCCTCACCAGTTTGAATTCTACCAGGCAGTATTTGCTCTAAGACCTTGAGCTATAGCATATCCTTTCTAGTATTGAAGTCCTGGGAAGATAGAAACCCTTTTATGCAATGGAGAACTAAACACTTTTAAATATACTTACCTAACGGATAACAGTACTGACTTTTGTGCATGCTGCTTCTAACATGAATCTACCTAGCCTCTGCTTTCAGAGACCAAAGATTAAAATTACTTCATCTTCTAGACGAGAAGTCCCTATATTTGATAATGGGAGTGGATTACAATTCTTGATTCAACGTGCCAATCTCCCTGCTATTGCCCTTCCTTCTGTTCCCGCACTTAAATCTGGACATATATGGACATTGGGGAAGAGGTTTTGTACCTATCAGCAGCTACAATAGTTGAGTGGATACTTCAGCCTGGTTCATGGTGATCAAGTCAGGCCATGGGTTAACAGCTGAATAACTGGGCACAGCACCTCAGTACCAGTTTGCTCTGTGTGCAGTGAGTCATCTCGGATATTTCTGAAATACTTTTCTGACTTTTTATTCTCTTTCATTTAGGTCACATCCAACTTCATATTGCAAGGTGCTGAGTAACAGCTTATGATCCCTATCAAGTAATGGCTCCAGGGTTTGTTTACCAACATCTACTGGAGACTCCAGCTTTTCTGTAGAAACAGAAATTGAGCCCAGGCTTATCCAGGTATCAAGCTGTCACATTCCTTGGGGCCTGTAGAGCAAACTGGCCTTTGTGAAGAATGTTTACCATGACTGTGAGGCAGCTGTGTTTAGAGAGTCATTTCAAGAAAGTCGAGAAATAACCAGTAGGATTTCCATAACAGATTTATACCTAGTTGTAAGGGAAGAACTGTTCATCAATTGGAGCTTTGCATCCGTCACAGGTAATACAATGAAATAGCAGTGATGAGACACAAAGTCAGACAAGGATGCAGGGAAGTCCTTGGGGTCAGCTCTAGCCCAGGTTTTAATTTATCAGTTATTTCAGGATCTGTTCCTGAAACATTAATAAATAATTGGTGCAGTCCTGATCTCTGTGCCCAAGTATTCCCTCCCACTGGGACTGACATTAGCTTTAGGTTCTTACTGTGTGAGCATTGTGCCTGCAGCCCTTTTGATTTTTCACAGCTTCCAGCTTATTAGCTGTGGAAAGACATGCTGTCAGATTTAGGATTCAGGAGAGAGCTAGTCACAGAGGCTTATCCTAACTTCAGTAAATTTTGCTATAAACATCATCCTGCGTGTAAGGAATTCTGTCTGGTTTTTTTTCTAAACTGCAGAGCCTTTCCATCCCAAATATCTCCTTTTCCATGCCCCCAGTACCTGACGGAACCAAGCATAGCACATAGCAGAGGACTGAGCAAACCATGAGGAAGCTTATTAAGGATGTGCCTCTACCACGAACTGACTGTGGAGTATATTGCTTCCACTCACTCACTTAGATACTATTTCACACAGACAGGACAGGTCCTTTAATGGACAGACAAATAGATCAGTTATGCTTTTGTTTCGCTTGGAGGAGGATTTTTTCCATACAAATATATTGCTGGAAAATGCCTCCTACAGCCTTTGGGGGAACATTTTAAAGCTCATATTAATCACCTCCTTTCAGAGGTGAAACTTTTTTCACCTCCTGTAATCAACTCAAGATTTCAAAATTTTCCAGATAAAAAGTTGCAGAAATTTTAAAGTGTGAATTCTTAATATTTCTATCAAAGCCTTTGCTTGTTTCCTCTCATTTTTACCTTCGCTGACAATGAAGATTCAATGAAGGTTCTTGTCTCCCTATGACCTTATTTTCTGTTTTTGCTGTTGGCATTTATTATGACTTAAACGTGAAGTTATCATTACAGCAAAACTGGTTAAACTGCAAAAGTGGTATTTACTACTCAAATGAAATATCCAACTATAATGATAAATAAATTAAGTAACTCAGATGAAAGATTTGTTTTCTCTGTATGAATGTGAAGTGCAATATTTTACAAGCCGTAGGGCCAAGTTTTGCCTTACGATTCGCCTGCTGTGCTCTCCAGAGAGGGTAGGAGCTACCAAAATTATGAAAGAGGATTTACACTGTATAACAGATGGCAACTGTGTTACAAGCTCAAACTCTCGTAGCTCATGCTTTCCCTCTGAAGTTCCTTGAGACAGTTATTTGATTTGTGAAAGTCCAGTTGGTAACTGGCAAACTTGTACCTGTAAAGAAGCCAGCAGCAGCCAAACAAAAGGCATATGAAGGCAGAATTTTGTTTACGAAGTGAAACTGCACATAATACAATAGTACTCCCTCACCCACTCCCACAATGTCTCAGCAGCCCCCTGTTGCTCTGTCCATTAAATAAATGCAGTTCAGCATGTGGTGAAAATACTGGGAGGAAAATCAGTCCACAATTGTTTCTGCAGGGTTTCACTAGGAGGAGCCATACGATACGTAATGAATGGGCAGAGCTGTTTGCAATTAGTATACATCTGAACTGCTCCCAGGGCAGCATTTTTGCTACTGCCATTTCTCTTTTCAATAAAGACTTTTCAAATAGATCAGAAGGTGAAATTGGCACATATTACTGTGATCCTTTGGTTTCTCGGTATGCTATTTCTATAGACTTCATTCTGCCACCAAGAGGACAGTAACTCTAATTACCGCATCACATACACACCTTATGTAGGACTGTAGTATTTTGTGAAATGTTTCTGTATCTTCCTCTATATTTAGTACAACTGTGAGCACAACTGGGCATGATCCTACCTGATGCTTCACCTGCAGTAGGAACAATTATCAATAATAACATTACGGGGAGTCAAGAGTGGGAGGGTGACTTATTGCTCGAGTTCCACAGTTCTTTCCTAGGGAAAGCACGGATGTAAATTTAAGGTACTGAAAATGGCACAGACCAACCCTACTCCGGGTTAGAAAACACAGGTGAAAAAAAGGGTGAATAATGAGGAGGACTGCCTTTGGAAGGGCATTTACCTTACTTCTACCACCATGTTCCTTCAGGAAGCCCAAAAGTCTGTGTCGGTGTGTCCTTAGAGCAGACAGCCTCAGCTCAGCTTCCCGTTTTACCTCTTGGACTGCTGTGTCGCTCCAAGGTGAGTAATGCTGCATATCTGCTTCTAGGTGCAGGGGTAAATGTCTAGAACTCCTTCCCACTTCTGATTAGAATTTTTCCTCAGGCAACATGAATCACTTTTCCCAGCCAGTAAATTCCTGAAGGCTCGTGGCAGATGGGTGGCAGTACCACATGCAGGAAGTACAGCTGTCAGTATCTCTAACCTGGCAAGGCACAGATCTTCCAGCGTCTGAGAGCCTCAAGGCATCTGCGACACCGTTCAGAGAGCGGACGGAAAATCTGCTGTTGGAGTGATTCCCAGTGATGATTAAGGGACACTTACTTGTGTGAGCTGGAACTGTGTGTGTAGCTGACTCTAGGGAGTACCAACAGACATCAGCATCAGGAGCCCTTGCTGAGTCACCTTCACCAGCCATAAGGGACCTGGAAGGTCCAGTGAATTATCCACCACTGTTCTTCTGCATTTTTTCTGTTATAGGAACCACAGTTAAACTGTTCAA
This sequence comes from Cnemophilus loriae, assembly GCA_013397755.1. Taxonomy (NCBI): domain Eukaryota; kingdom Metazoa; phylum Chordata; class Aves; order Passeriformes; family Corvidae; genus Cnemophilus; species Cnemophilus loriae. Next base: position 2,835 of record VZTF01008880.1, on the reverse strand, counting down.
AATCCCTGAAGTGTTTACTTTTCAATTCTGTACTATATGAGGGGTCCAAACTACACTAATAAAGATGTAAAAGAACAAAAAGTAAATATCCCATTTGCACACTTCCATTGTACAAAAAAGGCATAAAGTTTCTTGCACAATTAGAAAAAGTCACACGTGATTCTTTGAGTATTTTTTTAAGGAAATAAATTGCAGTTTTTTCAAAACTAGCATTCAAACATTCTCCTAACAGTGTGCTCCTTGCAAATGCAGGCTGGGGGCTTAGATGTCTCATTGCTTAAATCTACTGTATTTATTCTATTTTCAGACAGACTCCATTGAGATCTCTGTGAAGTGACTGAAGTGATTTACCAGTATCATACAAGCTGTTTCAAGAAGATCAGCAAGGCACTGGAATATGGCAGGAGGACTGGAGACTTTCCTGAGAAGGTTTTCCCCAGTGATGGAAAATATATTTGTGTCATTACTTTAGCACAAGTGTCTTCTATAATGCTAAGGTTTGCTTTCAAATAAAACTTAAATTGCACATCTGGTTGGAAGAAATAAATGCAATAGTGCTTCAAAGACTATCTGTCAGTCTTAAAAAGCAAAGAGATGAGGATTTATTGGTGTGAGAAAGCACTCTAAGGGAGCGTGGCGACCCGGAGCGGGCAAACAGGGGCATGTCACGGCAGTTTACGCAGCAGTTCGCACAGACGGGGTTGCAGGTTTCCTCCTGCTAGTGGGGTTTTCAGCTGAAATTTGTTGTGGTTGTTGGTTGGGGTTTGTTGGTTTTTTTTGTTGTTTTTTGGGGGTTTTTTTGTTAGTAATGGTTTCTACATGATCAAAGGCGGCAGTTAGTAAAGGTGTATGTAGCCAGACAGAACCCTCCAAGAATGCGTCTGTCCAAACGCCTTCCTGTGAGGAGTGTTTGAGTTTGTCCACAATACCAGAGGACATTGCAAAAGACACCTGCCTGCGGTGTGAACAGGTGAATGATCTCCTTCCGCTGGTGGCCAACCTTAAGGAGGAAGTGCAAAGACTGAGGAGCATTTGGGAAAGTGAGAGGGAAATAGATTGGTGGAGTTCCGCCCTTCCATCCTTAAGGGAAGCCCGCCAGGAGTCAGAGGACTCCCATGCTTCCCACTGTCAGGCAATAGGAGGACATGTGGTGGATGAAGTGGAGTGGGAATGGGTTCCTACTCAGGGAGGTAATAAAAGTTCCTCCCGACCCTCATCACCTACCCAAGTGCCGCTTCAGAACAGGTATGAGGCCCTGGATCTAGAGGGTCTGCCAGGTGACATGGGAGGAAATGGTCTGCCCAGTGAGTCTCCCAGTTACGTTTCATCTGCCAGACGAATCACCACCTCTAACATTGAAAAGAAAAGAGGGGTAGTCATAGTAGGTGACTCCCTTCTGAGGGGAACAGAGGGCCCCATATGTTGACTGGACCCATCCCACAGAGACATCTGCTGCCTTCCTGGGGCTTGAGTACGGGATATTACTGACAGACTCCCTGGGCTGATTTAGCCTTCTGATTACTACCCACTGCTGATACTCCAGGTTGGTAGTGATGAGATTAAAAAGAGGAGTGTCAGGACACTTACAAGGGATTTTNGGTTGGTAGTGATGAGATTAAAAAGAGGAGTGTCAGGACAATTAAAAGGGATTTTAGGGCATTAGGTCGAGTTGTTGATAGGGCAGGAGCACAGATAATGTTCTGCTCAGTCCCTTTGGTGGCAGGGAAAATGACAAAAGGAATAGGGGAAGCTCACGTTATCAGCAAGTGGCTCAAGGGTTGGTGTTATCAGCAGAAATTTGGGTTCTCTGATCATGGGGCAACTTTTATGGCACCTGGCCTGCTGGAACCAGATGGGCTGCATCTCTCTGTTAAGAGCAAAAGGTTTTTAGCCCATAAACTGGTGGAACTCATCGGTAGGGCTTTAAACTCGGTTCGATGGGGGAAGGGGATGCAGCTGGGCTCTCTGGAAGCAGGCCCAAGGGGAGCAAACCAGAGTTAGGGGTAAAATCAGTAGCCCAGCTGAAGTGCATGTATACTAATGCACGCAGCTTGAGTAACAAGCAAGAAGAGCTGGAAGCCACGGCACAACAGCAAAGCTATGAAGTAGTTGCCATCACAGACATGTGGTGGGACGACTCACATGGCTGGAGTGCTGCATTGGGTGGCTACAAGCTCTTCAGAAGGGATAGGAAAGGGAGAAGAGGCGGAGGGGTGGCCCTTTATATTGGGGAGATTTTCGATGTCGTGGGTATTGAAATCAATGATGATGAAGTCGAATGCCTTTGGGTAAGAATTAAGGGGAAGGCCAACAAGGCTGACGTACTGCTGGGAGTCTGTTATTGACAACCCAGCCAGGAAGAAGAGGTGGACAATTTATTTTACAAGCGGCTGCAGAATGTTTCAAGGTTACCAGCTCTTGTTCTTGTAGGTGATTTTAACCTACCAGACATCTGCTGTGAAATTAATACAGCAGTAAGGAAGCAGTCCAGGAAGTTCTTAGAGTGTGTGGAGGATAACTTCTTGTCACAGCTGGTGAGTGAGCCCACCAGGGGAGGGACTATGTTGGACCTGTTTTTTGTGACTAGAAATGGGCTGGTAGGAGATGTGATGGTTGGAGGCCACTTGGGGTATAGTGATCATGAAATTATAGAGTTCTCAATATTTGGTGATATGAGGAGGAACTTCAATAAAACTTCTACACTGGACTTCTGGAGGGCAGACTTTGGCCTGTTTAGGAGACTTATTCAGAGGTTTCTGTGGGAAGCAGCTCTTAAAAACAAAGGAGTCCAGGAAGAGTGAGCTTGCCTCAGAACAGAGATCTTGAGGGCTCAGG
>VZTF01008876.1:2457790-2500031 GCA_013397755.1 Cnemophilus loriae | reverse complement strand
GGCCGTTCTGCGTGTTCTGCGGGATCCCTTTGCAAACGCGCTTTGTGGAAGGGCTGCAAACCAAGCACCTGTGGCTTCTGGGCAAAAAGAAAAATTCATCATCACACCCGAGAGAGGCACAGCTGGTTTCCCACCGGAGTGACCCAGCGGAGCACAGGACCTGGTACTGCCATGGCGCACCCCGGGGTGCCCCGGGGAGGGAGAGGAGGAGGAGGAGGAGGAGGAGGAAGAGGGGATGCACAAACCGACTGACACCCAGGCCGGGACGTGCCGCCCAGCAGCCCGTCCCTAAACTGCAGAATAAAAGTTTCCCCGGGACGCAGCCCCGGGGTCGTAGTGCGAACGAGTCTTCGGCAGAGCCGCCGCTCCCCTCGCGCAAACCGCCGGCTCCCGCGGGCGGGCGCACACAAAACCTGCTGGGATATTTTTGGGGGTGGAAAGGGGATGGCCGGGAAGTGGAGGATGCTCTTTTCATTTAGGGGGGCTCGGGTGGGGTGAGCCCTTGCCAGGGAGCGAGCGGGGAGGGAGAAATGTGGCTTCTCTGCACGGAGGAAGGAGCTCTCCGGCCTCACTGCGCGTCTCGGGGCCGCTCGTTAAAGGCGTGTGGTGTGAGCAGAGAGAACAGAGACCCTTCGGAGATCTTGGACTGGGCAAGCTTCTTCTAAATTAAGTCACAGTATGGAAGAGAGGAGGCAAAAATAAACTAGGATCAAAAAGAGAAAAAAGCAACTCTTACAAACCAATCCCAGATCTTGACTCAGTGCTGTTGCTCATACATAGTGCTATACAATTTAGTTGTGAGTTGGTTTTTTTTCTCGCAGGCATTGGAAATCTTCGTAGTCAGAAAAAAACCTAGGATGGCCAGCTTTCCAAAAATCCCTTAGCGTTCATTGGGCTAGGAACAATTTGGCGTTCACTACAACATGAACACTCAAACCAATTGCACATCCAGAACTCCGGCACCTCTCTGTTTGTTCGGCTTTTTGTGTTGTGTGGGTTTTTTTTTCCTTTCTCATTGTCGCCTTCGCCTTAGTTGACCACCACCACCCCTTTCATCCAAATGTCGCAAGTTGAAAAGACCACAGAGTAAGACTTTACTGGTCGGGCAAGAAAGTCTCTCCCTACATTCTACTGTCTGATGAGATTTGAGAGCAGCAGGTAGTTGCTGTCAGCAGTCACTTTTTTTCCGCAAAAAAAAAAAAAAAAAAAAAATTTAAAATACAACACCCATCCGATTCCTCGAAGTTCTACACCATGTTGTGATGGTTATTCCTCTCGATGATGTCCACAGGTGAAAGGATCTCCTTCCGGATGGGAGGTGGAGGCAGGCAAGTCTTTATCTTGGGCTTGAAGAGATCTGAGACGTAAAACACCTGTAGGGATAAGTGGAAAAGGCAAACTTAGCCACAGTGGGCGATGCTTTGTTCAAAAAGTTGGTTTACAGAATATATACACATCTTTAAGCTGCAAAAATAGCACTTTTTGAATGTCTCCTCATAACAGCAATGAAATCCCAAGCGCCTGCTATCACCTTTCTGTACAGCACAGAAAAAGGCTCAGACCTCACAAAACTGTAAAAACATGAGAGGACAACTTAATTTCTCACTGCGTAATCACCGAGTGCAACACCCAGACCTCTGCTGAACGGGTTGAAAAGCCAGGAAACAGATCCATGGCCTGCACTCCAATAAAATAACAAAGGTCTCCAAAGGGCTGGCCTGACTCATCCTGAGTGGTTTCAGGGATGGAGTCGGTGTGAAACAATTCATTCAGCCAGACATCAGGTAGGCAATTAAAAGCTTTCAAGTCAAAGCTGTGTTAAAAGCTATCAGCAGTGAGTCAACAGTGAGCAATGCTCCTCACGCCCCACCAAGGCACCAGTACAGAGCTGGGGTCTGGTGGAAACCAAAGGCTAAGGAGAGGAGGACCTGTTCCTGACTCCTTCTTCCTAAATATCCTGTGATGTAACCCCTCTCCCGGATGTGAAAAAGCCAGTGCCTGGCAATTTCGGAAGGTAGCAACACAATAAGAAACAAAATGCTGGGAGGAAACTTCCACATCCTCCTTTGGCAGCGGCCGCACGAAGCTTATCGGTCCTCCAGGACTGGGGCACTTTCACCCTTGCCAAGCCTCAGCCCCGTGCCAGAAGGGAAAAGGGTCAGACAGCACAGATCCTCTGGATGGAGCAAGAAGTGGCAAGGATTCATCATTTTGTCACCTGGCACCACAGCCCCAAATTTCCATCCTGCCACCGATGGCCTCTGCCAGCCCGAATTTGATGGCTCATCTAAGAAATCCTTAAATCTCAATAATCCAGAACAAAGCCACGGGTTTGCTGAGCTGAAATCCCAGGATGAGCAGCACATGGCTGTAGGAATCAGCAGTACACTTGTGTTTTCTCTCACAGCACTCAAATGCAACATGTAAGCACCCAGATAAATCAGGGGAAAAAATAATTCCAAGGTGCTCAGAGAAATAATATTAGATTACCAGTTCCAGGCTGGGTAACACAAGGAGGAAGCAAAAGTTTGCCCCACATTTTCTAGCTACCCAGAGCCTTGTGCAGCAGGTCGAGTTGTCCTTGGAAATCACTTTTGCAAGCTTCTATCAGCACAGCAGATAAGGCTCAAGCTGGACAGACAGCGAAGCTGCTGTAAGCAGCAATTTACTCCTACAATTGTAACCAGGGATGCAGGAAGCTGAGCTGGTGTTGCTCGGCTTTTATTGCTTTGTGGAAAAGCAGAGAAGGAGCTGATTTATAAAACAGTTCTTTTCTTGGTGTATGTGCTGGTGTCTGGCTGTTTGGTTGTGTAACAGAGCTGATAAAGCTGTTTACAGGGCATCCAAGTGGCAGCATTTGTACGTTTGGGTAAATAACAGGATCCAGCTGATGCCCCCGAGGATCACAAGCTGGAGTCTGGCCCCTTGCTGCAGCATCACAGAGTAAAAACATGTTGAATTGCTCTGGCACTTTCTTTTGGGCTGTTAATAACTGTAAACTACCCATTTGTCTGGTTTGGTGCATTTCTGGTGCCATCTCGCTCATTTGTCCACCCCTGAGAGCTGGATTCAATCAAAAAGGTGTCCAGCTTCTACACCAAGATAGCCATGACAAATCAATTTATGGGAGGAGATTGCTGAGTGCAAGAAGCATCTGGGGATTGCTTTGAGTCTGGTCCTTATTTTTGACAGGAATGAGTTATGGTGGAGTGTCATCCTGGGTATTTTAGCTTTTACTGTGCTGCTTTTCAGGGTTTCATTCAGAGACTGGTTAAGAGGTTTCATTTCTCTTTAAACTGTATTTCACTTTAACATGGCTGGAGGTTATACAAACATTTATAGGAATCATGAAACGTGATCTTTGGGGGTTAAAAGTGTGTTAAATCCTCCTAATGCTTGAACTGGTTAACACAAAAAAGGACTAATAAACGTGCTAAGTTTTTCACTTGGATTAGCTCCATTTCCTGTAGAAGGTGCTCTCCACCCATAAAGAAAACTTGATGGGAGAAGACTGAAAGTATTTGAAGCCAATATCTCACATCCCCACTTAACAATTCCTATTACTTTTCATTCTATTGAAGCAATTTTTAATCATATACGGAGAGGTTAAAACAACTCATCTAAGCTAACCAGAGCAACACTGGGAGCGTGTCCTTCTGACACCTCCCCTTCTCCCTCTCCCTCAGATGAGACATAAACCACACAGCACACAGCAAGCTGCCTACAAGGCGCAGAGAAACTATTTCTATTTGAGAAATCCTCGTCGTATTTCACCCTGGATCCTAGTCCAAATGTTTCATCAGCTGGAAGTGCTTGACATTAATGTCTTCTGCTTGTTATTTCAGGCACTGAAAGACAAACGTGTCTGCTGCAGCACAACCTGGGTTTAAGCTCGGGCAGCCTTCGGAGATGAAATCCACAATTGGTTTCTACTGAAAATTATGGCCTGGTAACTCTGGTGTTTTTACAGCCCTTGACTATCACCAGAGTGGACTCTGAAGGCTCTTCTAGGGGAAGAGCTGGCTGGGAGCACCCAGGGTTGGAGGTGAGGAGTCTCCAGGTCCTTCTCTCTGTTTCAGAGCAGCCCATGAGGGAGAGCTGGGCAAGAACCCCCAGGACATACCAGGAATTTCAGCAAAAAGCTGCTACACTGTTCCTTCAGTGCAAGCTCCAGGGTGTTTTGGGATGCCTCTTCCTCTTGTCCCTTGCTGCCACCTCCCAAAATGGAAGAAAGTCTGCCAAGCCCTTCTAGGCAAAGGCTCCCACCAGCAAAGCCAGGTTCTGGAGAACAGCACACTGGTGGTTCTGTGCAGGCTGATGGAATGGGACAAGGGCTGGGTTCAAACCCTGCCCTGAGTCCTAAGCTGTGTCCTGAGATGTTCCAGGTCACAGAGCCCTTCCTGCAAAGCGTTTGGACACAACTGCCCCTTCCACCAGCGGGCTGGGAGAGCAGCTCGGGCTGGGAGAGCAGCTCAGGCTGCTCCAGGCTCACAGGCAAACCCGAGCCTGCCTGGGAAACTCCAGGCAGCTGCTTCCTATGACACAGGAAAACCATCCCAGCCCTGCCACAGCCTCCCCTTCCCAGCATGGCTTCCAGCTGCCAGAGGGCTGGGAGGGGACAGCCAGGCCTGCTGCTCGTCCCAGCCAGGAAGCATCCGGACACCCATCCCAAGCATCCGGAGAGTTATTGTCCATCTGGAATCGCTGCTGGGATCCAGGGACGGACTGCCTGGTCCCCACTCCCCTTCCACATGGCTGTTATCCCACTTCCCAGCATAAAGACACACATGCTTGTCCCACCTCCCCCTCGGGATCTGCCTCAGGATCCATCGGCACCAGGCAATGGCAAAACCCAACAGCCACTGCTCTCAGAGTTAATAATACTCCATGAAAACGTCCCGACAATGACATTTTTGTTTTGGCTTTGGAATATTATCAACGAGTGGGAAGTACATAAATAACCTATTTTCTGTCCCTGCAAAATGTAATACTGGTGAACTTAACTCCTTGTTGCCAAGGCTGATTTACTTTTAGAACAGTTAAAAAAACCTAAAAAACACCAACAAGAAAACCCCACAAAAAGTGGCGAGCTGATAAAAATCTTGCTTTCAGGAGTTCACACAGACACAGAAACCACTACTCCCAGCTCCTCTGTGTCTACCTGAGGCAGCTGCCTGACCTGGTGCCCCCCATCCTGCCAGCTGAAGACATCTTCATGTGGCACTTTGAGTCACAGGGCTGTGCAGTCAGGTCACCCTTCGGAGAGCAAGTGGCACGAGAATAAGCCCAGCAGCTGAAGAGAAGCGGGCACAGCTTTTGTTGGCCACCTTCTCATGAGCCCTTTCACTCCATGAAAATCCACCAGCCATCAGTCTGCCTCCCCTCATCGGGCTGGCACCAGTTTTTGGATGGATTGTGCGGGGAAGAGCCATAATCCCAAGCACCCCAGACTCTCTGCTCAGCTCCTGGTGGAAAACCTTGCTAAGGAGCCTGAGAACAGCTGGAGAAGCCAAACTGCTGGTGGAGAGGGAAATACTCTCCATTCACTGAACATCCTTCCAGTGCCCCGAGCTGCCTGGACCAAGCCTTTGGAGCACAGTGCCTCCCACCACACCCCCAGCTGTAACAGGGGACCACCTGAGCTGAACTGGTGGGTTGCAAAGGCACTGCTATTCCCTCCCAGCACTCCCAGTGCCGTTCCTGCCCCGTTTCCCACACTCACCACGCAGTAAGCCACCAGGGCTCCCTGTGCAAAGCCTGCCAGCACGTCGCTGGGGTGGTGCTTGTGGTCCGACACGCGCGACAGCCCGGTGTAAAACGCCATCATGATGAGGGTGAACTGGAGCAGGGGACGGAGCAGGCGGGCTCCCTTCCACGTGAATCTGGCCTGCAGATAAAACTGTGGGAAGAGAGGGAAACAAACAGAAAGAAGAGGTTGTGTTAATTTGCCCAAGTTTGCCCAAAATGCAGCAGCAGCTGCTCTGTGGGGGTGGCCTCCGGGAAGCCACGGCCCTGTGGCTCAAGGAGGGGGAGTTGTCGAAAAGGAAGGATGCTCCTTGCATATGTGTGGAGTCTGGAGGGATTTTTAACCCATGGAGGGGATGAGGACAGACATGGCTGGGCACAGCCCTTCCTCAGTGAGCCAGGACCAGGGGATTGGGACCCCCTGCACCCTAGCTCTGCTTCAGCCTCCACACAACACCACATCCAAGTAAAGAAATTCCTCCCCAGCATTAGTCAGTGCATAACAAAAACACAGTCCCAAATCTGGGGTATGTAGGACTCACAGCATCCCTCAGAGGAGAAAGAAGAGCCAATGCTGCATGCTAAACCTCCAGAGCCATCCCGAGAACTCCCAGACATGGCCACAACCTCTGAAAATGTGCACAATGCCACCCTCCAACACTGCCACCACGTTTCCCAGCTCGAGCCCCGGGGTTTGCAGGGAAGCAGGGAGCAGCTGCCCCACTACACGGCCTGGGAATTCCCTCCCCGGGTGGGAATGACGAGCAAAGCCCTGGCTCAGCCCAAAAAGACGACGTTGGGGTGATGTCAAGCAGACATTGTAGCCCTGCCGTGGCTATCTCGGGCCCGTTTCCGCTCGGGCTGCCGGGCACGGCCGGTTCCTGTGGGAACCGGGAAGCTGGGCGGGAAGAGAGGGCAGGAAAACAGCAACTCCTGCCCGTGGATGAGCGCAGGGAGGAAGGCTGTGGGAAGGGAGGGACGCTGCAGCAGCCTGCAGGCTTGGGGAGCTCAGAGGCTCAAAGGGTGTGAAAGTGGCAAATGCTGCTGAGCTCCCGCAGCCCAGCCCCACCGCCCGTGGGCTCAGCCCGGCAGCTCTGCTCTGCCTGTTCCTAAATGGAGCACTGCAGTCAGACCCAGGGTCCTTCAAGGGGCTCTGCTACATCAGAGGGCTGGAAAGGGGTTTACTCCCCATTTATGATCCCTTTTACACACCCAGAGCAGTTTGCACCACCTTGATATGAAAGGGGATGAAGCTCTCGCTGGGTTGCCTGAAACCACAAATAACTTAATGACAACATAAAAGCATAAAATGACCTATAAAAGCAGAACTAATTGGGAAGCTGATAAGGGGGAAGCATAATTTTGGCCAGTTTAGTATGTTTGGCTGTCGGATAAACACTGTATTTACCCCTTCTTGGAAAGAACACACACTGGGCTCTGCAGAAGAAACAAAACGTCACATCACCTGAATGCAGCAGATGCTCCAGATTATCCAGACTGTTAGCCAATTAACGTGGAAGGGAGCAGCACCAAAACAGCTTGGTGCTGGCTAATGCACATGGTGATTCTGGGGAATATATCTGCAAACCAGCCCGAGCCTGGGAACGGAGCCACGGCCCCACAGAGCACATCCCACACCCCACACCATGGAAATTTGTGCACGCAAAGCTACAGGACTCTCAGCTCCCACAGCAAACCCACGCTGATGCAGCCCAGCACATGGACCACTGGGCTGGTTCTCTGTAGTTTGTGATGACAATTTTCCATTGCTATGGTCTTTGTGCACTCTTTCTGCCCCAGAGAATAACTGTGCAGGCAGGATACGGCTGTGGATGCCCCATCCCTGGAAGTGTCCAAGGCCAGGCTGGATGGAACTCTGAGCAAACTGGTCTAGTAGGAGGTGTCCCTGCCCATGGCAGCAGGGTGGAAATAGGTGACCTTTAAGGTCCCTTCCATCCCAAGATTCTATTTTCATGTTCAAGAGCCTCAACTCAGCCCAGGTGACAATGCAAAACTCAGGTTCCAGTGTGCTGCTGCTGCTGCAGAGCAAAAATAGCTCCAAGTATTATATATTATAAACCATCACTCTCAGTCCTACCAGGAAGACTTGAAACTTGGTGTCTTATTTTAATCTTGTGTCTTTGTCCCATCAAATCTCTTAAGAAGGAAATTTGCTGCTGGATAATCTGACATTTGTCACTTTTGCACAGTCTAGACGTCTTCTCAAATCTTTCCATCCCACAAGCCTGGACTAAACAGGTCATCTAGAGGTGAGGGTGCAAAGTATCAATTAAAAATTAAGAATAAAAAGCAAATAGCAAGTTTGAAGACACAATAAAGCAGACACTTTGGGGCTGAGCTGCATTCCTCATGTGCAATCTTTAGCCCTGGAGAAGGAGTGAAAAGCCGTGTGGCACCATATGGGGTGTGCTGGGTGTCCCCCAAGTCCCCAGCACCCAACTCACACCCAAACCTGCACATCTTGGAGAAGGAAAACCCACCTGAACAGGTGCCCCTCAGACACTGCAACACCAGTGTGAGGATCTCAGCTGAGTTCCTTTTACTGCCACAATAAAAGCCATGGAAAAATTGCTCTTTATTCTCCATTCAAAAGGACAAAAAAAGAGGGTAACACCACTCCCCATATTCGACAGGCATTTTATGAACATGCAGCATTACAAAAGCTGCTCTCAAACACCAGGATCCCCTAAACACATTCAAGGTAAGACTTGAGGTGTTCCAAACTTTGCCTCTGCCTTCAGTACAAAAGAAAATCCCAGTTAATAAGACAAGGTCAAAAAGTGAAAGTAGAATTTAGGGGCTGAAAGGATCAGAATTTCCCTAAAGCAGGAATTAGTGCTACTACCAAGAAATGGGAAGTTCCTGGAAATTTATCTGAAAATCTGCATATGAAGGTGTTTTTGTTGTTTTGGTTTTTTGGGGTTTTTTTTGCTCCTGGGAGCAAATCTAAAATGCTGCCTGCTACAGACTGACAGATTTGGATGGGAACGTGGAGCTGGAATGGAGCCCTTCCCGGGAGGGGGTGGAAGAGCAAGACCACAACCAGGGTTATTTCCACCACAGATTGTCACAGGGCAGCGAAAACCAGGAGCACCAACAGGAGCAAGGGTGGATGAAATGGGATCACACGGAGTGGGAGTTATTTGGAGCTCCCATCCGCTGTCCCCTGGCAGAGGCTGAGATACCACAGAGCAGATGGCTTGAGGGATGTCACATCACTCTTCCTGTGCCAGGGGACTTCCACAGTGCTGGTGGGGACAGCCCACAGCCACACACAGCCTCTGAGCAAACTGAGGAGGAGCTGGCAGGGGACACAGGCTCAGAGCATCACCTCCAGCCTCCCGGGGCTTTCTGCTCTCCAGAAATCCCATCCCGTTCACACTCTCCCCACCACAGGGCTGGACTCCATCAACCACAGCCCTTAGTCACACCTAAAGTTTCCTTCTGGGAAGCAGCTGGGCTTGTTCCTGGCTGTCTGACCTGAAGTGACCTCCTCCTCCAGCCCCATCTGCAAGCAGAGTGGTACCCAAAGTGCCACAGGGCCAAAGCCTCTCCAGCCCAAACTCAGCCCAGAGTAACACACTGCCCTGGCTGGACAAAGCCAGCTGGAGGTTGGGGAATGCAGAATTCGGCTTTTAGCACCAAGCTGGACAGAAGGGAAGGACAGGAGATGGGCAAAGGCCTCTCAGCGCCTCTCAGCATGTGATGTTTGCCTCTTCCCTGCCTTTGCTGAGTGCACAGCACCCTCCCACCCCATCAGAAATACCCCCATCAGCTCAGCAGCTCAGTTCACAGCTCAGCCTTGATGTAATTCCATTTTATTCTCTTCCTTAGGTCACCACTAAACTCAACTCCAAGTCCACAGCCACCACAGAGGTTCCTTCACAAGGGCACATCACTCCTCAGCTGCACCAGGGCACCTTCTCCACCCTTCAGCAAGGAGCTCCAGGGAGAAGGTTCACACTCCCCCTGACACATAAACCCAGCATCACCTCTCATTTTCCTTTTACATCAGAAGAACACACCACAACCCATTCTGAAGTCTTCTGCCTCACCCACTGACACATACTAAATACACAAGATTTACTTGCATTTTATCCAGAATCAGCCAACGTTGCTGAGGGATATTAATTCAGCTGTTCTGATATTTAAATTTAGCTTTTCTGAACCCTTCGTCCGACTCCAGGCAACTTCATGCTGCAAATAAATCAGCATTATGGTCTCGCATGCTCAAGGAGTGGAAAGAATCCATTGCTCCCTGCAAACACTCCCCCACATCCACAGAAACCAAACCAAGAGGTGTAGGTCAGCTCCACAGGGCTGCACGGAATAAGCTGTTCCATCCCTCCTCTTTCCTCAGCCTGCTATAAATACGTATTACAGCTCGCTCAGCCAAGGAGCAACAAAGCAAGGAAAATTAGGACAAAGAGGATTACCCAAGAGTTATTTCCCCTTTTAATTTTTTTATACAAAGGCCTGATGTTAATTGAGTATTCCTGGTGACAAGAAGGCTGCGAGAAACTTAGCCCTGAAGTCTCAGCATTTAGAACTAAATCCCAGGGGATTTTACTGTGTTGCAAGTGCCTTTCCCTGGGACTTTTCCCTCAAAGCCCTCCAGGGCTTGGCATCTATCAGTGTTTTCCTACTAGGAGCCCATGGATAGCACTGCTGCTGTGCCACGAAAAGCTGTGGTCACCCATCCACTGTCCACCAAATACCTGGACAAATCCAGCCCCATGCTGCAGGCGTGGGAATCCATGGATCTTTTAATAGACTGACTGGAATTTTCTGGCACCCGTCTCCACCAGGTGAAGCAAACTTGAAAACATTTTAATTCAGAATGGGCTCCGAGAGTGAAGCCAGGGAACGCCAGGAAAGACGGGAAGTGACTTATCCTTGAAATATGAAGTATTGTTCAATCAGGAACACGCTTGGGACACGGCTGATCTGCCAGACCTCTGCAGGACACGCTCAGCCCCACTCTGCAGAAGCTCCTGGCATGCTCCTGGTATCCAAAGTGTAGGCAGCAACCTGCTGCAGCACAGCCCTCACTTCCCAGGAACAGGGGAGCATCCGTTTGACTGAGATAATTCCCTGATTAAATCCATCAAACACACCTCCTGCAGGCACTGGCAGGGTGGATGCCACATTTCCAACCAGGCTTTCAAAACCCCAGCTCATTCATTGAGGTGGGCAAGACAGCAGGGTTTATCTTGCATCAAATAAAATCCCTCTGGCTTACTATAATCTCTTCTTTCTTGTAAGTATTTTTTGATATTATCAGCCTCTCCAATGTGTCAGATTTTTCTGCCTCCCTTTTTCTATGAGATTTCTCTGTCAGGCTCTGGCAGTGACCAGGGAGCGGGAGTGATGGAGAGCAGGGTGCTGCTAGGCAAGTTGGAATCAGAATCATTTAGGTGGAAGAAAGCTGGGTGTCCCTTAAAATTATCGTTTCCTCACCTGTCTTGTCTGAAGTTGCCTTTTTCTCCCTTCAGTTTACCACCAAATACTTGATGTAATTTTTCCTGACTTCTTAAGGCACAAGGAAACTGGACAGCTGCTTAGACAGAGCTTGCTACCAGCCTTATCACAGCTTTGGGACAAGGTAAAAATTAAAAAATGAGATAATTTTAAAGGGATTGCCTCCTCCATGGAGAGGGATAAGTGGTGCAGTCTGCTGTCCTGGATCAGGGGGTGTGGGGCAGAGACTGGTGAGTGCTGACAGCTCAAGTGCTCCCATATGGGGACAGGGAAGGGCAGCAACGACAGACCAGAGGCATCTCTGTGCTCTGAAGCATCACACAGGAGCTGAACACCACCTCTAAAGGCTGTTGCAAAGTTAAAAAGAACATCAGGCAGCAGGCATGGGTGCAAAGCAGCAGTGGAAAATGAGCCATGCAGGTTTTCTGTGCATCCTGTGGGAACTTGGGACACACTCTGCAGTTTTGGGGTCTCTGTCACCAGCCCCCCCAAGCTCTGTATTCCCATTTGTCTCTCACCTGCTCCAAAAGTGCTGGATTTTCAGAAAAGCACATGAAAAAAAAAAAAACTTTGTCCAGCACCCTGCAGAAAATGGGTCAAGCCCTGGTAGAGAAACCATCCCCAACTTAATAGGGTCTGGCAGTCCTTGCTGTTCCCAGATGCTGGGCTCCAAAATATCTCAGGGCTGACTTATCTGACTGCCCACAGCCCTCTCCAGAAGTGAATGACTGCCCGTGTGAGCGATGGCTTCCAAACTCAGCTCAGAAAGTTCCACCATGGGCTGAGCCTCCTGTGAAGCATCACCAAGGCAGCTCTTCATTGTAATACGGCTGGGAGGAAACGGCCAAAACGTTCACGGAAGAAATTCCAAAATTTTCCAAGAACAAAGTAAGACGGAACACAAAGAAAGAATTTAATATGCCACCCACAACTGCCTGGAAAGCTCAGTGATTCAATTACAGAAGTTGCTCACAGGGAGGGGGATCCAAGGCTGAAAAGGCAGGAGGGAGCAGTGGTCACTTATCTTTCCAGAGGGTGAGGGATGGGGGGAGCACTGCTCATAGATAAAAGCTCATGTTTCATGTTTTTATCAGTGCTGCTCCTCCTCCGCTTGCCAGTCCAAGATTACCGGGGATGGAGGAGGAGCACAAATCTTAAAAGCAACACAAAACTTGATTTTTTAAATGAAATAAATAACTTTCAAAAAAGGAAAACCAGGCACAAATCCCTCTGCAGCCCCCACC
The DNA here is from genome assembly GCA_013397755.1 of Cnemophilus loriae. Taxonomy (NCBI): domain Eukaryota; kingdom Metazoa; phylum Chordata; class Aves; order Passeriformes; family Corvidae; genus Cnemophilus; species Cnemophilus loriae. The sequence goes on along the minus strand of VZTF01008876.1, from coordinate 2,487,540 downwards.
AGGAGGCCGTGTGAGTGTGTCCAGCCCGTGTGGGCAGCGCTGCCTCCCGCAGTCCCGGCAGGAAGCACCTTGGCAGCCACCCCGGCCCCAGCCCCGGCGCAGGAAGGGCAGAGCCATTTCTCACTGACAAAGGAAAACAAGTTCCAGCCCTCCCCTCCAGAACCAGGCGGGCAGAGGCTGCTCCACCTGCTCCGCTGGCACACTTCGGAGCCAGGCATCACTTTCTGACACGGCCACGGCAGCACATCCTCCCCCTCCACCCATGAAACATTTTGGCTCCCCAAACTCTCCTCAGTGGAAACCACAACGTGGGGTGAACAAAACTGCACAGGTCGTCCGCAAATTCAGTAGGATCTGGATTTAATTGCCACCTTGGCCACATCCCAAAGCTGCACAGCTCAGTTTATCACCCCAGGAGTCTCCATCCTAAAGAACACCACAGCAGCTGAGGGTGGATCTTGCCACCAACAGCTCTGACCCTTTTTTTTTTTCAACCAGCTTTCCATGTCCAACGTTCATCCTGCCATTACTGCTATGGAATGTGGGAAAGGGGGCAGGGGGTCAATCAGCTCAGTGAGGTCACTTACCACCAAATACAGCATGGTGTACAGGGAGAAGGACGCGTGCCCGGAGAAGAAGGATTTCCTGCAAAACAAAGCAGGTGCTCAGAACCAGCCAGTATAATCCTCGCTATTATAATTTTCCTTATAATACGGTGACTTTCCTGTGGCATCTGAGAGTGCCAGGCCAGAGGGACTCACAACCCCCAATTCTCTGGGTTATAAAACCCCGGTTTTCCGCCCTGCTTGCTGGTGAGGCAGAAAGAGAACGGATGGACAGGATGCTCTCATTGTTTGTCCCTTCCTGGCCTACTCATGGGACAGCAGTTATTTCCAGGATAACCCAGTAACTCATCATCTCGCCTCAAATAACCGGGAAACCCTGAAGAAATGAGAAGAGAGCAACTTCTCCAGTTGCTTCAGTGCAGCGTGAGGAATGTGCCCTTGGAAAAGTCAAATTTGGGCATCTGATGGATGTGACAGAGCTCCAAGGGGAGGCACTGGCAGCCCTGCCTGCGTGGTGGAGCCTTTCCTGAGGAGAAGCTCTGCTGTGACACACGGGACAGCTCGGGCTGCTCACCATGAGCTCAGCTCTGGGGGTGAATTCCCACACAGAGCAGCGGCTCAGGGAAACAATAGTGTAGGAGTAAAGAGAAAGGAAAAGAAATATTGTTCAGCTGAGTGCCATACTTCCCAAGGGAAACTGCTGCTCACTGGAGAACGGATTTACGGCCTTCGCAGAAAAAGCAGCATTTCATAGAATCCTAGAATGGTTTGTGCAGGAAGGGACATCAAAGACCAGGTCGTTCCACTCCCCTGCTATGGGTAGGGACACCTTTCACTAGACCAGGTTGTTTAGACCCCCATCCAAGCTGGCCTTGAACACTTCCAGGGATGGGGCACCCACAGCTTCTCTGGGCAATCCGTCCCAGTGCCTCACTGCCCTCATAGGGAAGAATTTCATCCTAATATCCCATCTAACCCCACTCTCAGCTTCAGATTCGAATCCTCTGTTGCTGACAGAGAAACCCCAGACACATTTAGTGGCAGCAACCCACGGCTTTGGTGCCACGGGCTCTCACCTGGCTTCCTGGACCCTGCTGTCACTTCCCCTGCAGGTGTAGTTCTGGATGTAAACTCCCTTGGCGCAGTTGATGGTGGAGAAATCCAAGTCACAAACCGCCAGGAAATGCGGCCGCAAGCGCCCGACGGACACTTTGGCAATGTCTGTGAAGGACTGGCTGATGGCACAGCCGAAAACAAAGCAGCCCACTTGCTTGTAGAGAGCTGCCACGTAGGGGTTCTGGATAAAGGAGCGGGATTTCTCCTTCAGGTAGTGGATGCGGTAGAGCTCTCCCGTTATGATCTGTGAGGGAAGCACAACAGAGAGGTTAGAGAGCAGGAAAAACGCTGTGCAAAACCAGGGGTGGGTGTGAATGCAGGGCTGAGACAGCTCTGAGGTCTCAGATGAGGAATCTGCTCCTGCAGTGAGGAAGGAGAACCCATGGCCCAGTCTCTCCATCCTACCCCTCCTCCTTCCCAATGCTCGGAATGTTGTTTATGGAAAAATCCAATAAACAAAACAAAAAAGAGTAAATTTTGGGTTGGCACGTTGGCATATCTCTACAAAAGTGAAATAACATCCCAGCATAGTGGGAAAAGAAAATTGACATAAACCAGATAAAGAATTAGTGTGTGTTGGGAAAGAGAGGCCAGACCCACTACCCTCTTACCAAACTGATTTTGGAGGAAAATAAACCCACAGCCTGCTTATCTTCCTCTCTTAAAATCATGAACACAAGAGGGGAAGAAACAGAAAGCCCCAATTTTTTCAGATTCTGGCCCAAAACTTGCTGCCACCAGACCCAATCCAGACCTCTCAAGGCCTCCATAAAGTCCAGCTATTTTGGGGCATTTCAAGGGGTCTTGCCATCACATGGGAGCAGATTATGTTTTTCTTGTGTCAGGGGTACTGAGGTTTGACAATATTGCCATAAATCACTGTCAGGGAGCAGAGGACCCAACTTCTCACATTCATGACTCTTAAAAGGGAGGTTAATGAAAATCAGGCTGTGAAATGAAGTCCAAATGTCTCACCTCTCCCGAAGAGCCAAAGGTTTAAATTGTTCTCCGTCACGCTACACACCTAAATTTTAAGCTCCAGATTTACAGCTTTAGGATTTCATTCATTACTCTAAATGTTTTTATACCTGAGTAATAAATCGAGGCAGAAGTTTTGGGTTTTTTTTCTTTTGGATGCCCCCCTTGTCCCTGCCTTTCTGTAGTCACGGGGACTGTGATATGTAAAATTAACTGTCAGGAAAAATGCCTTCATGTTAATCCCTTTCTGGAGCAGCCAGCAATATTCCTCCCGGTGTGGCAGCCTGCCAGCCATAAGCAGGAGACGAGGCTCCCCTGCCTACCTTTTTTAAAAGCTTGGCACAACCTTTGGAAACTAATAAACTGGAAAAGTATGGCAATTAGACTAAGAAGAGTCGAAGCTGTATCATTGTTTGAACTCACTCGTACCAGGGCTTGAAAAAACAAAGGTTGACCTAAGGCAGCCGAAATTGCAGCTAAGCAGGCTTTATCAAAGGCAGATACAACTGTAATAACAGAAAAGAAATGCCAAGCTAGAGCAGGCTCTGCTACCACGCACAGAAACACTTTGAGTGGCTGCACCATCATTTGGGGTTTACATGTCACAGCTGAGATTTCCTCTTGGAAAACTGGTAGTGACCAAGGCTTGTTTAGGGAGCTGCAGCTAACTGGCTTCAGCGTCATTTTAACCCTCGCAGTTTCCAAATGGTTTATCTCCATTTTGGACCACTTTCCAGCACAAGCTGCCAGCCAGGAAATCTACTGGTGTGAGGCCTGCAGAGGAAGGTTGTCCTGGATGGACACAGAGGCTCCTGCACGAGGGCAGATCCACTCCCAAAAACCTAAATTCACAAGAATGGGAGCTCTGAGGCTCCAAACTCCTGGCTTTCACAGAGGGAAGACAAATTAAGGATGATATCTGATCCTGGGAGATGTGCCATTACTGCAAACTCACAGATCCACACAAACCTGAGGCTCTTGGCCTGGGAAAGGCATGTGACCATTTTAAACAGGGACCAACAAAAGTCTGGGGATTAATATTTTTCTCTCACCGTTGGTGGTCTGGGTAATTGCACACATGTAGCAGATTGTAAATTGGAGCCTTCATTCCCTCACTAAAATGCTGCTGGGTACCCAGGAACCCTCCCCAGCTAGTGAAAGCCATGGATCAACTTAATGAGAAGCTAAAAATTGGGTAAACTTGGTTTTTTGGCAGTGCTGTCCCAGATAAAGCAAGACGGTGAAAAACTAATGCAGCACAGATGTGCACAGACTGGGAGGACATCCTGAAAAGAAAACAAGTTTTAAAGACATGAAGCTCTTCTCATGCCTTGCACTCCTGGCGAGCCATCCACACAGGACACGTGCCATTCCCAGGTGATGGGCACAATTCCCAGGGACTGGCACACGTATTTTAAAAAGCTGGTCACTAGAGAGAAGCCAACATCACACTTTTCCATCTGTGAATGCTTTTTGCAGACTTTCAGTTGTCAAGCTCATTTTATTGTTATTATAAGGTATCACCAGCAATCCAATTAGCCTGTAATTACTTTTAGAGCTTTTCTAGCCACTTGCTTTTGGTGTAACATTCTCTTTGTTAATCACATTGCAGCGTATCACTTTCAACTGTAAAACAACCAGCTAATCCAGCTGTGTAACCTAGATCACCTAGCAAATTAATTTTATTACGAATTTTTCACAGCCTTTCAAAACCTATCAGGTGTGGGGACACGGGACCACAGCAGTGGTACCCCTACGAGGCTCAGGAAGAGGAGTGCCACCTTCTCCTGGCCATCCAAGGGACCACCAACAACACATCAACCACGTTCCAGCATGAAGAGCAAATCAGGAGAGATGTGAGAGTGCACAGCCCCAGGGCATGAGCCTCTCCAGTGTCATCTGCATGGAAATTTGCCTGAAGCCAGTAAACACACAGATATTAAAACCAAATGCATATCCTCTCACATCCTGATGGAAGCAAAGGTCTCGCCTCTGCCGTTTACTTAACAAACTCTCTGGGTGTCCTCAAGCCACTTAAAACATGACCTGGACCTTTTTACCCCAGGCTAGACTGCCTGTGACGCCACGTCAAGCGAGGGTGTGAAATTTTGGCTGCTTCACCCCAAAAGCCAGCTCCCTGGAAGTCCTCATAACCACTGCCCTGCCTTCCAAAGGCAAACGATGTGAGCGAAAGGAGCGGAGTCAGTGCTTTGTGGATTTGGAAGGAATTCCTATTATGCTACAGTAATTCTGGTATCTGGGTTACATCTGAAAAAGGAGGTCAGGCTGACTTGAATTTTCCATGCAGGCTGCCATAGCAAAGAAATCTGTTGCTTCAGTTCCTCGTTAGCCATTTGTGTCACTCAACAGCAAATAACTGAGCTTTTGAATTTACCTTATTAAGTTACATTTGTTGTGGGCACAGCAAAACCAGGGCAGAAACATCCAATTCTCCGGGGATTTTCTTTCTCTTTTAACTGACCTGCTATTTTGTGGTAGAGAGTTGAAGGATCACATAGGCAGCTGATTATGTTTCCAGTTTCTGTTCCAACTCCTGTATTTGCCACTGCCTCGTTAGGGATCAGAAGCACACTCTGCATGGAGCTGGCGTGCCGATAGCTCAGCCAGTAATGCGAAAATGAGAGGCTTTTTCATTTCATTTTTATGGCTTTTCCACACTCGGGGGTCATTCACTTGCAGGGTGAAATTCTGCTGTGTTTATAGAATTGGGGGCCTGGCACCTTTTGGGGTTGTTTTGGGGAGGCAGGGGGCAGAGGCACAGGGCAGTTTTGGGGACCTACTTTGCTGAGTGAGTGTATGTGACCAGGGAGTGATGGACAGATGAGGAAATGATGGAGATATTGATGCCATGAAGCAGCAAGGCTGAGGATGGGATAGCAGACCCTGTGCCATCCTAAAATATCTACTGCCCAGGGCATTGCTCCCATGAGGAATGATGAAAGGGGAACAAGTGCTCCTGACCTCTCCATCTCCATCCCTCCCAGCTGAAGGAGCAAAAGCAAAGTGGCACCTCTGGGAAAGCACTTGAGCTGTTCTGGCATCAGGTGAGAAGGAAAATGTAGGTACTTTTCGTAGGGGAATTTCATCTTAGATGGAAGTGTTTAAGCAACACCCAGGAGACAGCTCTTGTCTTCTGCCCCAGACCAGGCACACGCTGGCATAAGGAGGCTCAGTTCATGGGCTGAGTTCAGCTTTTTGGCTGAAAAATAAATTTCTTGCCAAGCAATCATTTCCTAGCACAGCTCTAGAAAAACTGGCAGGAGAAGGAAAATGAAGAAGCATTGGGAAAGTGGGACATTAACTACTTTTCACAGCGAGGACTCTGGGAATATGCTCCCCATGGAAGGTTTTAATTGTCTTTTAAAAACGGCTGTAATAAGCAATCTCTTAAAAACCTAATACTAACCTGTTAAATGTTCCAGGCACCGGTTAGCTGAAAAGATGTATCCTTTCTTTGTTTTTTAAACCTTATAAAATAGGCAAATACTAAGAGTTATTTGAATAGGGACAAACCATGCCAAGTCTTTACTGACACTCAAGTGTTTTTGCCTCTACTCCGAACTCCTCCTGGAGGGTGAAAAAGCTCTTGTGAAGCTCACAGACTTGCCTGAACAGCTTTGGGCCTGTTTACAGGTTTCAAGAATAATCTCATTCCTCTCATTACAAGCTTTCATTTGTAAATGTTTGCAACTCCACGCTTACAAAAGTCAAACAATCCGCAGCAGAGGAGATGCGCACCCGGTAGATAGCGTGGCCGCATTAGCAAGACAAAGAAGTGCCAAAAAGCCCTCCCGGGACAGAGGAGGAGGTTCTGGAGGTGGGGCTTACCGCGAGGATGGCGATGAGGATGCCCGCAGCACAGAGCACCGCGTCGTTGATGGTCTCCACGTTCTTCTGCGGGTACCTGATGCTGTCGTCGTCGCAGTAGAAGCCCCTCTGGTAGGGCTGGATTGTGCTTGTCTCGATGATGAGGAAAGGCAAGCCGGCTACAAAGAAGGGGAGACAACAACCAAACCCATCAGCAATGCAGGCAAACACAAGCAGCTCACAAAAATACCCCAAGACTCAACTAGAAAACCCTTTTCAAACCACTCATCACCGATCCTGGTGCTTTTCTTTTCATATCGTTATCTTTCCGAAGGGAATAGCATTGGGATTTGTTTTTCCAAGCCGGTCTTGCAGGGAAAAAGCATCTCCTCTGTTATGGTTATCAGATGTCTGCACAGCCTGGTTCCAGTTAAGCCCTGTGCGCTGCAAATATTAGCTTACAGGAACAGACCCCTGGAGCAATCCCTCTGCAAAAGGCCATGAAAACCAATCTGGCACTTTTCTCCGGGGAGGGCCCGATGCTCTTCCGAGCGCCCCAGGCAGAGCAGCCCAGAGCTGTGCAAACAAACACGGCAGGATCGAGTATCTGCAGGGCTTCTCTCCTACCTGGCCAGCCCAGCTACTCTCCATCCCCATCACTTCCCTGCTTTCGAAGCCTTCCTTGGCTCTCTCCTCTTGGTATTTACAGGGTGTATTAACAGTTTTCTGAGAGTGCTTGTGCTTACTAATGCAACAACCACGTGCTTTGAGCAGCTGTGGGACACCCATCCATGCCAGGACCAGAGCATCCACAAAAGCTGGTGAACTCCCATCAGAGCCTGTTCACTTTCAGTCACAATAAAGCCACGTGAAAACTGGGTTTTAAACACTATTTGTGAACCCTCCGTGCAGGATTCCTGTGTCTGCACATCTTGGCTGGATCTTTGCACCAGGCACAGAGATCTGCTCAGGAACACGGGTCAGGACACACAGTATGGAGGGGACACCTGGAAACTGCGGCACATCTGTAACACCATGGTTTTTTAAGTTTTTCAGAGAAATACAGCACTGCCTCAAACCTAGAAGGGTGTTTCCCAGCCGCAACATCACCTTTGGCAGGGCACCCTCCTTCCCTTTGCCTCAGTTTCCCCATCCATGCTTGCTGTTAAGCCCATCATCGAGAGGAGCACTACATCCCCACAAAACCAAGCCCCAAATTCCCTGAAACCCATGTTCAGAGTAAATCACAAACCACAAGGTACAGGAAACCCTCCTCCCACTCGCAGAGCGAAACCCAGGTAAGGGGAAAAACAAATGCACAGTGGTTCCAGTTGTCCTTGGGCCAAGGCAACAGGTCTCACACCCAGATCCTACAGAAGGCATTAGGGAATACTTGTTGACCACTCACTTGCTTAAGTATCTGTGAGTTTGTTTACACAGCTAGCAGTCAGAGACATCAGAGGGTTTTTCCTTCTAAAATGAATAAAAATAATAAATAAAAAATGGAGCGCTCTTGGGTCTGACCCAACGCTGTCCACAGTACATTTGTAGTGAACACCATCTGCTAGATGTGATTAGCAAGGGCACCATCCGTGTTGTTCAGAAGTGTCATCAAAATAATGTTCCCCATGTTCTCCACATGAACCACTCTCTGGATTTCACTTTGCGCAATCCACTTTGGCTCCTTTCCCTATATGTTAATGGGTTTGCTTAAGCCGGGATTACTACGGAGTTTTGTTAGTCTTGAGAAGAACTCCATCACCTGTGAGCAGGGACAACACGTACTGAAGTAAAATTTCTAGGTACCCAATAGCGGTCTAGGCCACTGCTCAGGTCCCCTTTCAGATCCTCTCCAAAAACTCTGGAAATGGGTTAATTGCAAGTTCTGGGCCCCGAGCTGCTTGGCAAGGCAGGACAGTTTCCACCACATGTGTGAACCAGCGAGGAACAGTTTCAGAACTGCCCGTCCAGCTCAGATTTGGTAAATAAAATCGGACATCTCATGTGAATCCAGTTGATCTTCATTCCACGATTCAACCGTTTTGATGCCCAGCCAGCTTGGCCCCAAAAGCCTGCCTCTGATGCCAGCAATCCCGTTTTAATAGGCCACTTAAAAAATCCTTAGGTTTGCCGACGAGGAATGGCAGGGGGAGAAGCGCTAACGTCGCTGGGCGCGATCCGGTTTCGCGCGCGCCCGGAGCGGCGGCGCGGGGTTGAACTCCGGGAGTAGACACACCACGGTTACGTGGCTCATTGTTATCCCTGCAGTTCCTCTTGTTAATGGCTTTCACATGACAGGTCTGTAAAACACATGTTCCCACAGACAATAAAATACATCTGAAAGCCAAAACCGGCCCTAAAAAAAAAAAAATAAAATAATAAAAAAAATTTTAAAGAAAGACAATAGTGTTCCTATATATTCTGTGAACTCAGGAATAATAAAGATTTGTTTCCCCTTCATTCACTGAGCAGCATGGGGTAGTATTTCCGTGTTTCAATTATATGTACACTTGCCACAGCTATAATAAGAGCCTAAGTGACCTATATGGGACACATTTTCATAAAGCACATAGGCATAGTTTGGAAAATCCAATGGGTTTGTTTTCTCTCCTACAAACTTGTGGTTTAGTGGGATATTGCCAATCAAGTCTTGATATTTTTCCAGCAAAACACGAACCTCAGATTCCCTTTTTTTTTTCCCTTCCTCTTTTTTTTAACATGAGAAACATAAACACACTCCCTATAACTGAATGAATATTACTTAGAAGACATAACAGGTCCTTGATTTTGAGGGCTGAGTGAGAGGCTTCTCTTTCACCCAAGGAATGGAAGACCCCAGCCCATGGCAAACACTAAATTGTGCTCAAGATGGCTCTTCTTCCACGAGGTTATTTCTTGGAGGACAGGTTGTCTGAGGGACTAGGTCACCACCCACATTTTTTCTTGGCAAGGGAGGGTTCCAGCACGGAGAAACCTGTAGTGGTGCCAAAAGGCTGCCAGAGCATGGGCTTTGCAGAAAAAAACACTACAGAGGGAAGTCTAGAAGAAGACAGAAAATTAAATGCAGAGAGAGATGCCTTTGGGATGCCTCAACAAAACACCAGAGTCATTATTCACACGAGGAGATCTGCCCGAGGCAAAAGGATCCAGAAGTGGGGCTTACAGCCCACACACCTTGGAAATGGAAGGCAAGCAGAGTAGGGCCGTAGTGAGAGGATGGAACATCTGGCCTCATCACCTTTCCTGCCCCAGTCTGCCTCTCTGACTCAGCATTTTAACAGGGAATTCAGATTGTGCATCGCTGGCTGCAGCAATTTGGATCTACAGATTCAACAGCTGAACCCCATAAAGGTGTTAAGGCTTCGACCTCCACCACCTCCCATCCCTACACACGGTACTCAACTAAGAAGAACATAAGAGGTTCATTTCAGAAAGCAGTGACTTGCACTGAAATGAATGACAAATGTACAGGGCAGGCAAAGAAAATTACACTGATTTTGGGGATGGTCACTCTTCTCCAAAAATGGTCCTCCTATCTGGTCGTTCTGTCTGTGGCAACTGCAAAATCTTTAGGAATGCTGCAGAAGGGCCTCACATCCTCCTTAATACCAGTATCTCCATGCTGAGAAATGACACAGCAGCCTGTGAGCCATGTCCCAGAGCATGGACACAACGCTGGCACATCCAAAGGGACCTGTGCAACCAGAGACGGGCTGCTATCCCCACCTCACAGGAACCTAAAGCATAAAACAAAGGGATTTGCTTCTTCCAATGCAAAAAAGGTAAGCGGTGCTGAAATTACCTTCTGAACTGTAACATCCTCCACAAGGTGAAGGAAAGTCTCTTTTCCTTGTACAACAGGGGTTTTTTTTGCTTTAATAACAGAACAAGGAAATCCCAACCACAAGCTTTTATCCAGCTATGCTGTAGGAGATCAAACACGGCTCCAAACCACGAGTCAATGGAATTCTCTCGGGGATTGATCTTGCCCCATCCAAACGGGCTCAGCCCTGCTCCAAGCAGCACAGAGCAGGTGTGGACACTAAGGAATTGTGTGAGGCACTGCGGGATGCTGTGGGGCTGGACATTGAAAAATGATGTTGCTTTTGTTGGGAGGAAGTCCAAGTGACTCGGTGACCTCTAACTGCTGGTGTCCTGTGCTAAGGTATTTCAGAGCAGGGTTTGAATTTATTTGTCTTTGCATTTAATAAAGCCAATCGAGTTTGGAAATCTAGCACCAAGGAAAAAATATTCCTTTCTTTGGCCAGCACCTTTATTAAGAGGCAGTTAATAGGCAATAATCCTGGGAAGGCTGGCAGCTTGAAAGCTAAAACCCCATACCACCAAGCCTAAACAAAACCTCCGTGTACTCTCTGACCAGCTTGAAATGTGCATAAAAATCAAAGGCAGGAGAAAAAAGGGCTCTGTGTTGGGTACAGCACTTTGAATCACAGAGTCTTTGAAAAGTTAACACTTGTGCAGATTTAATAAGGGGGAAAAAAATTTTAAAAGGGGATAAGCTTTCATTGGCCACTGATCAAGAAGTGGAGGGAGCGGAAGGCAAGAGGCATTTGTGCAGTGACCCACCCAGGCCACTCTCAGCTTCCCAGCCCAGCCTTCACCTTTGCATCAAATTAGACACCTTCACCACCTTTTTCTTTTTAAACTTCTGGTTTTGATGGACTTCAGGGTTTTTTTCCATTAAGTATTTGTTCTTTCAACCCTGCAGGTCAGTGGGATGTTGCTGGCTATCTCAACAAAGCCACGGGAATTTCTAACAAGTATTCCATGATGCTTTTGCCTGCCACTGTCCAGGCCCTGGGTGTTCTTATGGTTTCACTAGATTAGACATCTCCCTAAATAAGTGAAAAAGACCATTAATTAATTTGGCAGGGCTGAGTGGGGTATCTAATTCCTCACTCAAGTCACACTCTGTAAATATTTGGGTACCTACAAGAGACAGGCTTTCTATTTGAAGTACTTAGTGGCTGATCTTGGGTACATATAGACCTTATTTAGTTTACAATATTTGTACATATTTAAAAATGCATATAAACTAGATTAGCCTACGGTGGGCTTTTACTGGGGTTTTAAAAGCTGGCTTCCCAAAACTTTCAGAGAATAATTGCAGCACTGCAAGGCCAGCCTTGGCAACTGCTGCAAGAATGAGCAACGCTTGAAGCCAACTTACACTCTACATGTATAAATATATATAAAAATATATAAATAAAATTTAATAACCCAAAGAATAGAAGTGTTTCCACATTTCTGCCATATCAGGCACATGCTGTCAATCAAAACAGAGCCCAGCTCTGCACCAGCACTGGGTGTATCTGAAGGAATGGTAGGAGCCTGGTCAGCTAAAAAAATAATCTCAGGGGACCAGATCCACAGCCCAGTGTCAGCCAAAATAAGGATCCTACTGCAGACTGGATCAAGCTATTAAATTCAGACTTTTAAAGGTCTTGAAAGCATCAGTGATGTGCCTCCATCCCAACATTTTTTGACTAAATCTGGATATTTGAGGACCATATATTCACTAGGCCAAGGAGACAACTGAGCTAACCATCAGCTCTGCTATTTTATTACCTGCACAGTCTTAATTGTTCTTCACCTCGATTCCAGCAGTCCAGCAGACTGATCTGTACATCAGCCTGTATTTTGGAAACACATCTAATATCTTTGTTTGCAAAACAGATTCCCATTCAGCTCGATTACAGTTCCACTACTCTCAGCTACACAGACACATGAGGAGAGAAAATTCTCCACACAAACAAACCCTAGACTTTATGGTAAAACAGGTACCTGCTTTAGAGTACTACAGAACCTATGGACAAGAATCAGTATATTTTGCATTTCTCTGATTTGACCTGCTTGGAGAAGTTCTAGGATACAACGGGTTGATTTCCACAAAAATATGTATTTTCTATATGGAGAACCCCTTAACATTGATGACTCAAGGCTGCAGAGGTATTTGAGAAGTGCCTTTAAAAGGAACCAAAGGTGGTGTCAGAAATGACAGGTGTCTCTTCCTGCTGCCCAAACCCATCCCTGAAAGTGTTCAAGGCCAGGCTGGATGAGACTTTGACCAACCTGGTCTGGTGGAAGGTGTCCCTACCCATGGCAGGAGTGTTGGAACAAGACAAGATTTAAAGTTCCTTCCAACCCAAATCATTCTGGGATCCCATGACATTCATCCTTTGCGGTTCATACCCCCCTGTGCAACCTGGAGCATATTTGTTGGCCCAGCCATCCTGGGAGAATATGATTATAAAAGGGTTCTTGGTCACAGATACTTTAAGCCAAATGCCAGATTATCCTCCAGCACTGCAAATTCCTCTGGATTTGAAACCAAGAGTAGAAACACTTCCTCATGTGGCTGGAGCACAACGTGCCAGCCTCACGCTCCAAGAGCTCCAGATGAACAGGAATGCTGCCATTGTTTTTTTCTGGGAGAAAAAGTGCTTTTAGTGAGTACCTGTTACCTATTTTCAAAGATAAGGACCACATACAAAGGAAGGAAGAGAAGGGAATTCTACAAAGACCGTTAAGTTGTTCCTCATGGGAGTTTGGTGTGAGCTGATGCACTAAAAAGCCTTTATATTAAAGTGCACATTTATTTTCAGTACCTCAGAATGCATTAATAAGAACAAAAGGTCTTATCCAAGCCACAATACGTAGATGCATATAAAATTCTGCATTTGTGGGGTAAAACAGATTTAAACCAGACTGGCCAACCAGCAAATTTGGAGAGGGTAAATATAAAATACATTACCAACAGGAATCCAGAGCCAGCTCCAGCCAAACTTGATGGAAACAAAGCCATCATTTCACATTGTCTACAACAACAAGGGATAAAATGCAACACCCATGAAAACCCCAAAGTGTCAACACCTTTTGAGGTACCTCTGCACATCCACTTGCTTTGGAATATCTCACAGATATGACAAGCCTGACCTAGGATGACCCAGCTTGAAGAGAAGGGAAAAACTGAAAAAAATAACGATGTGCCTGTGAACTCTGCAATGGTGAAGGCGAACAGCTCGTGTGAAAAACACACTGTGGTGACTGTGATGTTTTCTACTACAAATGGAGCGAGCAAGGTTTGCTCTGCTGGTCAGGAGGGTTTGGAACGAGCCTCTCACCACCACTCCTCTGGGCTCTGCCTTCGAGGAAGGGCTCAGGCCACTGCCCAGCCCAGTGCCCAGCCCCAGCAACACTCAACACCCTGTTTCTTTTGGGGGGAATCTGAGAGATTTCTGCCAAACCGGTAGGTGAGCAAAGCGGTTGCTCCCCTTCATCCCTGTCATCCCACTGGCTGGGTGAGCACTAGTATTTCCTCATATTAAACAACTCTGTTCTACTCATGTACAATCACAGAATGATAGAGAGGCTTGGGTTGGAAGGAACCTAAAAGATCACCTAGCTGCAACTCATGGGCAGGGATGTCACTCACTGGATCAGGTTGCTCAGGGTCCCATCCAACAACTTCATCACCCTCTATTCAAGAGGAAAATTTTGTGAGCTGTAGGTGCTGTTTTAATACATAAAATAGCAAGCAAAAATTCCTTATCTCAGCTTCTTGCCCCCAAACACCCCAACATAGAAGCCCTGGCTCCTCCTCTTTGCACAGACACCCCAAACCATTAACAAGAACAGGTAGAAATGTAAAACTGTAGCCAATGTAATGCAGCCAACAAAATACTATTATTTTTAAATCAGTGAAGACACAAAGAATATGAAGGAAAAATGAAGCAAGTTAACCTGGCCAACATTAGGTCTCTTAAATAAAAATTCATCAAACTTCATCACTGAACTTCTCAAACATCTTCCTGAGCACCACGGCCAGGCAGTGCCACTGTAATTAAGCACGTTTTTGGGAGCAAGTGCCCCTGTGCAGGAGGCAGCAGAGCCCCTGGCCATAGCCCTGAGCCTGCCACCAGTAGCTTTTTGACCCAGTTCTGTCAATGTACCTATTGTAAATGCAAAATCCTTCTTCGGATTTGAAGCAGCAGCCACCTGCACAAATAAGGCCGGGTTATAACTCTGTAACTCAATACAAGCACTGGAAGCTTAAAAAGTTTGTATTCCAAAAAGCACTTCTGACCTCTTTCTTAAAAGTTCACTAATCACTTTTAATTCATAATTTATTTCCTCTTAATATACTTGCTTTATGTAATACCTCCCCTTCTCCCCTCCTTTCCTCTCCTCCTTTCTTTTTTCTGGAAGTTCCCCAGGAGAAAATGGTATTACACAACTCCCTTGATTAACTGGAAATGAAGCTTTTCCCCCTCGGTAGTCGTGATTTGGTAGAGTTTCCAGGACATAAAGCACGGCCCAGAGTGCTGAAAGGCAGAGAGACGTGGGTGGAAGTGATCCAAAGGCCCTTAAAGTGATGGAGGTTGATCTTGGTGGTCCCCAGAGCAGAGCTCAGTAAGGCTTTGCCTATTTATCAATGGGTTAAAAAAGTGTAATATTACCATTCTTCTTGTTCTTCTGTATTTTGACTGCACAAAGTGGCATCCTGATGTACAGCAATACATGATATAACTGAGATTGTGCTGGTACCCAGGTAATATTAAAAAAAATAAATAAAAATCACACTCCTATTTAAAATAGCTTTGTATTACAGGGAAAGGAGACTTTGCAGGGGAAGGAGGAGGTATGACCACTGCTGCCTTGGCCATGCTGACACCTTGCTGCCCAGAGAAGTTTGAGTTACTTTGGTGGAAAGCAGCTGGGAATGGGGTATTGTGGAGGCAAGACATCACCTGCAGTGACAGAGGTGTCCGCCCCATGCTGCACACGAGGACTTACTCACCCTGGCCCATCTGCCCCTGGATAACACCCTAAGAACTATTTGTGTCCCTGAAAGCCAAACAGATTTTTTGGGGTCAGCATGGTTCCGTGCTGCTCACCATCTCAGACTTCTGAGTGCTTTTATCCCTCTGAGAAACTGAAAATTCTACAAATCCAGTGTAACAGGAACACTGAAAACTTCACCAGCCTCTTCTGCAAGCACAGGGCCAGCCAGGGTGGGCACAGCCACCTTGTCCCCCCAGCCCCTTTCCCATGCACGGCCCAAACCTCCCCAGGACGGCTGCGTTTTTCAGCCAGGTGACATCCCATAACCCTGTTTCGTTAAGGGACAGGATGAATTGGGCCACGTCCAAATGGCACGGGCAAGGGCCAAGGCTCTATTCACACTGACTCGAGGGACACAACATGTACCATGCCTTTTAAAACCAAAAATGGAGAACTCCCAATTTCCATTTCCAGCCTCCTGCAACAATGCTGTGTCCTGCTGTCAAGGAACGTGTGAATAAATTGAGGAAAAAAGGTTAAAGAAGCCCAAGGGAATAGGAGTCCCTTTTTCTTTATTGCAGTTAATTTTGACAAAGGCTCTTCTGTTTCCTCTCCTCCCCCCTACCCTTTTTTTTTTTTTGGCAGGGCTTCGTGCCAAGCTGCATTATTCCTCTTCACCATGGTACTGCCATGAAACCCGCCTGGTATGTTTGCCTGAAGATCGCAGGTTTTCATGGAAATTGTTTTTATCTCAACAACTACTCCCTTTGTCACCTCAGACATGAAAAGAGGCGGAGAAGGGCTCAGGCTCAAATCCCATCCCAACAACAAAGCATCCATGAAAAAGCACCATGACCTTCCAAACCTGGCACCATGAAAACCTGCGCTCCCAACAGGGCAGAAACCCTCAAAAACCCTTTTGCCACCTCGCTCAGAACACCAGTGCAACTGCAAACCCATGAGAGATGCTGTGCACAGCCTCAGTTTGAAACACTGAGGCTTGGGGAGGAAAAAAGCACCCCATTGGTGGGATTGTTTTGAAGTATTTTTTAAGTGGAAATAGTTTCTTTTCTTGCAGCCCATCGTGGCAACCGGAGCCCTCTGGCTCCTGTCAGCGAGGCAGGAGCTCAGCAGCTCCTCGGGGGTGTCCTCTATTTCCAGCCTATTTACTGCTCTGTAGAGAAAGGAGCCTATAGATGCTCCAGCTCTCAGATTTGGGACTTTGGAGGGACCGGGGTTATTCAACAAACCAACCCTTTCTAAACACTGTCAAAGGAGTGATTCGATGCCTTTCAGTGCTTACCATACAAAAATGCTGAAAGACCAGCGGACTTCAAAAGCCGCAGGAGCGGAGCTGGAGTTTGGCAGGAGTTCATTAGCTGCCTGTGTCCTTCTGTGTGTGGCTTGTAATTACATGCAGACCCGGTGCCAAATCCTCATCTACTGAGGGGCACCAATTAACGTGCTGCTGGATGATTCACAGGTAGCTAATGTCGAGATTTATACACCCGGCGTGCCAAATAGCCCATGCTTTTTTAGTATTATTATTATTTTTTTTAAGCTGGCCTTTTTTCCCTCTTTTCAAGTTATCATACGCAAACAAGGTTTTGGCAGTGAAATTGGGATTGTCCAGCCTGTTCCCAGGGCCACACACTGGTGGGGCCTGATCCTGCTGACACTGTGTACCACATCTGCAGGGAAATCCACATCTCTTGGAGCACGGGCCAAGGGCTTGCAAGTTAAACCACCTACTGTGTTTTACCTCTGTAAAAAGCAGGGCTTTTCTGCTCCAAGGAGAAAAATTCTATAACTGAGGTACCATTTGCACTCCATACTTGTTTTTTTTCTGCTGCTTGCACCCTCTTAGTCCTACAGGCAGCAAAACAATAGTAGCAGGAGTTTTAAGAGCAAAAGAAGCAGGTAACTAAAAGTGATAATTTATTTTTTGGAGGGGAAATGTACACAAAGCTGCATCTCCTGTAGGAAAACATAACAGCTGTTAGTTTCTCTGACAAAAGATTAAAAAAAACCCACAACAAAAAAGAGCCTTTCTTCTCTTACTTGAAATCTGCATCCCTCTGCCTCTCTTACTGGAGGATCTGCATCCCTTTGCAGCCAGCTGGCTCCCGAGGCAGCCCTTGGCAATTAAAACCTTGGGAAGTCAAACACAACAGCATGGAAGTGAACCTTTTGTTTTCCTGTTTTGTCATTCCTGTCTTGTGTCTGATCCCAAGAAGATTTCTCAGGCTAGAGGGAAACCATGGGCCCAGTGGATCATCTTGGCACTGACTGGGCACAGCTCTCCAAGCTCACTAGCTTGCCACTGCTGATGGTTTTCCCATGGGGAGCATGGAAACCCAGGCCTCATTTCCTTCTGCTCGGCTTTCTCTTTTCCAAAAAACACTTCTCCCCAGCCCTGGGGGATAACAGTTCCAGGAGGGCTGCAAGTACAACCCAACGCTCGCACCGCTTCATCCTTCTCTAATAAACCTTTCACTGCGTTTGACACGACACAGGTCTTGTCCAGCCATGAAAGCTTTCCTGCTTATCAGGAGAATTTTTAATCAGCCAGCAGGGAAAACATGGCCTGACATTTTATTGCTTCCTTGTGCATTGCTTTTAGATGTTTCAGTTTCTTCCAGCTTGTATTCTTGTTAATCTCTTTAGCCAGGGATCAGTGAAAAGCCTCAAGTTTTCCATGTCCAGCAGCTTCCCCCAGATCATTTGGAGTCAAGGCAGGCAGAGGAGTGTGGGGACAGTGGGGGGTTTATGGTGGGATGGGAGAAGAAGGCACCAAGATCTCGATTCACTGCAGGTTCTGGAACAGGGTTTCCTCCCGGCCACCATTACAAAACAACAAACAACGTCTGTGGGGAAGGGTCATAAGAAGTTCAGCTTTCCTCTATTAAAACCATCTGGTGCCTATAAAAAACCCCAACTGGTTGGTTGGGATGGTTGGTAGCACCTCCTCCCGGCTCAGCTCTTCCTGGCACCTCGCGGGAACGTGGTGGCACCAGAGGTGTCACAGCGAGGGACAGGGCTGCCATGGGAACGGGGGGCCTGGCAGACACCCCCTCCACTTTGCATCCCTCCTGCTGTGAAGAAGGTGCCCCAGCATCCACCTCATTTCACTTCTTATCTGAGCCAGAACTTCTTTACGAGGTGCCTGTCCCCTCAGGAACGCCAGCTCCTGCCAGAGTGCCCTCGGTGAGCCCCTGAGAGGGCTGAGCTTTCTGAGCAAAATAAAACATCCCTGTGAGGCTGCCGTGGGACCCTGCAAAGGGTTTCTCCAGGTCAGAGTCACCAACAGGTCCCCCTCCAGCATCAACAGTGAGAGGCACCGCCAAACCTGCAGGGGATGGGAACCTTTATTAAAAAAAACACAACAGAAAAAGCCTAAACCTCTCCTTTGTTTCCAACAGAAATAAAAGAAAGGAGAGTGAAAAAAAAAAAAAAGGAAAAGAAAGGAGAGGAGAGGAGAGCTTGCAGCCAGTTCCCCAGCCTGTAACACAAAACCAGGCTGTGCTGGGAAACCTTACACCGCGCGGCATCCAGCTCATGTACTCCTGCTCCGCTCGCCGCCTCCCGGATGCTTCCCCAAGCCCAAACTGCTCTTGAGAGAAGCCAAGCCTCAGCCTCTGCTCAAAAGCCTCTTTGTTTGGATTCCCTTTCCAAATCAGCGTATCCTGAGATTGAACTCCCTTCCACCCCTCTGCAGGGCTTTTTAATGTTGGGATGCCTTTGGCAGCAGCCAGATCTGCCGGCAGGTTTGCGGTCCCGTAATCGCGCTCAGCCCGCGGAGCTGGGGCACGCTCAGCGCGAGGAACTTTCTCCACGATAAAGGAGAGAGAGGCAGGCAACAAGAAAAGTATTGCAGAATTACTTCAAAAGCTCCTTTAATCATGAATTGTGAACAGAGGAGCTAAGTTCTCCTTAATTAAACAATAGCTTTAATCAGCCTTCAATAGCTGGCATTACTCAGAGGGTGGGGAGGCCCTGGCATAGGGTGCCCAGAGAAGCTGTGGCTGCCCCATCCCTGGAAGTGCCCAAGGCCAGGTTGGATGGGGCTTAGAGAGACCTGGGATAGTGGAAGGTGTCCATGCCCATGGCAGGGGGGTGGGATGAGATGAGTTTTAAGGTCCCTTCCCACCCAAACCATTCCATTGTGTGACATTAAGGCCCACCAGTGAGCTGACAGTTTTGTCTTTCTTAAACTGGAATAATTGAAAGGAAACCACACAAGGCATCAAAGAAACCCCAGCACGAGGTCTGGACCATGCACACATCACCAAGTCCTGCTGCAAGCTCTCCATGCAGCCCCAAGGCCGTCACTCACTGAGGCCTTCAAGACGGACCTCAAGTCCATCGCCGTACACAGAAATAAAACGCATTTTCTTGCACTGCCCACTCTGCCTGCAAGCTCAGGGCACAACTATGCTACATCCATACAGCCCCTGACAGGCAACAGGGTCTCCTGTCTCTCCTGGGACTTGCAAACGCCCCAAAATCCTGCATTCCCCCATAAGGCTGAGATGTGGTACTCCCAGGGCAGGACCTCTGCTCTAGCACTGACCTAGCTGAGACCCACAAACAGCACCAAGGCAATCATTTCACCCCTCAGAGAAAACACAGCAGATCTTGCAGCAAGGGATTAACGAGAACATCAGCCCGGCAATGCACCCTGACACTACAGGGAAAACCCTCTTCTCCAAAACCAGCCTCAGGCCCAGGACTTGAAGCAATTTTGCGGGGGAAGAAGCTGTTTTTCACTTGCTGGTAGCTTTTTAATCGACCTCAGTGCTACATCTTTCCTTGTGAAAGCAAAACCCTGAGCTTTAAGTAGGTGCATTTTCAGACTGTGGGCCCAATACCCGCTTGTGGCAGAAAACTTCAGCGAGAGCAAAAGCAAAGTACCTGTTGTTATATCCACAGTCATGATGTATCCCAAACACTATCCCACTTGTCTGGCAATTTCAAACATGCTGCATGCCTAGATTCTGCAGTGGCTCTGAGAGTTTTACACACTGGAAAACGTCTTTGTGGCCACAGTGATTTATCAAAACAGGCTTTCTCCAAAATGCTATCCGGCTTTTCCATGGGTTTTGCATTTGACAAAGATTCATACCAGCTCAGTCAGAAAAATAAATGCCACAAAACTTCTCCTTTAAGGAAAAAAAAAAACCAAACCACCCAACCCTCACAGCCCAACGCTTTAGAAATGCTTCCACATGCTAATCAGCCTCCTATTCAGTTCCAGACTGAATAGGACTCCAACAATGACAAAGAAATACGCTGAACCTATCCCACATTTCATCCCCTTCACTCAAAATGTTGCTGTTACCTTGGTTTTCAGCCGCTTTGTGGGAGCTGCAGCAGAATGACAGCTGCATGCTAAAGCTGCAGGGATGGTCAAGAAACCAGGAGGGCTGGATGGAAAAATATCTGGCCCAGATTTTGTGGGAAAAAAATTGAGGAGATAGTAACTGATGCTGCAAATTTTTATAAGAGTTAATAAGAAAAAGAAAACTAGAAGAAAAACCCCTGAGTCCTCTACTAAAAGCACAGCTTCTTGTGGTCAGGCAGCAAAGGGAGTATTTTCTCAGCTTGGCAAATATGAGTAGGATAAAAGCCCCTCCAAGCCTTTCGAGAATTACCCATTTTTGTTATGTATTATCAACTGGCAGATGCCTTAGAGTGCCTTTTCCTCCATATCCTTAACCTGAAAAGCTCCAGCTCTTATTCTGGGAAAGGACAAGCCAGCTCCTGCAGCAGTGGGTGAATCCAAGGTTGTTTCCCTTTTCTGCAGAACATGGAAGCACCAGAACAGAGGCATCCAGGGAAGTTTTCACAGGAATTAGGGTCGGGAGCTCCAGGACAGGTGCACGCATGCCCTAGGGACACTCTTCAGCCCCAGCCCTGGCAGTCACAGACTCCTGCACAGTCACCGAGGATCTGATTTCAAAAGATACTTTGGGAGGCTGGTGATGGCCTGGCAGGACTGGCAGAGGCACTGAAGTTTGCAGCTCCAGTGGGGAGCTCAGGAAGGAATTAGAGGTACGTCAGTAGCTCTGAAAGCCCCACTGGGCACCTGAGTGCCTCTGTGCTGGAAACAGTGCCTTCAAAGTGTGCCCTCGCCGGGCTGCAGCGCCTGCCCACGCACCGAGGCGATGCTGCTCCTTCATGCTCCCTGTCTCCCTAGATTAGAAACTCCCAGAGGCACAAACCTCCCGCGACGTGCCTGGGCAGGACCAAGGGCAGCACAGCCTGGCACAGGGATCCTCGACCCGGTGCTTGAATCTGGGGAGAAGCAGCTCCCCAAAGAGCAAGGGCCATCTGATCGGTGATCAAAGAGCCGCTCCAGAAACCTGCTAACACCAAACTGATTCACAGCTATCGACTTCAAAGCAGTTTTGCTGCCTGCCATCAGCTCGCCAGCCATCCAAAATTACTCCCTGAGCATCCCTCAGAACACAAATGCACCCAGTGGTTACTGACCAGACCTGCTTATCAGCATTTTACCATGCTGTTTGTGACTTTCCCTTTGGAAACCAGCACTTTAAAGGGTGGTGGGCCTTGCAGAAAAGCCTTGGAATCCCTCAAAATGCTTGGGATGTGGGGCTGCTTGCCACGGCTGCTGTGCTGCTACGAAGACCAGAGCAAAGACCTCGCCGTCAGCTGGGTGGGAACGATAACCAGGGCTGGGCTGGCTTCTCCTCCAGGCTTAAAGGAAAGCCCATCACACCACCCCCCCCAAAAAAGTCATAAATAACCTCCTGAGTGTTAAGGAGACAGGAAGCCCAGACCTCATTTGGCACACTGGCTTTCAAATTCAGTGGCTGGGCACTTGGAGGATGTGATGAGGTCTCAGCTTCACACGAGCACACGCTGAATTAACAGCCATGTAATTAACATCTGCGTGCACAGTGCCTGCATGGTCAGACACAGGGGCACTGCTGGCTGCTCAAAAATAGCTGTCATTTTTTGTGATTTACAGTAAAAACAGGTGAAAGCATCTCATTTCCTCACTTGTGCAGCACTAGGCTCACATGGCTGGGAGACAGAAGCTCTCTGAAGGAGCATCATTTCTTTCAGGAGGGATGGCTGCCCAAAACCACTAACCTTCACTTCTAAACCAGTACCTTTCACTTCTTCTCTTTAAAGCCGTGGAAGAAAGAACCATGCTGTCCTCAGCTCCAGCAGCCATCAAAGGTGATGAGGCTCCAAGAGGTGCAGTCTGACATCTGCAAGCTCCCGAAGCAGTGAAGGACAGCTGTGTACCACAGCCACCTTCGGTGCTCAGGGCAAGGTCTGGGTGAAGCCAGCAATGCCAAATGCTCCAGCCTCGATTTGCTCTGTTTTCCAAGCATCATAGGCTATGCCCACTGGTGTGTTTTATCAGAAAGCCTGGAGGCACCTCCCAAGCTTCTCAGCGCTATGATCAACTCACTTTCACATCTTTCAGGGCCAGGGATGCAAAACTATGGGGAAGTACTAGAGAATGATGAACGCTCTCCATTGACTCAGTGTCACCACCACTATCAGACCAACTGCAGCTCCATTTGGGCTCTGGCTGGCAGCCCCAGCCTGGCCCTGATGGAGGGCAGCATGTGCTCAGAGATGACAAGCTCATGTATGGATGCAATCCAGGACCAGGAACAGGAACTCACAGCACAACGAGCACAGGCATTTTCAGAGCATCACAAGCTCTGGAGTTAAATTACATGTTCTGCCTATAACTTCACTTGATGCAGAGTCTGTTTTCAACCCTCTGGCTCCAAAACATCCAACACATGTGAAAACCAAGCCCACTTATGTGACTGACTCCAAAGGATGGAGTTCCATAGGAATTTCTGATACTTCCAAACCTGCCAGGACAAAGCTAATTTTCAAACTCATCCATGCGTTCTCTTGGTAACAAACTTATGCTTAAGGCTTGCTTTCAAACTGTTTGCATCAAAACCCAAATGGAGACACTTCAAATTCCCTGGTTTTCGTGGCATTCTGCTTCCTCAGGTCTAACTGGAGGAGCAGCTTCTGCTGATCACGATCCCACTGTTGCAACTAAGCCCTTGCGTGCAGCTAAGAGGCAAGAAGGGATTCTCCAGCATAACTTCCCAACAGCTGCTCCAACACATCCCTGGGCACACCCGACCCACACGAAGGAACTTTCCACCTGCTCTAAAACTGTGCCCCTCCAAGGTGGATGTCATGGGAGAGAACAAAACAGAGATGGGGTGGCTTTGAAAGAGATGCAAATGTCCTTCTGAGAAAGGGGCCCACTGATCCGTGAAAAGATGCAGCACACAGGGCACCCTCTTTCCAACTTTTGGCAAAACCCACCCCTCTGAGGTATCTGGAAAGGCAGAGGGAAGGTTGGCCACAGGCTGGGCCTCCAGACACATTGGCAAGGGGGGAAGCACTGAAGTGTGTTCAGAAAACTGACTTCAGAGTTTTATAATTACAGACTAAGCGCTGGATTACTTTAATTCACCTCTTCCATTGAGGTTTTATCATTCTCATTTCTGAACCTTTTTTTTTTCGTTTGTTTGTTTGTTTGAAATATGAAACCCGACCTATCAGAAGAACCAAATAAGGTCCTGGGACAGAATAAAAGGAAGAAATGTAAAAAAAAAAATAAATATATGTATATAAGACAGCAGTCATACAAAACCCCAGCTGGCAGGGGGGAAAGCCACATCCTGGGAGGGGGTTTCCCTGCTTCCTTCCCCTGCTGGGACACAGCCCCTCGGGATGCCAGGGAAGCTGCTGTTCCCAGTGCCAGCTGTGTGGACGCTGGGATAGGAGGGTTTGAAGGCTGCTGCCTTTCCCCACGCTGCCTTCAACAGGCAGGCCCTTGTTCCAGGCACAGGCAGGCCGGGAGACCACAACGGTCCCTTCTGGATTACTATGGATGAAGTGGGAGCATTGTATGAAGGAAACCGGGAGGATGGAGCCTGCTCCGCCAGAGCGAGCCACGCAGCAGAGCTGGGCCACTGCCTCCCCCTCTCTGAAGGCATTTCAGGCAGAGATGGAGCCACACAAACACCCTGCCTATCTCAGATGCTGAAGAGGGGCCCTGGTTTGCCAGAAGTTCCCCAGCTGTGGTATGCAAACCATTTTTGGGTGGTACACGGAGCACACGCATCTGGAGAGACACCACCAGCCTGTATCCAGACAAACAGAGTCAGACCAAAGCAGCCTAAGAAAGGCATGCATATTAAATTGAGATTTAAAGGGTATAAAAATAATCCGTTTGATCTGGGAGTGATGTTTATATTATTTTCTGTGCTCACTACAAACAGACAATTAAAAAAATGTCATCTGCTGTAATTGTGATTCCCATCTCTTGCCTGTCTCAGCAGCAGGTTCACAGGATTCAAAGCACTCCTGGCCATGAAGCAGTTGCACATAATTCTGCTTTTCCTGGAGACACATCTTCAGGCTGGCAAAGTTCCACCAACTTGGGAAAGCCAACAGATTTATACCCCTGAGGACTCGGTCTGCCATAGGTACAGCATTTCCTTGTTCTGCAATTAACACCTCAAGTATAATTGTCACTAATAATCTCTTTTTGATAGGTTGGTTGTCTTTTTTTTGTTTGTTTGTTTGCTTGTTTTCACAAAGCAAATGCAGAAAAAGTGGATTGCAAACACCTCCAAAATATTTCTCTCGTCTTTACTTCCAGTCATCTTTGGCTCCTTTGGTCTTTCAAGGGAGACACAACAGATGGGTATCATGCTTTAGGTGCTGACTGTTGGTTCAATAAGAAGCTTTTCCAGGCTCAAAAAAAAAAAGCTCCTTTACTCCCAAGTAATGGCAGAGTCCAACTGCACAACAACCCCATGCCAAGGTGCCACTTTTGCCAACCTGCCTTTGCCAGAGCACTTCCAGAGCAGCCATCCCTGGCCAGGAGCTCGCTGCCACCAAGAGATCCTACAGGTATGAAGTGATACATAAACATCAACGACCAAACCCCACCTAGGGATGCTCAAAACACGATGACGACTCTCCACCCACACAGCTTCTCTCGTGTGGTCTGGGCTCAGTCCTCCCCGACACAGAGGAGACACAGCGTGGAGAAGGCAACACCAAGGGGTTGGGACTGTCCAGCTGGTTTGGTACAGTCAGGTCTTGCTGTCCCTCGCTGAAAACAAGAAATGGTTGGCTCAGCATCTTCTTCAGGTGCAGAGAATGATGTTACCCATGCGACAAGTGAGTGCTGCACAGCAGGGTTGTCCTAAAAATAAAAGTAACAGCCCCAACCCAAACAAAGCAAAGTTGCTGAGCTCAGCACATCCAGCTTTACACCATCCAAATAACTCTAACCTCACCCCTCATCTCCAATTCCTCCCACTCCTTACACTTAAATGACAATCCCAGGCCTGTTTGCACCAATTTTCGTGATGAAGCGACAGGGCCCCTGGCAGAGCTCAAATCCTTTTTGCTTCTGAGAGCTGGAGGACGACACAATTTTCTACACAGAAGAGCAAAGTCAAGAGTAATCTAAACTGTTAGCCCAAATTATAAGATTATATCCCCACTTACATAAACATGTCAAGGTCCAGCTAGCATAAATATTTACTTTCAAAGTTCATTTTAGCATCAAGCTCGCCACAGGAGATGCCAAATTTGTGAGAAAGATGCAGAGATATTAAGGTTGTAAGAGGTCTATCCATCTGTTGTTTCAAAAAAACCTCCCCAAGGCAGTAAAACTTGTGCTGTACAGATTAACTGGGATTGACAGAAGAGAGAAAATTAAATTAGAGGCAGAAAAGAAGAAGGGCAGTAAATTATGTGCAGTTTACATCCCACCAGCCTGAAACATATGCTCCCATAAACCCAATTTCCACGAGCCTCAGAAGCAGGTATGCCAGATGAAATCCTTCTATTTTATGGCACAAGCAGGACTTTTTGGAAGCTGTTTTACCTGCACTAGCTGCACAAATACAAGCTACTGAAGACCCTCATCTGCCCTATCACCCTTGCTGACACAGCCTTCCCCTCTTCCAAGATTAAACGCTTGACTTAGCACCCGTCAGCAGAGCACAGGTGGCTGCTCAGAGCTTGTGGAACACCAGGAGTCCCTGTCAAGGGAGAACAGCAGGTCTGAGAGGAGTAAATTTAACCCTAGATGCTACATGTGTGGGGCCAGGCTCCAAAACATCCCACCTCAAGGGTCAGGGCAGGAGGGTTTTCCCCACCTGGCCACGTCTCCTGCATCAGGAGGAGGTTTGGGGCTGTTGCTGCAGCTCCCTGCAGGGCTGCATCAGGACAGCAAAACCCCATGGCATCAGGGAAAGCTGCCCCCTGAGATCTGCCCCAGACAGGCTCACCCCAGTTCCCCCCAGTAACAACTCTAAGCTCCAGGTAGGAGGCGCAGGAAACTCCTGGCAGAGGGATGGGCTGCAGATGATCAGATGAAGGTGGAGTGAGGTCCACCCATCACGCCTCTTATTTTGCTTCTCAGAGAGCTCCCCACCACTCTACAATGTGAAGACACCGACCACCTCAGCAGGGGGAACTTCAGACCCGCCCAGACCCCCTCAATCACATTTTGAGATGTTTTGCAGTGATCAGGAGACAGGGACAGGGCAGCGGGGACTCTTCCACACCACCAAGCTTGCCTGTGGCCTTAACAATTTCAGGAAGCATCTTCCAATTCTCTAAATAGAGCCTTCCCAAGAGGAGGAAGCAGATGGAGAAAGTTATTTTCCCCCCTTGCATGACCTGCTTTAATAAATGCACACTCAGTTCTTTTCTGCCTTTTTTTACTGCGTTAAGCACGGGCACGGAATTTCTGGGAAGTTCACAGTGCCGTCGATCAAACCCCTTGTTCATGCAAGAAGCCAGGGATTTATGAGTGCCAAGTGCACTCATTAGAGGAGTGGGCTGGTCCTTCAGTGACATCCAGCTCCCTGCCAGCTCAGCTCAAGTTGGAAATGCAGGAGAAACGGAGAGTCTGGTCCAGTAGATCTTCATCCAACCCACTCCACCAGCCACGTGCTTCTGCCCATGGCTCCGTGACTCTGCTCCCCAAGAAAAGAAGATACAAATCTTCCTCTCATGCATTTGCTATCAAGATAACCATTGTACTACTTGAGGATGAAAGACAAAAGTGTATCCTTCTAATGAGTCTCACCAAATTAAAGCTGAAGGAAGCTCCTGATAGTTCAGCTTTACTAATTCAGACTATCTTAGATGCTTATGATAATTGTCTTCTGGGTAATTTGTTTAAATTTGTGTGTAAACAAAGGGTTTGTACATATCTACAGCCTCACAGAGAGCATGTCATTTCTGAAAAACATTTCAGCCATAGTTCACTCTTTTCATTTTCCCCTCATAGAAAACCAATTCAAGGCCGAATTACGGCGTTATATGCAGCAGGAGCCAATGCAGCGTCACAGGCCTCTGCAAATCAAATGGCCAGTTTTAATATTTCCTAAAGTGGTCCTCAAATGAGAAAAAGCCTTCTGTTTCCCTGCTGCTCTGAATGTCTTTGGGCAGCTGCTCAAGAGGCGTAACTCTGTTTGACTGCACTGGAGGCCACTGGCCATGTGCCCACATGCACCAGCAGAAGACCTCTGCTGGTCCCTCCACCTCAGGAGAAGTCATTTCACCCAGTTCTGCTCCTCATTATCTTATATAGGACTGTTTTTTTCCCTTTTTTTCCACTGAATATGTAGATATCCATCAACTTGTACCTGTCCAGCTTTCTCTTACAGGAAGAGTGCAGCTAGGGTGCCTTTTTCCCACTTCCCAAGTGTTTTTTTGGGGTTTTTTTTTTACAAGAAAATAGAATCAAGCGCTCAGAAACTATAAGCTCATAGTCTTCCCTAGCAAAAGGCAGAGGGAAGAACAAGCCAAGCCTCCCATGAGTGGGGCAGCTTTCACAGCAACCCATGCCCAGTCATCCACCGGCAGGTCCGATACTCCTGGTCTGGGTGTATTTGCAAGGCCCATCCCCAAACACACATCATGGGCTCTCCATCCCATAATCACCTCCCTCACCATGTCCCACCCATGCTCTTCACCTGCCAGTGATCAGCCAGATCTAAACTTTCCTTCAGCTGTTGCATTCATGCTCTTACTTTTAAATGCTCCTCACCCTAAAAAAAAAAAACAACCCAACAACAAAACAACAACAGAGAACCCCAACAAAAACCCCTAAACAAGCCAACTCTGGTGTTTACTTCCCGATTTCCACCTGTAGCAACCTGAAACAAAGCAACAATCACAGTTTTGCTGTATCACATTATTCCCTGCCAAGAATACTTTCCAGTGATGCTTGATAAGTCCTGTTTACCCAAACTAGCACAAGTAGAATAACACATGTCAACCAACTGCTTTTTCATTTAGGACCCTCAGCCCAGAGAAAGGGGAAGCAAAACCCTTTCCCCATTCAAACAGCACCTACTCACGCCAGGAATCCCTTAAGTTAAGAAAACTTGGGTAAATAAAAGTTTAAAAGTTCTGACTCCTAGGAGCTGTTTTACTAGGAATTCGACTTTCTGCTTAAATAAGTGGGGTAAGTCCAGCTAGTTATGTTTCTACTTATATTAGTTTCATATATGGGATATCAAGTATTTTTATTTTTTACAGATCTGAGAAGATGCAGCTTTCTGCACTGGCCCCTGTTCTTGTGGGAATATAAAGAGAAAACCATGCCTCTCCTCTTAATGTATTAGTGCCCCCTAATATACACCAGATGATTAATAAACTGCATAAAAATTAAATCAAACTGACAGTCTTTAAAAAATGGGCTCTAAGCAGAAACAATTGTTTTAAAGACTGTGGTGTCTGGAGTATTAAACTCACGTGCTGTTGTGTTATTAATCTCTTTGTTGGAAGCCAGTTGATTTCCCCTGCCTGTGTCTGTCAATTAAATATTCAGCATCGCAGCCACAATGGAAGGGTTCATGTTTTGGAATGCAAAAAGTTTTTTTGAGACGCGCTGTTGACAGTTCCCTTCCATGCCACAGCATCTCCAAAAGCCATCGCATCTCCAAAAGCCGAGCAGGCAGGCAAACCCAGACCTCTGCCAGGAGCTGCGGGAGCGCTCCGAACTTTCAAAAAGAATGAGTTTAGCGAGATGGGAGAAAGAGAGGAGCGCTGGTAAAGCCGCCAGCACAGCGGCACGCAGTAACCAGAGCGGCGAGAGCTGCTATTTTCCATTATTAACCAAAACACGAGCCGGGCTGACCGTAGAGCGCTGCCTCCACCTGGAGCTGGCCCCGGCGCCGCCGAGGTGCCGCCGAGCCAGCGCCGGGTGCGGGGCCCGTGCCGGGGGCACCCCCGGGGCGCATCCCCGAGCCCACAGTGCCCCCTGCGCACCGCCGGCAGCGGCCGGGCTGCTCCCCCACCCTCCGGCAGCGGGGCCGCGGGGGCAGAAATAAGAGCAAATCACCCATAACGAGCGGATCGGGGTGCGGGGGTGCCGTGCCCGGCTCTCCCCGCGGG
>VZTF01008876.1:2431678-2457019 GCA_013397755.1 Cnemophilus loriae | reverse complement strand
AAAAAAAAAAAAGAAGAAGAAGAAGAAGAAGGGGGGGAAAAAAAATCAGTCACTTCGCCTCGGATGGGATATCCAAGTAAGCACAGCCCCTTTCCTGCATCTGACATTTTACATAGATAATTAACTCCACATTTTTTTCCTGAGGGAAGTTAAAAAAAAAAAAAAAAGGGTTAGGAACTAAAGTTTTCTCTCGCAGACCAGAAGGAGGGAGCCTCTAGCGTTCGTTCATACAGGAGTGCAGGGGGGAAAGGAAAACAACCAGGCGATCCAGGGCTGGAGGACTCCCGAAAGCCGGGAACGGTGCAAGGGGCAGAAAACTAACAACAAATAACTTTAAACATTTTTTCCTCCTGTTTTTTGCTTCCTGCCCTCCAGCTCTGTTCCGTGCGCTGAGACAGGAGAGTGGACATAATGTGTGTGGTACCCACGGACCCTGGCAGATCCAGCGGGGCGACCCTGGGCTGAAGTTTGGCTGTGCCACCCTGCCAGGTGCCATCGCTGAACCGTGGCAGCTTTGCCCTCCCGCAGCAGCACCACCACCTTCATCAAACGCGTGTAACGAGAGAGCTGGGTGAGGGATTGTTGTGTTGGTTAATCGCTCGTTTGGTCTAATTAAAAATCATCAAGGAAGTAAAGGAGAGGTTTCCCAGGAACCCCAGCTGGCAGGAGGGCAATGCTCTGCTCTGAGCAGGGATGCAGGAGGTGGGGAGAGCGCTGCTACCCCAGAGAGCTGCTCAGGACGGTGTTTAACCACTTCTCCTCTTATTTTTGGGTCATGCATTTGACCTCAGCCTCTCACCTGTGTGCTGGCACATATCCTGCTGCATCCCTGGTGTTTCCCAGGCAGGGAGGGCAGGGAGAGCCCCCCCAGCAAGGCCACCCTTCCCTGCTGCTCCTCCCAGAGCTGCAGACTCTAACCCGAGCGCTGGAGAGTGCGCCTGGGCAGGGGCAGGTTTTCCAGGAATCTGTTTAGACACATACCTGGGCATACTGAGGCCAGCCTGGCAGGGAGGAAGAAAATGAAGTGGCTGTTTTCAAATTTTAATTTTGTATGTGTGGGGAAAACAGACTTTGGACGTTCCCCCAATTCTTTCTTTATGCCTCAGTGATGTGAAATCAGGTACCACCTCTCACTTTAGTTTTCAGGAGACTCTTTTGCCCATTATCACCCCATGGCACTGGATACAAAAGCATCACTTTTGGCCGAAAATGGTGCCAATCACCCACATAGGGGACCAAGCTGCCCGCATAGGGCACATCTCAAGGTCTCTCTGTCTTTCCCCTGAGCGTGGCAGAGGTGTGGGTGCCTAATTTAGGCTCCTCGGATGCCTGGAGCGAGCGGAAAGAATCTTCACGTGGGAATTCTCCCTCAGCCGAGGGGCCAGCTGTGGGCACACTGCCCAGCCCAGCTCCCGTCCACCGTGGGGCCAAGCATCCACCTTCCCCTCACCCTTCAGAGCCTGGCCCTGCCTAGATGAGCCCACAGATTCCAGCAGCTGGCTCCAGCCTGCCCACGTCCCCAAATCTGCTGATTCCCTGGGTTAAATTCCATTTTGCCGTTCAAAGCGAGGAGAAAAAAAAATAAACAAAAATGGAGACTTATCATTGTAACAGCAAATAAAAAAAAAAAAAGAGACTTTCTTGTACTTTCAGGGAAATTGAAATTACAGTTTTGTATTTGCATTTACAAGACCCCTCAGGCTACTTATGTTTGCATTTTCATAACAAAAAGATTGTGCTGTTAATTGATGCAAGCCAGGGCACACAAATCTGAATCTTGGACAATTTCTTAAGGGAGCAGCAGCCACCGGAATTGCCCAGTTCACATTTGACTATGGGTAAGTCTGCAGTGCCAAAAAGCAACTTCTGTGCCATTGTCAATAATATGCAAGGGATTCATTGGTAATAATTAATTATTTATTCATAAATGGAATTATCAAATACACCATGCAACAGTATCCTTCAGGACCTCAGCTTTTCCTTTCAGTCAGCCTCGAAATTCTCACTGTGGACTGAGGTATTTCCTTATATAAATTATTTGAACTAACTGAGTTTGTATTACTAGTGAATTTTGATCTGCATTTTTGGAGAAGGACTGATTTTCACCACCTTCCCACCCCAGCTGGACCAAACCTGTGGTGAACAAGAAATACACTGATGTAATTTCTGGGAAGATCAAAAATTGCTGTACCACTTGTTCTTTCCCAGCTTTATTTCACAGCCCAACTATTTGAAAAGAAGATTTAAGTTTTATTCATTCAGTCTTGTCATTTTAAGAGAATCAGCTCTTTAAGGCTATTCCTGGAACGGGCAAAGGGGCAGGAATTTGTTGCTGCCCCTTTTATCTTTGTATCAGTGGGACAGGACTATGTGGAAACCTGTTCATGACATGTCAGTGACTTAAAAATTGAGAGAGGGTTTTACTGGTACCTTACTCACTCATCATGACCAGCCAACATGATCCGGGCCAAAGGGTGTCTGCCAAAAAAACCCAAAAAAACGAACCAAACCAAACCAAAAAAACAACAATAAAAATGTTCTTGTATTTTCTTTTTTTCTTTTTTGTCCATAGAAGAGGGTGCTCATGTGGCACAGTAAGGTCTGGTTTGGTGCAAGAGGAGCCTGGTGAGAGCTTATGTTTCCACCAGGTGCACAGGGTGGGTTTGGGGAGAGAGAAGGGAAGGAAGAAGCCTCCAGTTCCTGCTCTGAGGCTCGTGGAAGAAGTTTATCCCACACATTATTTAACGTAAAATAACTATTTGTTGGAGCAGGGAGTGAACCTGTAGCCCGCCCTTATGCTCCTGCTTACCTCATCCCATTCCCCTTGGCCCAGCACAGCTTTAATGAGTCCCCACAACGTGTTCTATCAGTCCAGAATCAGCTCTGAGATGCAGAGACAGCTGGGCAGTGGCGCTGCCCTCGGCCAGCACCGTCCCTGTGCTCCTGGGGCTGCTCCTTGGCTGGGCAGGACGTGGCCCTGGCACTTTGGGCTGCTCCACTTACAAGTGTAGGGTATCACAGAATCCTGGAATGGTTTGGGTTGGAGGGGACCTTAAAGATCATCTCATTCCCCACTAGGCCAAGCCCTGTCCAACCTGGCCTTGGACACTTCCAGGGGTGGGGCAGCCACAGCTTCTCTGGGCATCCTGTGCCAGGGCCTCCCCACCCTCATAGGGAAGAATTTCTTCCTCATACCTATTGTAAACCTGCCCTCTGTCAATTCAAAGCCATTCCCTCTTCTACTCTCGCTCCATGTCCTTGTCCAAAGTCCCTCTCCACTTCTCTTGGATCCTCTTTAGGTACTGGAAGGGGTTCTAAGGTCTCCCTGGAGCCTTCCGTTCTCCAGGTTGCAACTCTTCTGCACTTCCTGAAGTGCTGCAAACACAGATGATGTTGCAGAGCAGTTTGATGCCCAAAGTGTGCCTGGTGGGAAGCTCATTTGGAGGCACTGCCCAGTGCCCAGCCACCCCTTCCCCCTCAGACCTACAGCCAGGTTTTCCTTGGGAACCCGCTTTGCTTTTCTGTCACAGGGAGGATTTTGGCAGCAACTCTTCTGGAGAGGGGACACGCAGTGTGGGAGGACCAGGCCCTGCCTATTGTATTTCTTGGAACTGCTAATGGCCATGGCTACAGCAATCCTAAAATAAGAAAGCGAGCTGATTGTTATCCGTTATCTGAGATTGTTCCCCACCGAAGGGGGAAATCGGAGCACAGTTACGTGCTGCACATCAGGTGGCCTGAACTGGAGTTAGGAGGCCAAAATACCAGTAAACTTCTGAAAAGTCCAAAGCTGAAGCTCCACTACCCTGTTCAAGGGTATTTTTAGCACCACCAGCTGCTGCTGCTGGAGAAAACACCCTCAGAGGGGCTGTGAGTGAGGGCATTGCCCAGCTCACTCCGTGGCAGGAGGAGGTTAAGGACAGGACACCTGCTGTGTCCCCTGCCCTTGTCCCCACACTGGACACCGTTCCTGGCGCCAGGTTGTCCAACCTGCACAGTCGACACTATCCTGTTAAATTTTTACAAAGGCTGGAGTTAGACCTGTCACTGCAAAGAAAGGCAAATAAAAGTGAAATCCAAAGGGGGCCCAGTTCTGCCCTCCCCAGTGCTGCTGGGAAGGATCAAGCCTTGTAAACCTTCAGGTCATTAAAAAGAATTAGCTGATAAATGTCATCCTGATGCAACGTTTGGTACTGTCCAGGAAGTTGGGGATCCAGGCTGATGATGGCCAGGAGGGTCAGCCCTCAGGCAGGTGCCTCAGTGACCCATGGGGTGGGACATTCTGTGGTCACGGTCCCGTTCCCGGCGTCCCAAATCCCTCAGGGTCAGCAACATTCGATTTGCCAACAACCTAAAGTCCAGTCTGTTTTGAAACCAGCATCTGTAGTCCTGCCAAGTTTCACAACCCTGATGTTTCTCCCTAATTTAATTTAGTACCCCTAAATCTTGCTGGCTCTTGACATGATAGGAGGATTTCAATTTACATTATTACAAAAAAGAAAAAAAAATCAAATAAATTTCAAATTACATGATTGCAACAAGAAGCTTGAAAACCTGAGCTTGAAATCTTATCCAAAAGATCAACACAGAAGCTGTAATAAAGGACATTATTTGATTTAATGTTTTCTAAAGACCAAGTCCCATGGTTTGAAGGAGCCTGATTTATAATTTGGGGGCAATGGGGACAGGTAATGCCTTGTGTACAGTCACAGTTGTGCCTGTCCTTCGTCTGCCATCCCTGTCCTCAAAAAAGAGAATAACAGCACCATCTACTGCCATTCCTCAGCATTTGCTTGGGAATGCCAAACTCCAGCTCCATCAAAGCACCCCAGCAGGTCATGGCCCAGTATTGACAGAGAAACGAGCAAACTTGGATTGCAAAAATCAAAAATCAGCAGTCTAAATTACTATTGGTGCTAATTATTAAAAAATCTAGGCCTGAATAATACACCTTCCCCCCAAAACTGGTGGCATTGAAAAAAGCGTTTCAACAGACCAGTATTTTCATATATTTCCCTCAAATCCTTTCATGTGTTTATTAGCGTAGCCTTGAAGGGCTGTCTGCAGAATTCCCAATTTCTACCGGGCAGGCATTTTCACCGTCAACAACAGCTCGTGAAAGAGGTGGCACATCACCCTCGTTTCCAACCTGGTAAAATCCGGGTCTGTGCTCGGGGCTGGCCAGCTCCCAGGAGTTTGTTTGAAAGTCAAGAATGTGCCACGGTTTAATTACGCTCCTAGGCCGGGGCCTAAATGAAAGCCCCGTTATAAAGAGCAGTCTCAGAGGAGAGGTCCACGCTCGAGTTTTTTTCACCCCGAATTGATTACTGGTTAACTCGGGGTAGTTAACACGTTTGTAATGTCTGGTCCGGGCACTTCCCAGGTATTTGTTGCAGGATACAAACATTTGTGGTTTATAAAGTAAACAGGTCCGCCGACATTTTTTCGGCCTGGATTTATTTCTGGTCGCAAACTGTCTCAATGACCTGGTTGAAAATGCTCTGCACCCAAATGAAAAGTGAAAGAAAAATTAATATCTTTTTCCACGTCTAGACCAAGCTGTTTTTATGGGCCACCCCACACAGCTTTTGGCGTCACCTTCAAAGCGTGAAGCCCCTGACGATGAACACGGGTGCTGGTGGGGCAGGTGTGTGGCAGCCACCGTGGGGCAGCAGGAAAAGTGATGCTGAACATGGGCTTGTGCCTTCCCAACATGAGTCAAGACTGGGTTGATACTGGAAGGTCCTGGGGAAGCAGGGAGAGGCTTTTGAAAGACATCACAAGCTGAAAAAAAAAAAAAAAGTGGAGCAAGAGTGGGGCTCATCAAGAGATGAAGCAGCACAAGAAGGAAGTGAAGCACATGACTCCACGAGTGGGGGCCCTCTGTCCATCCTGTTCTGTGCAATTATACAACAGAAAATGGAGTTTCACCAGGGCAGAGCTCCAGCACCGCTCCTGTGGCCACCTCACGTGAGCTGCGAGGGCCAGGCCGGGTATTTGTATACAAGGCATAAAGCCCTGGGCTTATCTGCTCCCAAGTCTCTCTATCTTGATAAGTCATTGTCCACCAGCCTCAAGTATTTCCACGTGTTTGCCAGGGCCGGGCTGGACCCTTCCCAAATATTTGCTCCAGCACACAGGCTGGGTTTGCTGTAACCCTGGTCATCCGTGCAGTGCCAGGGGGATGTAAAGGGGCACAGCTCAGTTCTGCCCTGCAGAAACTTCCCTACCTCTGCACCGAAACAGGGAGAAAAGAGGTTTTTCAGGCACAGCTCTGCAATGCTGTGGCTGAGCAAAGTTGTGCCACGTGGTGACAAAATTTAATGGTTCCACGGCAGCAGCCGCTTGAACAGGAGGGGATGGCAGGATCTCGGTGGGCTCCGAGTCCTGCACCGAGCCTTCAAGGGGCACAGCACACACAGAAAATCTCACCAGCAGCCTTCAAAGCCTGCTCTTTGCTCCCATTTATCTTATCTAGTTCTCCACTGAAGCATGGATTTACATAATGCACACCTAATATATTAATGTTGCTATTCATTGAGAGGATCTCGACACTGTTTTCTTTGAAAGCCTTGCCAGAAACGATCAGGCTCCTTACAACACAAGAGGGTTTTATAGCTCTGAAAAGGATTTTCTCCCCCATTTGTATTCCGAATCCTTTCACAGAGGCTGTTTGCTTCTGTGATAAGAGCCAGGCCCAAAAACTCAGGAGTGGTAGGATCCACAGTTTGGGTTTAGTAGCACATTACAAAACTACAGCACTCAAATTACTGACTCAGCATGAACCAGCTGTTTCACACCCCCTTTCTAGCTGCAAGTTTTTCACAAAAATTATCTTGCAACACAGCCTCTTAATAGCCAAGCCTTGTCACACTCGTCGCACACATTTCCAGCTAAAAAACTTCTTCATTTTCTCTTTCTTAAAGGAACAAAACTTCTCTCCCTGCTTCACTTTTCTGTGCCAGTTTAATTTTTGCTTGGGAAGCTGGGTTTCCAAAGGCTGAAGAAATATCTGTAAAGAAGAAAAAAATGATGTTCAAGTTATGATTTTGACCTGAATGCAACTCAAATGACTTTACAAATGCACACAAAAAGTTGCCTTGCAGATCACAGCATCAAACCACTAGAAGGAGGCTATTTTTACCTGTAAAGGCAAGCAGATTCCCTGGGATGTATATCCAGCCTATCTTTTCCTTTCTTTTGAACGGGATGAAGAAATACTTGCTTTTATATGAATTTTTGGGCATAAATTATTCTTTTACCCAAAGGTGGACTAAGAACAATGAGAGGTATATTGGCCATTTCATTTTGAACAGTGACAATGATCAAACCTTCGAATACATTTTTGAGTACTGGGTTAGTGGTTGATCTTTCTACCTTCATGTCTTGCTTTGTGCTGCAGCTGAACACAAAGTATTGGGCTCAGCACAGGAGGGTGATGAAGTTAGGTGGCTTCAGCTATCCGGAGACTCAGACCATGGCATTAATGGTCTCTTCTGATCTTCAAAATCTGCAAATTTGCTCTGAATCGGGGATTATGAAATAGCAAAGAGTAAATCCCTTTAAAATTGGCAGTAAATGTTGAGGACTACACTTTAAACACACAACGACACAGGTTCACTGACAGTCATTGCCCAACAGCCCACAAATAACTTGCGTGCTCCATCACGGACCCTTTATCTCCTTTATCAGAATTGCCAGCATCAAACACTGAATGTCAAAATCCTCCTGTTTCCAAACCGTGAGACTATTTTGAAACACTGGGATCCAAAAATGAAAGAAAAAGACGCCTCTCCCCCCGCAAAATTGATGCATTTTGGTTCTCATTTTACCATCCTCACCTGCCCACCTTTTCCCAGCCACGCTCCCACCTTTACACCCTCCTGCCTTCAGCAGAGCCTCGTGCCACCAGCTGCTGGGAAAGTGGGGCAAAATGCTCCCCAAGAGGTGCCTTTTGGGGTGACAAACCCAACTGCAAAAGCCCAAATCACACAGGTCTGACAAGGCACTGTTTTCATTTGGGTTTGTTTTCATCTGCTCTTCAGGGGCCGCCAGCCTGGGTGGCTCTGTGACTGCGTGTGCTTGTGTGGGCACCTGACAAGCAGCCCAAAAAATACTGGTAGGTCATGATGTGCGTTAAGGAACCCGGCCCTGATTTTACTCTTTCCTACTGGACTTGGATGAAAAGTTCCTAGTAATGGTCCTCAAAGAGAAAACATGAATCACAGAGTGGTTTGGGTTGGAAGGGACCTTAAAGAACATCTCATTGCAAACCCCCTGCCATGGGCAGGGACACCTTCCACTATCCCAGGTTGCTCCAAGCCCTGCCCAACCTGGCCTGGAACACTTCCAGGGATGAGGCAGCCACAGCTTCTCTGGGCACCCCGTGCCAGGGCCTCCCCACCCTCACAGGGAAAAATTTCTTCCTGCTATCTAATCTATCCCTGCCCTCTGTCAGTGTGAAGCCATTGCCCCTCGTCCTCCCCATGTCTTTGTCCAAAGTCCCTCTCCAGCTCTCTTGGAGGCCCTTTAGGCAGTGGAAAGGGCTCTAAGTTCTGTTTGGAACCTTCTCCAGGATGAACATCTGCAGCTCTCCTAGAGTTCTGCAGCCCTCAGATGATCTTTGTGGTTGGACTCACTCCAGCAGCTCCACGTCCTTTTATAAGGAGGGCTCCAGAGCTGGACACTCCACAGGGTTTTTGCTATTTCTTGACCTATTCTTGCTCATGTTTTCCGTACTCAAACAGCACCTTGGTGGCTGAGAAGTTGTTCTCTGTATCACACACCCCACCTGAAGGCAAGACAGAGAACAGGCCGAAAAAGAAAAAGAGCAAAGGAGCACAGAACTTAAACTCACATGAAAAAATAATTGCATAAAAGGGGAATCTTGCTTCCTAAAATAGGCTGGCACCAGGCTGTAACACGAGACCCTTTTGCTGATGCCAGATGAGGAGAGTGAGCTCAACATGACCGCCTGCCCTCACAAGAACTCAGCCTGGACAACACAGAGCTCTCTCTGCTGCAGCTTGAGACCTTTGATTTCAGAAGAAAGCAATAAACAGCACCTTGCTTCAAAAGTTTCACGATCCATAGAAATTAAACTTGGCTAGTTCAAAAGGCTATTATTAATGTGCCTTCTTGTGCAGATATGATCTCAAGAAAAACACACATCTAGGACTAATAATAACAAATAATAGAGTTATTCATACAGCTGCTGCTTACACGATGGCAATTTCCCTGTAATTGCAGGCACAGGGAATGGGCACACAAACAGCAGTCTGTAGTGCCTCTGCCTACTCAGGGTTTGGGTTGAAGCTGTTTCTTGTAGGTACATATACTTTTGGGAAGAGAAGTATTTCAAACTCCAACAGAACCTCGATAAAGCTCTCCTGCATCCCTGCCTGGCGCTGGGTTCACACCAGGAAAACACAAGGAAAAGAAAAACAAAAGGCATGAGCACAAAGGTGTTTCAGGGGGAGAAAGGTTTCTGGGCAGTGGTGAGATATTCAGACCTGAGAGCCCTTTGCTCAGTTGGAGACAGAGTGAAAAGGCTCAGGAGAGGTGCCTGTAAAGTCACCTGCAGGACATGGACCTCAGCACCCTCCTCGGCAGGGCCAGGGTACAGGAAATGGTGCTGGCAATCACACAGTGCTCATTAAGTTGTTACACTCAAGGTCACCTGCAGTGTGCAAACAGGGCAGGGAGGGAGCCTCGTGTCTCTCCCGTGGCTCCTGCACCTCCAGGCAGCCACCCACGGCGATGTAACCATTACCTGTCTGCTCCTCACACCTTTGTGTGCCTTCGAGCCCCTTCCTGGGTGCTGGCCCTCAGTGCCACAGCCCTGAGCCAGGAGTCAAGCACAGCTGCCTCTCCTGAGGAACCTGTTCATGGCCATGGCTTAGTTGAGAGGTGAGAAAAGCAAATAATTTGCTAGCCAAGCTGGAGGGCTGGAGGGGCTGATCCCACCTTCCACCCAGGAGAACACAGATGTGTGACAGGGAGAGATGCTGGGCACTCCCCCTCCTTATCCCATATCAGCAGGATCCCATCATCCCCTCCTCATCCCATCTGCAAGGTAAAGAGGAGGGAAAATCTCCCAGGCAAGGGTTGTCTCTTGTGGTGCTTCTGCTTTCTCCCAAATCCCATCAACGGCCTGGGGACAATTCGGCTTATTTAGCAAACAAGGCAGATGATGCAAAGGTAATTCCCTCACCGGTAAATGTTTTCCAGCTCAGAGCAGCTGCATTTCCAGTCACCCCAGGCTGCACACCGTGGGTGACACCGAGGGACACCGCACAAACAGACAGCAACGTGTGCAGCGTGCCGTGCGTCCAAGCACCCACGGGGCTGGCAGCATTCAGAGGAAAAAGAGGATGGGTGAATGCATCCCTGCAGGCTTGAATACACCTTGGCTTGTGGATGGTGCCTTTTCTCTTCCCTCTGTCACGTTATTTTCCCATCCTGGTGGCCCAGCACTCAGCTGAGGTGGTGGAACAGACCTTGGAGGGGGCTGCACCTCAAGGAGATGGCAGCAGGAGATGGGAAAACTCCACCTCCTCGGCCCTTTGATTTTTTCCACTCGTTCAAATTGGATCCTCTTTTTTTAAATCCAGCTACAATTATAATTTCAGAGCCCAGGACTGGATTTGGGAGCCCAGATTCCCACCTTGGATGCCATCTAGTGCTGAGTGCTGAGAGCAAAGGATCTTCCCATGTGCCTGGAGCTGCCACAAGGAAAATCATCTCCACTCTTCTTCCAGGGGCTGCTGTCTTGTGCCAGACTTTATTTCCCAAGATTCCACTGAAAATCACCTGTGATTTGGGTTAATAAAATTTCTTCTGACCACTTCTTTATCTACCTTTTTTTTTTTGTCTCTAATACAGAAGAATTTCAGGAATAAGTAACCATATTGGCAGTGCAGACTCAGGAGATGGGACACCTTTAAAAGGAAATATTTTCTGGAGTCATCTAAAATCTGTTTGGATGATTTTGGTTTTCTTGAGATGAACCACCCAGCTGAAGGGTTGGAGTTTGTCCCATTGCCAGGCTGCAGGGGCTGAGGATCCTCAGTCAAATCCCAAGATCCTGGCACTCTAAGGAAGAGAGCAGTGTATTTTTCCCAACCCCAGCACTACCAATTTGTCCATTTCCCAGTGCTGCTGGTCGGGAACTTTGCATTGAATATTGGGAAACATTTCTTCACCAAAAGGCTTATCAGGTGTTGGAACAGGCTGTCCAGGGCAGTGATGGAGTCACCATCCCTGGAGGGATTTAAAAGATGTGTAGATGTGGCACTTGGGGACATGGTTTGGTGGTGGCCTTGGCGGTCCTGGGCTAGTAGCTGGACTCAATGACCTCAAAGGGCTAAATGATTCCATAATTTTATTATTTTTCCATATGATCTCTACAGAATGGCCACCCCACTGGCGAGCACAGCACATGCCAGTCCATAAAGTCCTTCCACCGACCAGACTCAGCTCCCAAAAGCATCATGAGGCTCTTTGAGGTGAAAAACCTCCCTCCTCCTCCGCACCCCAGGAGCACACACCTCCCGCGTTCTGGGTGCTCCGCAGCCCCACGGCTCCCAGGGACGGGCCCAGGTCTGTCTCCCCAGCCCAGGTCTCACCTCTGCACTGCAATGCAGACATATCCTCAGGGCATGTCTATCCACCCCGCTCAGGCTGCTCAGGAGCTGGCAAGGAGCAAGTCAGGTCTGGTTTGGGAGCTGCTGAATGGCGCTGGGGTGCAGAGCCGGCCGAATTTGCCTGGGCACTGTGCCGGCTGCAGCGGCTCCTCAGCACGGGGCCAGGGCAGGAGGCTGCACAGAGCTGCTCCTCCACAGCCTCCTGCACCTCCACTGCTCCCCATGGCTCCCCAAGGGCTGTGGCACACTCCCACCCACCCCTCGTCCTGCTTTGCTCTGCTTCTGCTGGCATCTTGCCCTCCCAAAGCCGGCACGTCCCTGTTTTTTCTGCAACGAGGCCCTCAGGAGCATTGCAGTACCTCTGGGGTCGTGCATGGCTCCTGCCCCCCTATTTCAGAGGCACAGGGGCTGAGCCTGCTCTGGGAGAAGCTGAAATGATTCACTTGCAGGCTTGCCTGCTGTTTTAATAACTCAGTCTTTTTCATCTGCAATTTCAAGTGGTGCAATTTTGAGATCAAAGCCCTGCCCTGCTCTAATGGCTCTGTGTAAGCCCGGCCTTCACACGCACGGGAGGCTCTGCCTCCAGGAAAGATGTGAGGCTCAGCCTCAGCCAGCGTGAACTGATCCACAGAGAGGGCAAAACGGGACTAAATGTTGCTTTCACTCATCCCAGTCCAAAGTTAATGGGCTTTAATGTGGGAAGAACGTACCTGCTCGGCTGATCTTGGTCAGACCAGGCCCTGCAGTGTACTTAAGAAAACCCACTGGATAGTGCTGCCTGTGAAATAGCTGCAACTACCCCTGGCCTGAGGACAGGAGGAGTAGCTGGACATTGTCCTGAATGGACAAACAGAGGGCAGGACACAAGGCAGGGGGCTGCTCCATCTCCCACCAGCAAGAGGAATGTTTGTGTTGGGCTTCTGGAGCAATACTCAGCTCCAGTTTGTTTAAAGGTGCTGTGCACACTCTATCTTGTTTCTTCAACATGCTGCCAACATTTTCGTGTGTGCC
The DNA here is from genome assembly GCA_013397755.1 of Cnemophilus loriae. NCBI lineage: Eukaryota > Metazoa > Chordata > Aves > Passeriformes > Corvidae > Cnemophilus > Cnemophilus loriae. The sequence continues at coordinate 2,444,363 of VZTF01008876.1, read as the reverse complement.
CTTTCCTCTCCTGTTTCTGCAGGACAGGAAAGTTTTAAATGGGGCCATGGCTATCATAGAACCATAAAATAGTTTAAAGACCATCTACTTCCAACCCACCTGCAATGGACAGGGACACCTTCCACCAGCCCAGGTTGCTCAGAGGTTGTCCAACCTGGCCTTGAACACTTTCAGGGATGGGGCACCTCTCTGGGCAACCTGTGCCAGTGTTTTACCACCCACATCATAAAAAGGTTTCTTCCTTATACCAAGTCTGAATCATTCCTCTTTTAATTTAAAACCACTACTCCTTGTCCTGTCACAACAGGCCCTGATAAAATGTCTTTCCTCCTCAATGTTTTAAGTCCCCATCTAAGGTAGAACAGACCTCCCAGGCAGCTGGAGGTGCTGGTAGATGTTGCCCAACAGTGTTCAACACATCAGGAACAGCAGAAACTTCACCTGGGAAAACTGAAGATTAACCTCAGGTGAACCTGCACAGAAGGGTAGTGAGACTTCATTTTGGCTTAGACCTGCCATAGTAAAGCTTGGCTTAAATTGCTTAGGAGTTGTTCATGATAAAATGAAGCCGAATCTGTCAGAAACAGGTGCATTTATGCACAGCAATTCTGGGCGGGAAAACAACAGGGTATGGGCAGAGCCAGTCTCACCAGCTATATTGGAATGTAAACGTGGTCTCTGCAGGGCATGGTTGAAATCCCCAGCCTGAGGGCACAGGACAAGATCCCAAGGGTGTTCTAGCTGGATCGGAGTCAGCTCGCCCTTAGAACAGGGAGCCAAGGCAGCCCCCTGGGCACTGCCCTCTCCCTTGGGTGCTGGCTGAGGCCATCTGCCCCTCATGTGTGGCAGCTCAGGAGTCACTCTGCATCAGGAGCAAACCAGCCACCCCCAGATCTGAAATGAGCCTACTCTTGTTCTCATAGACCTATTCCATCTTTCCTCATTTACAAAAAAAGACTCACTCCTTTTGTTCTCTCACATGAGCCAGCAAGCAGAAGCACCGTGCTGAAAGGGGTCTCTTTCCTGTTAGAAGCTGTATTTATTTGTTGTGCACAGTGCATTTGATGTGTGTGCTGCTGATAAAACACAGGCTGTGGTTTAACAAATCAGTGCAGCCGTCCTGTTCACAGCCTCTCTGAGCAGAGGGCGGCTGCATGCTGAATGTTTCCTTATCTAATCTTTCACACTTCAGCATTTCTTCATGTAAAGCATTGATAATTAAAAATGCGGAAGGGGATGATCATGAGGAGAGATTAAAGAACTTGAACAGAATATTGGAAACAATAACAGCATTACATTACAGGGAACAATGTCTTCTATTAACTGACTGCTGTGCAACAGTGCTGAGGGATCCCAGGCTGTGGCTCAAAATTCCTCTGTGTTAGGTGGCAAAGGCTGCTATAAAAAACAGACAAACTCCCTACAGGATGCAAAAGGCAGCCCGGCAGCTGTTTATATCTCCAATTTCTTTGACACAGATCCTTAATTTCTTCTTGGTTTTTTTGCTGAATTCCAAAGGTTGATAAAAAGCTGCCTGAATCAAGATTTGAGGCGCTCTATTCTTCGAGCTACTCTGCATTTTATAGGGAAGAGATTTACATCAGATGATACATCAGTTAAAAATAACTGGGAAATATCAAGTAATCATAAGTACATGTCCCACAGGTTTGCATATCTTGAATACTGAAATGACTCTCACTAAGCAATGAGGCTCATTTTTGCCCTTGGAAATACCATACACAACTCCTTCTGTTTTGATAGGGGTTTTGTTTTGTCTTAATAGTCACTTCTTAGTGTTTATGTCAAAGAAGGCAGACCAAAAACCTCTGCTTTGCAGCTGGAGTAGGATGGGATATGAGGTTAGTTCTTGTGGGTTTTTTTTCTTAGGATTCTGTGCTGGCTTTGGCTGAGGTAGAGTTAATTTTCTTTGTAGGAGCTAGTATGGAGCTGTATTTTGGATTGTGCTGAAAACTGTGTTGATGATACAGAGCCTCATCCTTCATAAAAACAGGAAGGCCTTGGACTCCAAATGAAGGATAAGCAGCAAGGGATCCAGACTTTCAGCTATGAGTTCCACAAAAAAAAACCCCACAGACTTTCTTTGTTAGGACTCAGGAAGCACCCAGGGCTGCCTTAGGAGTAAAAATTGGTCCTACTGCACATGGAGACCCAAGACCATCCCTGTTCAAGAGCCCAGACCTGTCTTAAACTGCATCAGCATCCATTAGCCAAAAATCCCATCTACCGTTCCCTGCCTGTGCTGCTGCAATCACTTTAGAAAGGAGAAAAAGCAGCAGACACCATTTATTTATCATTTATCATTATGAACACAGTTCCTCGACACAATTACACTCCTGGTAAAGAAACACTTCCTCCTAAACCTCCAGCCTAGACCTCCCCTGGTGCAGCTTTGAGCCATTCCCACATGTCCTATCAGTGGATACCAGGGAGATGAGCTCAGCACCTCCCTCTCCATGTCCCAGGAAGCTGATTCCAAACGAGACAAGCCCAGCATCCTTAGCTGTTCCTCCCAGGTGATGCCTTCCAGCTTTGTTCCCCTCCTCTGGGTGCATTCAAGGACCTTCAGGAGGAGCAGGACAGCTCAAAATAAAAACAATTAATGAAAGAAAAGAGTCAGAATGGGTACTTTATAAAGAAAACTGAGAATAAAGTCAGAGCAAATATGGTTAAGTGAATGTGGAGCATAAGCTGGAGGCCAGACAATTGAGATGTAACACACAATGAGGAATTCAACAAATAAAAAGGGCCTCAGTGTTAGGATGCATTAATTTGTTCAGCTAATCCCTCTATTTCTACTTGCCCTAACAAATTTAATGCTTAAACCAGAATTTGAGACGCAGGCAGGGCAAGGAAAAGGCACATCAGAATAGGTGAAAAGGATCAGAAGCAGCATTTTTTTCCACTATAACCTGTCATATTTTACAGCTCTACCTCATCAGAGCCCGTGATCACACCTGGGATAACCTTCAGGAGCTAAGTTTGCGGGTTGTCCTACAAGACATGCTGTCAATCACTGTATCAATCATTGCTCTCGTTATTTTTGTCGTGCTTGTATTCCAAATCAGACTTTCTCAGCAAAGCTGTTGCTCAGTCTCAAGGAGGGTTAAATGGTTTTCCAGCTGATCCTTGGCCACAGTTTCTTTCCACTCCGCTCAAAGCAAGGGCCAGATCCGAGCCTGGCTCTGTGCCGTCTGCTTTCAGTATTACTCGATAGGTTCCTTTTGTCTGGAGAACCCTTCAGATTTATCTCCCACTCCTCCCATGCAGAGATAAGAGCCAAATCCCAAGCACCTTTGCTGAACATGTGCGACTCAGATGGTCAGGGAGCACAGCAGGGCTCTGTTTCCATGTGCAGGCTTACAAGACCCGAAGTCATCTGTTGTTTCCTATTTGTTAAACACCCCAGCCTGGTCCAGATATGTCACTGAGGGCCTCAATGAGACCTCATTTTGTACTAATTGAGCTTTGTCACTGTAATTCCTGCACAAGGATACGTGCTGGTGTAGGGCTCTCAGGGGAAGCCCACGAGATTCCACCTACATCTGCGCCTTCCAGATTTTCCCTCCCGGCCCAGCAAACTTGGCAAAAGCGTTTTGATTTCTGCTCAAGTGGGCTGTGAAAAACGAAGATTCTCATCTGAGAGCAGGTCTCCTAAGACTTCTGCAGAGGATGCAAGCACGGCTCCCACGGCCACGCCAGCCCCGAGGCTCCCATCCCAGAGGGCATCCTCGGGCTGAAAGCATTCCATGGCCTCAGCAGAGCAGGAGGGATTTAACCAGGATGGCTGACTGACAGAAATGATAAAACCAGATTAGGAGATCTAATCTCGAGGCAGCAGGAGCAACTGATGGGAAGGCCAGCTGTGAAAATCACTCTCATTTACACAAGGCACGAGAACAGGCCAAAAATGCTACTGTAGGATGATGTGTGGTATCACATGAGTTGGTTAGAAAACATTTGCAGGATTATTCCAATATAGCATTTCTCAAATCAATCAGTAAATTCCTGACACAACATACGCTGAAGTCCATGGGAAAAGCCAACTGCTTTCAGCAGGCATTGGGAAAAAAAGTGGAAAATTATCCTGATGCACAGGGTTGTAATAGGACACAAGTAAAGTGATATCTCTGCTTATAAAAGCAGCCATAGCAAGACTGTAAAATTAAATTGATGCACAAACACACAATACAGCCTAAGCAAAATATGATATCCCTGACTATCTGGCACTACTGCTGCACACATCCAGTTAGGGCGTCATGAGGCTGCTGCTTAGGAACACAAAATAGAGACAAAAGATTGTTATTTCTCGTGGAATAGGTTTTGGGTTGTTTGTTTCTAACATGGGTGGTTAAATTTATGTTTATTTTCCCAATACAGTGCTGAGTTAGTAAAGGAAGCATCGGATAGAGGTTAACTCAGAAGCCTGGGAAACAGGGAAGACACCCTTTAATATGTGTTATTTGTGGTTTATCTTCTGATTGGTAAAATAAGAGTAACATCCTTTTGGTGATGATACTTTGGCCCTTTGGCCCTAACTCATTGTGATTTTTCCATGGCAGTAGGACACACAGGTTGGAGGGGAATTTCCCTTAGGAATGCTGCAAGTTGGTGTTTGCACACACATTTTAGAGGGTTTTGTACACAGTCAGGTTGCTGTGCTGTGAAGCGTTCCCCCACTTCAGCTGATGGATCATTGCTGCCCGTGGAAGAGGTCTCACCTCCCTTTGGAAGCACAGGAATTCTAGGCTCCATCAACGCCAGGGAAAGCCTGAGTGCACAAAATTCCTGCGGAGCAGCCGAGGGACAACTTCTCGGACAATGGCAACTTGTGCTGAAGCCTTTAGCAATTATTTCTCATCAGAGCTTCTGGATAATTAAGGCTTCTCTCCAAATGAGTGCGACAGCTCTCACACGTTCCCCACTGTGTCCGTGCTGAGCTCAGTGACCCACATGGACAGTGCTGCTGCAGCCTTGGATGAGCCTCCAGCTCCCAGCCACACTGAAATGCCAGTCATGGAATCAAAATCTGTTTTGTGGCAGCCTTTGCAAAGCCGTTACAGACATGGCACTTCTCATCCTCAAAGACGATCCTGCCAGGATCGATGTGCAGTGAGGGGAACACACACTTTTCCTACCAGTCAACAAAAATCAGAATTTCTGAGTGTACCTCCCCATGCAAAGGCATTTATGGCCCTTTTGGCTAATTTTCCGTCTCCAGGAGGTTCTGCAATTCATCTCTGATCTGGTCGGGTTTCAGGCTGATGCAATAGAAGGGGAAAATCTCTGCTTCTCTTGCAAATAAACTTGCAAATACATCGAGCCATCCTGTTGCCATGCCATCCTAATTCATAAGGCAAGATTTGCTCTCAGTTCCACCTCTCCTTGCTGTGCACAGGTCTAGGAATATATGAGAGACCATTCAATGAATGTCTGCAGCTTACACCCACTCTGTCTTCATGCCACTGCAACCTACACACAGCTAGATTCCACTCCCCGGACACATTTTCTTGATTCATGTTCAAAATCTGAGTGAGTGAGATTTTATATTTGTCCACGCTCTTTTCCCTGCCTTGCTGGCTGCCACGTGGCTGGAATACAGATGCACAAAATGTTTGGGAAGGTCCTGATGAGCCTGTGGCCACAGTGTGAGCCCCTTCCCTCCTGGAAGGCGATCCCTCTGTCACAGCCTATAGATATCCAAAGTTCAGGCTACTCTCTCAAAAGTATATTCAGGTGGGGGGGAGGGGGAAAAACTTCTGCTGTCAGAAATGGATTTTTAATTTGATTTTTAATCAACCATCTTGCTAATGCTACTGTGGTTTCCCACATCTCCTACCAAAACTCATTCCCATGATGGAAGCTAAAATGCTTTTCTTAAAACCTTTAAGATATTCCTATGCATGGAATCTCTCAATCTTTTTTCCTCAGTAGCTGATTTATTAAAAATACTTAATCTCAACTGGACCAGTTCCTCAAGAACTCACCCCAATGGCTTCTGAAGGAAGGGGAAGCTTCCATAAAATATCAGAGACAGAATTTCACAGCCATAACAGCGAGGGAAGCATCAAATCTAGGGACATAATCACAGCGAGTTCCTGGTGATCCTTATAATGTGGGAGATTATTTAAAGTCATACATCTTCCAGACTTTTTTCTCAATTTAATAATATTTGAAAGAAGCCACTCAAGCCTCTCCAACCAAGATTTCTGATGCAAGAACTCCCCACCGCAGACCAAAAATAGCAGAATTATGAGCGCTAAAAGTGTCTAGCAAGGCTTTTTATTTTAATTCATATTTGAGAAAAGTTTCTAGCAGCTGGAGAAAGTAAGAGCTGTATTCATAAAACCCTTGGCTATTTGCCACACAAATGGTGCTTTTATTGAGCGGGGGGCAGTGGAGGGGGGAAGGGGGAATGTGCCTATTCCGCATCAGGAATGTGTTTCTCCGATTCATAAATCCTCCTCCTCTCCCCCAGCTGACTAAAGGAAACCTTTCTCAGTGTGCCACTGTGATGAGAGAGGGCGAGGGCGATTCCCTGAGAGTGCCAGGGCCAGGGAGAGAGAGGCATTTCAGTTAAAACAGCACGGTTATTAAAAACACACACACAAACAGGACTATGTGCTACAGCCCGGCCCAGGGACAACAGCGGGGACAAATCTGTCAAAGGTACAGCCAACCCATCATACTCACAGCCTGCCACCGACTGTAATGCCCTGCCATAAATACTGACATTTTTCAGAACAGGTCTGAGAGTTTCCAGCCTAAAATGCCCTCTCAGACACAGGCGGGGAGAAGGAATGAATTACGAGGATGGGGAACTGAAACATAGACAGATTGAGGGCTAAATAAAAATAATATAATACCTAGGTTTACTTAAAAAATGATGATTGAAGGTGATATGTTGACACAACTGGAAATGGGAACTAGAACTCCTGATTTCCCCCAGGTAAAGCTTTGTCCTGAACTGCAGGTACCACGAGGTACCGAAGATGCTCCTAAGAGGCAGAGGAATATCAGCCCCATGGGTTGTTCTGGCCTTAGTGACTTCACAGCTCAGCCCTGTTGAAAGTGGAGCAGTTTGGGTTAATAAGAGAGGTCTAACTTTTGGCAGAATCCCAGGTGGGGAGCTTGAAAGCAAAAGTAAAATAAAAGCCACTTAAACATTAGGGCTTGGCAGCAGCCAAGTGGAAGGTTTGGACGGGGATTTTTCGACTTTAGCTCAGTTCCATCTCTCCTACTTTGGGCACTCCAACCCTTAACTGCACGTAACCCTTGACAGCTTGCCCAGAATCCCACAGGGGCTGAACTCAAATCCTGAGGTCCTGGCTGAGACATGAACCAGGCACTGGACGTGCAGGGACTGAGCTGCAGAACCCCTCCAGCCCAGGCAGGAACATCTGCACTCCACGGCCCCGTCCAAATAACAGATTCTGACACTTCAGTAAGCCTCACTTCAAGTATTTCTTCATTTCATGCCATCTGCGTGTGGTTTAATTTTAGCCCTATTCTTGTCCTGGCCATTGTGGACGTGGAGAACATGCTGTTCCTCCCTGTCTGCTGCAGTGCTCTGATACAGAAAATGCTTCTGAAGGGGCAAGGAAAGAGTGGACTGAGGCTACAAGGTTTAAACAGCATTTCATATCAAGGTCAAAAAAGGCTGGATCTACTGCACGGGCAGCAGACCAAAGCCTAAACTCTTCCTCAGTCTGTCCCTGGAATAGATGCTCATGGGTACAGAGCGGAGGGTGAGGATAAACTTGAAACTCCTCCTCAGCAGCCAGTGCTTTCCCAGTGGAGCTGGGATTATCTCACAGATTATGCCCTAAAAGAAAACATACTTGGCAAGCAACTGGAAAAAAATGCTTCTACAAGTTGCTCCCAGAGTCACTGATTTTGCCTTCACCCTGCTACAAGTTATCTTCCAGGATTTGCTGCTGAGGCTACAAAGTTTCTGTAGGAACTGAGCTGCCCACAACTTGTAAAGAAAAGGAGGATAAGACTGCATGAAAATAAAGAAATACACTCTGACCTTTCCATATAGCTCACCTCACACCCATACTGGGCTTCATATTTGTGGACAAAGCCTACAAGATTGATTCCATGATTGCTCAAAAGGGACTAGTGCATAGAGAATCATGGAATTGTTAAGGCTGGAAAAGACCTCCAGGATCATAGAGTCCAACCACAACTATCTGCTTTAAAAATAACCTCCCAACCAAACCATCACACTAATCACAGAACATATAAAAAGATAGCAGGAATTCATTACAGTTACATTCTAACGGCTTGAGGAATCCAATTACTCATTTGTGCCCTTAATAAAAATCTTATCCAGAAGTCTCATTCTCATGTAGGAGTAATCCTCTCAGAAATAATGTCCTTCCCTAGATGCTTAGAGTGTTGTGCACCCAGTGCTCGCACAGGCAGACAGTCTCTCCTCAGCAGCCTCCTCATGAAATGGATGTTTATCACTTGCATGCTTAAAATGTTCTGTTTTCAAAGCAAGAAATACCAGCCTCCTTCCCCACTCTCATTCAGAGTTTCCAGCTCACATCCCCACATGAGCATCACATATTGCCACACAGATTTTCACCCAATACCAACAAGAGGCTGTCACAGACTCTGGGCCCACACCCATTACATTTTTTGAATAATACTGCTTGTTGTTCCATTATATTACACTCACAAGATTGTATTTGAATAACCAATAATTTTAATAACCCCCTGAAAAGTTAATTTCCAACACTGTAGCGCAAATGGTTCAACATCTGCTCTTGGCTGCTACGTGGGGCTTGATAAATGACATCACTTACATAATATAAATGGGAATTGCTTGGTTACAAATCTAATGTGCATAAGCTGTCTCTGGTGCATGCAGTTTCTCCAGCATTCAAAAAAAACCCATTTCACGTGTCACGGTTTACCCGCTGCTGCATTATCTCATTAACTATCTCCTCCCAAAACAGACTGGGAACACAAATCCTACTGAAAATCCACAGATTTAGGGCACTTACAAGGGCTGGATAGCATGCCCCAGAAGTTGAGCTTTTGTGTTAACAGATGCACAGCATCTCTGGCATTTTTTTGGTCACATTGAACTGGAAAAATACAGCACCCAAATGTGGTGACAGGGGCAGGGTGCTGAGGTGGGAGGCTGGACGCAACTTGAGATGTTCAGCTACGAACCCTTCTGTGGGCTCGTGCTTTTCCTTGGTGCCCTCCCAGCCCTTCAGCATCCTGCTGCTTAGCCCTGCATTTCCAAAAATGAAAAAATCCCCTTGAATATCCAGTGAAGGCAGTTTGGTGCCTGAGAGGAGCAGCAGCAAAATGTGAGCATGAGGCAAAGCCTCTGTGGGAGCTGCAAGGGACCTGTGTTTCTGCAAAACTATTCCATGTTTTAGCACTCAGACTTAATTTCTCCTGTAAATCCAGCCCTGGCAGCACACCAGGGAGAGTGAAGGGCCAGGTATTCCGTGGCAGCTTTCCCCGTGCCATCGCACAGTCCCTGTCTGTGAGGAGGGTGGACATGCAGCCAGCTTGGATGGGGGGGCTCCTGGCTGGCACTGGGGTGTGAGGAGAGGCACAGGCAGCAAAGCAAGAGAGAACAAGCCCTGGCAGGATGTATTTAATAAGCCCAAACCCAGAAAGCCCGACTGCTGACTCGCGGTGTCTGAAAAAACAAGAGACAGCCGGCCACAAAGGAACCAGGGGCATGTGAGGGTGCCTTCCCCTAAAGAGAGACATACATCCTGCTGCTCAGACAAGGGATTTCTCAATGAGCAGGGAAAAAGAAAATATAAAAAGAAAAAATTCTTGGAGCTTGCAAACACGCAGCCTCCAGCTGGACTGAACAACACACAGTCTACATTTGATTTGTGTTTTAAATAAGCTGCAATGCTGCTATACAAAACAGATCATTCAGAGATGGATGTAAGCAGGGAGAAGAGATTTCTGCGTTGCTTCAGAGTCAAATACCATTTTGTGTGATCTGCACCAAAAATAAAAATGCCACTTTGCCAGACATTGGAGTCTCCATCTCCTAGCAACACACCCCACCCAGCCTTTTCCTTGAGACCCTTCAGCTCCTGCCTGCCAGCACAGCTCCCTTCCCCCGTGTCTGCAAGTGAGGTACCCGTGATATAGATACACGCACATATATGTATATTCTTAAAAGCCAGAGGGAACTTAAGTAAACATTCTCAAGCCTGAGCCCTGGCACTGCTTTGCAGGAGCATCCCAGGCTCTGCTCTCAGCTGTCACCAACACTGGGGAGGGTGGAAGGCACTGACCCACCTGGGGTCATCCCTGCTGCCAAGAAAAGGCCTTTCTGTGAATCTCCTGCAAACCTTAAGCCCCCAAAATATACCCTGTAAGTTAAAAACCTGATTAATATTAATTTAATATTTCTAGTAGACAGCTTCTGTGTGTCAGCAGGCAGTGGAAACACTCATGACATCAGCTTGCTCTGAGATTTAGTGCCCAGCTTTCAGGAAACGAGCAGGACAGCAGAACGGTGCATCTCCACACAGCAGCTCTTGTTAAACATATTAGCTTAACCATTAAACAAACACCACTCGAGTTCACACCTCTTTGTGTGGTGTTTCATTCAGGCAGAGCTGGGGCTTGCCAGGACTGGAAGAGGAGATCAAACAAACCCCAAAGACAGAGCAGAGCTGCTCAGAGCTTGCAGGGTGAAGGCTTGCATGGGCTGACAACTTTGCAGCTGCCTGAAGAAGGCAGAGCTTTCTCAGGCATTCCAGGAGATTGTAGCACTGCTATCTTATCCAAAGTTTACTCTTTGTAAATGCTGTTTCTCTTATGCCTTCATGTACATCAATGGTTCTGGTTGAACAGAGATGGTTTCGTTATACTACAAATGGTTTTGTGTTACAGCAACCTTCCTGTTCTACCCCCAGCTTGTTATTTTAGTTATTTATGTTATTGGATTTCTTGAATTAAGTTGCCATTTTATTATTTATGATAGCACAGTTGCATAGGCTGCTCATTATTTTATCAGAAACCTTGTGTTTACACACACTGTTCCAGCTTCCCAAACAGCTCTTTATTACCTTGGAGCACAGACTGCATTTGTGACTGCCTTCTGCTACTATGTGCAGCTGAATGGAAAACAAAGAGCTACAAATCAACACTATTAAAATGCGGCAGGACTGCTTTTCAGATGTGCTAGATGCCAGTTTTGGTGTTCAACCATGCTACTTGTTTGGGATGAGCATCCATTCTTTTTTTTAATATGAACAATTCATGTGGTCCAGACAAAGTTTATGTTCTACTTAGGAGATGAGGGAGAACATCCTGCTTCCACTATTAAATCTTTTGGAATTCTGGCTGAAACTGTCCATTGAGTGCACCTTGTCTCCCAACCCAAGGCACAGCTGGGCCTCAGAGAGTTCATTTGGGGCCCTGCCCCTCATGAACAGCATCCCTCCTGTGGGGACGTGCTCTTTGTGCCAAAAGCAACTCCCCTGGGTGGTGAACAGTGTCACCAAAAGGAGGGATCGACCCAAGGAAGCAGCATCAAAAGCAGGGTGTACCCGAAGGACAGTGCCACCTTCTGATGGGCACATCCCTGAGCAGGTGTGACATCCCTCACAGGCAGAGAAGGGTGCACCTCCACGACAATGTGACCCTCGGGTGCGTGTCACTCCAAGGAGGGTGCCACCAGCACCTCTCTGACATGTGCCACCCCATGCCAGGCACACCACAAGGAGGATGCTCCAAGAGGAGGGTGCGCTCTAAGGGCCGTGTCCCCACATCAGGCAGGTGTACCCCCAAGGAGGGCAGAGCCTAAGCCCCAAGAAGGATGTCACTGCAGGCAGGTGTGTGGCAGGGAAGGTGTACCCGGAGGACAGTGCCACCAGAGGAGGCTGTCACCCCTAGGCAGGTGCATGGCAATCGAGGGTGTACCCAGAGGACAGTGCCACCAGAGGACGATGTCCCTCGTGGCAGATGCTGCTCCGAAGGGGTGTCACCCCAGGCAGGTGCGTGGCATAGAGCGTGTACCCCCTGAACAGTGTCACCGTGGAGGGTGTCACCCCCGGCAGGTGCGTGGCAATAGAGAATGTACCCCGAGGACAGTGTCACCGTGGAGGGTGTCACCCCCGGCAGGTGCGTGGCAATAGAGAATGTACCCCGAGGACAGTGTCACCGTGGAGGGTGTCACCCCCGGCAGGTGCGTGGCAATAGAGAATGTACCCCGAGGACGATGTCACCGCGGAGGGTGTCACCCCCAGGCAGGTGCATGGCGATGGAGAATGCACCCCCTGAACGGTGTCACCCGGNCATGGCCGAGAAGCAGAAGCACGATGGGCGGGTGAAGATCGGCCACTACGTGCTGGGGGACACGCTGGGGGTCGGCACCTTCGGCAAAGTCAAGAGCTGAGTACCGCGGCCGCGGGCGGGGCCGGGCCGGGCCGGGTGCGCCCCTCGCCGCCGCCTCCCTCCTCCCGCTCCCGCGGCCTCCGCGCCGGCATCCCCTCCCTTCCCTCTGCTCCGCTCNCAATAGAGAATGTACCCCGAGGACGATGTCACCGCGGAGGGTGTCACCCCCAGGCAGGTGCATGGCGATGGAGAATGCACCCCCTGAACGGTGTCACCCGGGGAGAGCATCACCCCCGGCAGGTGCACAGCAATAGAGAATGCACCC